>OY821517.1:209437734-209825977 GCA_963682025.1 Cordilura impudica | reverse complement strand
ATTTAATTTTTAATTTCTAATTTTTAATTTTTAATTTTTAATTTTTAATTTTTGATTTTTAATTTTTAATTTTTAATTTTTTATTTTTAATTTTTAATTTTTAATTTTTAATTTTTAATTTTTAATTTTTAATTTTTAATTTTTAATTTTTAATTTTTAATTTTTAATTTTTAGTTTTTAGTTTTTAATTTTTAATTTTTAATTTTTAATTTTTAATTTTTAATTTTTAATTTTTAATTTTTAATTTTTAATTTTTAATTTTTAATTTTTAATTTTTAATTTTTAATTTTTAATTTTTAATTTTTAATTTTTAATTTTTAATTTTTAATTTTTAATTTTGAATTTTGAACTTTTAATTTTTCATTTTTAATTTTTAATTTTTAATTTTTAATTTTTAATTTTTAATTTTTAATTTTTAGTTTTTAATTTTTAATTTTTAATTTTTAATTTTTAATTTTTAATTTTTAATTTTAACTTTTAATTTTTAATTTTTAATGTTTAATTTTTAATTTTTAATTTTTAATTTTTAATTTTTAATTTTTAATTTTTAATTTTTAATTTTTAATTTTTAATTTTTAATTTTTAATTTTTAATTTTTAATTTTTAATTTTTAATTTTTAATTTTTAATTTTTAATTTTTAATTTTTAATTTTTAATTTTTAAATATTAATTTTTAATTTTTAAGTTTTAATTTTTAATTTTTAATTTTTAATTTTTAATTTTTAATTTTTAATTTTTAATTTTTAATTTTTAATTTTTAATTTTTAATTTTTAATTTTTAATTTTTAATTTTTAATTTTTAATTTTTAATTTTTAATTTTTAATTTTTAATTTTTAATTTTTAATTTTTAATTTTTAATTTTTAATTTTTAATTTTTAATTTTTAATTTTTAATTTTTAATTTTTAATTTTTAATTTTTAATTTTTAATTTTTAATTTTTAATGTTTAATTTTTAATTTTTAGTTTTTAATTTTTAATTTTTAATTTTTAATTTTTAATTTTTAATTTTTAATTTTTATTTTTTAATTTTTAATTTTTAATTTTTAATTTTTAATTTTTAATTTTTAATTTTTAATTTTTAATTTTTAATTTTTAATTTTTAATTTTTAATTTTTAATTTTTAATTTTTAATTTTTAATTTTTAATTTTTAATTTTTAATTTTTAATTTTTAATTTTTAATTTTTAATTTTTAATTTTTAATTTTTAATTTTTAATTTTTAATTTTTAATTTTTAATTTTTAATTTTTAATTTTTAATTTTTAATTTTTAATTTTTAATTTTTAATTTTTAATTTTTAATTTTTAATTTTTAATTTTTAGTTTTTAATTTTTAATTTTTAATTTTTAATTTTAACTTTTAATTTTTAATTTTTAATTTTTAATTTCTAATTTTTAATTTTAAATTTTTAATTTTAAATTTTTAATTTTTATTTTTTAATTTTTAATTTTTAATTTTTAATGTTTAATTTTTAATTTTTAATTTTTAATTTTTAATTTTTAATTTTTAATTTTTAATTTTTAATTTTTAATTTTTAATTTTTAATTTTTAATTTTTAATTTTTAGTTTTTATTTTTTTATTTTTAATTTTTAATTTTTAATTTTTAAATATTAATTTTTAATTTTTAAGTTTTAATTTTTAATTTTTAATTTTTAATTTTTAATTTTTAATTTTTAATTTTTAATTTTTAATTTTTAATTTTTAATTTTTAATTTTTAATTTTTAATTTTTAATTTTGAATTTTTAATTTTTAATTTTTAATTTTTAATTTTTAATTTTTAATTTTTAATTTTTAATTTTTAATTTTTAATTTTTAATTTTTAATTTTTAATTTTTAATTTTTAATTTTTAATTTTTAATTTTTAATTTTTAATTTTTAATTTTTAATTTTTAATTTTTAATTTTTAATTTTTAATTTTTAATTTTTAATTTTTAATTTTTAATTTTTAATTTTTAATTTTTAATTTTTAATTTTTAATTTTTATTTTTAATTTTTAATTTTTAATTTTTAATTTTTAATTTTTAATTTTTAATTTTTAATTTTTAATTTTTAATTTTTAATTTTTAATTTTTAATTTTTAATTTTAAATTTTTTATTTTTAATTTTTAATTTTTAATTTTTAATTTTTAATTATTAATTTTTAATTTTTAATTTTAATTTTTAATTTTTAATTTTTAATTTTTAATTTTTAATTTTTAATTTTTAATTTTTAATTTTGAATTTTTAATTTTTAATTTTTAATTCTTAATTTTTAATTTTTAATTTTTAATTTTTGATTTTTAATTTGTAATTTGTAATTTGTAATTTGTAATTTGTAATTTGTAATTTGTAATTTGTAATTTGTAATTTGTAATTTGTAATTTGTAATTTGTAATTTGTAATTTGTAATTTGTAATTTGTAATTTGTAATTTGTAATTTGTAATTTGTAATTTGTAATTTGTAATTTCTAATTTTTAATTTTTAATTTTTAATTTTTAATTTTTAATTTTTAATTTTTAAATTTAATTTTTAATTTCTAATTTTTAATTTTTAATTTTTAATTTTTAATTTTTAATTTTTAATTTTTAATTTTTAATTTTTGATTTTTGATTTTTGATTTTTAATTTTTAATTTTTAATTTTTAATTTTTAATTTTTAATTTTTAATTTTTAATTTTTAGTTTTTAGTTTTTAATTTTTAATTTTTAATTTTTAATTTTTAATTTTTAATTTTTAATTTTTAATTTTTAATTTTTAATTTTTAATTTTTAATTTTTAATTTTTAATTTTTAATTTTTAATTTTTAATTTTTAATTTTTAATTTTTAATTTTTAATTTTTAATTTTTAATTTTTAATTTTTAATTTTTAATTTTTAATTTTTAATTTTTAATTTTTAATTTTTAATTTTACATTTTTAATTTTTAATTTTTAATTTTTAATTTTTAATTTTTAATTTTTAATTTTTAATTTTTAATTTTTAATTTTTAATTTTTAATTTTTAATTTTTAATTTTTAATTTTTAATTTTTAATTTTTAATTTTTAATTTTTAATTTTTAATTTTTAATTTTTAATTTTTAATTTTTAATTTTTAATTTTTAATTTTTAATTTTTAATTTTTAATTTTTAATTTTTAATTTTTAATTTTTAATTTTTAATTTTTAATTTTTAATTTTTAATTTTTAATTTTAATTTTTTAATTTTTAATTTTTAATTTTTATTTTTTAATTTTTAATTTTTAATTTTTAATTTTTAATTTTTAATTTTTTATTTTTAATTTTTAATTTTTAATTTTTAATTTTTAATTTATAATTAATAATTTTTAAATTTTAATTTTTAATTTTTAGTTTTTAATTTTTAATTTTTAATTCTTAATTTTTAATTTTTAATTTTTAATTTTTAATTTTTAATTTTTAATTTTTAATTTTTAATTTTTAATTTTTAATTTTTAATTTTTAATTTTTAATTATTTATATTTAATTTTTAATTTTTAATTTTTAATTTTTAATTTTTAATTTTTAATTTTTAATTTTTAATTTTTAATTTTTAATTTTTTAATTTTAATTTTTAATTTTTAATTTTTAATTTTTAATTTTTAATTTTTAATTTTTAATTTTTAATTTTTAATTTTAATTTTTAATTTTTAATTTTTAATTTTTAATTTTTAATTTTTAATTTTTAATTTTTAATTTTTAATTTTTAATTTTTAATTTTTAATTTTTAATTTTTAATTTTTAATTTTTAATTTTTAATTTTTAATTTTAATTTTTAATTTTAAATTTTTAATTTTTTATTTTTATTTTTTGATTTTCAATTTTTTTTTTTTAATTTTTAATTTTTTAATTTTACATTTTTAATTTTTAATTTTTAATATTTAATTTTTAAGTTTTAATTTTTAATTTTTTAATTTTTAATTTTTAGTTTTTAATTTTTAATTTTTAATTTTTAATTTTTAATTTTTAATTTTTAATTTTTAATTTTTAATTTTTAATTTTTAATTTTTAATTTTTAATTTTAAATTTTTAATTTTTTATTTTTATTTTTTGATTTTCAATTTTTTTTTTTTTAATTTTTAGTTTTTAATTTTACATTTTTAATTTTTAATTTTTAATATTTAATTTTTAAGTTTTAATTTCTAATTTTTAATTTTTAATTTTTAATTTTTAATTTTTAATTTTTAATTTTTAATTTTTAATTTTTAATTTTTAATTTTTAATTTTTAATTTTTAATTTTTAATTTTTAATTTTTAATTTTTACTTTTTAATTTTTAATTTTTAATTTTTAATTTTTAATTTTTAATTTTTAATTTTTAATTTTTAATTTTTAATTTTTAATTTTTAATTTTTAATTTTTAATTTTTAATTTTTGATTTTTAATTTTTAATTTTTAATTTTTAATTTTTAATTTTTAATTTTTAATTTTTAATTTTAAATTTTTAATTTTTAATTTTTAATTTTTAATTTTTAATTTTTAATTTTTAATTTTTAATTTTTAATTTTTAATTTTTAATTTTTAATTTTTAATTTTTAATTTTTAATTTTTAATTTTTAATTTTTAATTTTTAATTTTTAATTTTTAATTTTTAATTTTTAATTTTTAATTTTTAATTTTTAATTTTTAATTTTTAATTTTTAATTTTTAATTTTATTTTTAATTTTTAATTTTTAATTTTTAAATGTTTAATTTTTAATTTTTAATTTTTAATTTTTAATTTTTAATTTTTAGTTTTTATTTTTTTATTTTTAATTTTTAATTTTTAATTTTTAATTTTTAATTTTTAATTTTTAATTTTTAAATATTAATTTTTAATTTTCAAGTTTTTATTTTTAATTTTTAATTTTTAATTTTTAATTTTTAATTTTTAATTTTTAATTTTTAATTTTAATTTTTAATTTTTAATTTTTAATTTTTAATTTTTAATTTTTAATTTTTAATTTTTAATTTTTAATTTTTAATTTTTAATTTTTAATTTTTAATTTTTAATTTTTAATTTTTAATTTTTAATTTTTAATTTTTAATTTTTAATTTTTAATTTTTAATTTTTAATTTTTAATTTTTAATTTTTAATTTTTAATTTTTTATTTTTAATTTTTAATTTTTTATTTTTTATTTTTAATTTTTAATTTTTAATTTTTAATTTTTAATTTTTAATTTTTAATTTTTAATTTTTAATTTTTATTTTTAATTTTTAATTTTTAATTTTTAATTCTTAATTTTTAATTTTTAATTTTTAATTTTTAATTTTTAATTTTTAATTTTTGATTTTTAATTTGTAACTTGTAATTTGTAATTTGTAATTTGTAATTTGTAATTTGTAATTTGTAATTTGTAATTTGTAATTTGTAATTTGTAATTTCTAATTTTTAATTTTTAATTTTTTATTTTTAATTTTTAATTTTTAATTTTTTATTTTTAATTTTTAATTTTTAAATTTAATTTTTAATTTTTAATTTTTAATTTTTAATTTTTAATTTTTAATTTTTAATTTTTAATTTTTAATTTTTAATTTTTAATTTTTAATTTTTAGTTTTTAATTTTAAATTTTTAATGTTTAATTTTTAATTTTTAATTTTTAATTTTTAATTTTTAATTTTTAATTTTTAATTTTTAGTTTTATTTTTTTATTTTTAATTTTTAATTTTTAATTTTTAATTTTTAATTTTTAATTTTTAAATATTAATTTTTAATTTTCAAGTTTTTATTTTTAATTTTTAATTTTTAATTTTTAATTTTTAATTTTTAATTTTTAATTTTTAATTTTTAATTTTTAATTTTTAATTTTTAATTTTTAATTTTTAATTTTTAATTTTTAATTTTTAATTTTTAATTTTTAATTTTTAATTTTTAATTTTTAATTTTTAATTTTTAATTTTTAATTTTTAATTTTTAATTTTTAATTTTTAATTTTTAATTTTTAATTTTTAATTTTTAATTTTTAATTTTTAATTTTTAATTTTTAATTTTTAATTTTTAATTTTTAATTTTTAATTTTTAATTTTTAATTTTTAATTTTTAATTTTTTATTTTTAATTTTTAATTTTTTATTTTTAATTTTTAATTTTTAATTTTTAATTTTTAATTTTTAATTTTTAATTTTTAATTTTTAATTTTTAATTTTTAATTTTTAATTTTTAATTTTTAATTTTTAATTTTTAATTTTTAATTTTTATTTTTAATTTTTAATTTTTAATTTTTAATTTTTAATTTTTAATTCTTAATTTTTAATTTTTAATTTTTAATTTTTAATTTTTAATTTTTAATTTTTGATTTTTAATTTGTAACTTGTAATTTGTAATTTGTAATTTGTAATTTGTAATTTGTAATTTGTAATTTGTAATTTGTAATTTGTAATTTGTAATTTGTAATTTGTAATTTGTAATTTCTAATTTTTAATTTTTAATTTTTAATTTTTTATTTTTAATTTTTAATTTTTAATTTTTAATTTTTAATTTTTAATTTTCAATTTTTAATTTTTAAATTTAATTTTTAATTTTTAATTTTTAATTTTTAATTTTTAATTTTTAATTTTTAATTTTTAATTTTTAATTTTTAATTTTTAATTTTTAATTTTTAATTTTTAATTTTTAATTTTTAGTTTTTAATTTTTAATTTTTAATTTTTAATTTTTAATTTTTAATTTTTAATTTTTAATTTTTAATTTTTAATTTTTAATTTTTAATTTTTAATTTTTAATTTTTAATTTTTAATTTTTAATTTTTAATTTTTACTTTTTAATTTTTACTTTTTAATTTTTAATTTTTAATTTTTAATTTTTAATTTTTAATTTTTAATTTTTAATTTTTAATTTTTAATTTTTAATTTTTAATTTTTAATTTTTAATTTTTAATTTTTAATTTTTAATTTTTAATTTATAATTTTTAATTTTTAATTTTTAATTTTTAATTTTTAATTTTTAATTTTTAATTTTTAATTTTTAATTTTTAATTTTTAATTTTTAATTTTTAATTTTTAATTTTTAATTTTTAATTTTTAATTTTTTATTTTTAATTTTTAATTTTTAATTTTTAATTTTTAATTTTTAATTTTTAATTTTTAATTTTTAATTTTTAATTTTTAATTTTTAATTTTTAATTTTTAATTTTTAATTTTTAATTTTTAATTTTTATTTTTAATTTTTAATTTTTAATTTTAAATTTGTAATTTTTAATTTTTAAGTTTTAATTTTTAATTTTTAAGTTTTAATTTTTAATTTTTAATTTTTAATTTTTAATTTTTAATTTTTAATTTTTAATTTTTAATTTTTAATTTTTAATTTTTAATTTTTAATTTTTAATTTTTAATTTTTAATTTTTAATTTTTAATTTTTAATTTTTAATTTTTAATTTTTAATTTTTAATTTTTAATTTTTAATTTTTAGCTTTTAATTTTTAATTTTTAATTTTTAATTTTTAATTTTTAATTTTTAATTTTTAATTTTTAATTTTTAATTTTTAATTTTTAATTTTTAATTTTTAATTTTTAATTTTTAATTTTTAATTTTTAATTTTTAATTTTTAATTTTTAATTTTTAATTTTTAATTTTTAATTTTTAATTTTTAATTTTTAATTTTTAATTTTTAATTTTTAATTTTTAATTTTTAATTTTTAATTTTTAATTTTTAATTTTTAATTTTTAATTTTTAATTTTTAATTTTTAATTTTTAATTTTTAATTTTTAATTTTTAATTTTTAATTTTTAATTTTTAATTTTTAATTTTTAATTTTTAATTTTTAATTTTTAATTTTTAATTTTTAATTTTTAATTTTTAATTTTTAATTTTTAATTTTTTAATTTTTAATTTTTAATTTTTAATTTTTAATTTTTAATTTTCAATTTTAAATTTTAAATTTTTAAATTTTAATTTTTAATTTTAATTTTTAATTTTTAATTTTTAATTTTTAATTTTTAATTATTAATTTTTAATTTTTAATTTTTAATTTTTAATTTTTAATTTTTAATTTTTAATTTTTAATTTTTAGTTTTTAATTTTTAATTTTTAATTTTTAATTTTTAATTTTTAATTTTTAATTTTTAATTTTTAATTTTTAATTTTTAATTTTTAATTTTTAATTTTTAATTTTTAATTTTTAAATTTTAATTTTTAATTTTTAATTTTTAATTTTTAATTTTAAATTTTTAATTTTTAATTTTTAATTTTTAATTTTTAATTTTTAATTTTTAATTTTTAATTTTTAATTTTAAATTTTAAATTTTTAATTTTTAATTTTTAATTTTTAATTTTAAATTTTTAATTTTTAATTTTTAATTTTTAATTTTTAATTTTTAATTTTTAATTTTTAATTTTTAATTTTTAATTTTTAATTTTTAATTTTTAATTTTTAATTTTTAATTTTTAATTTTTAATTTTTAATTTTTAATTTTTAATTTTTAGCTTTTAGTTTTTAGTTTTTAATTTTTAATTTTTAATTTTTAATTTTTAATTTTTAATTTTTAATTTTTAATTTTTAATTTTTAATTTTTAATTTTTAATTTTTAATTTTTAATTTTTAATTTTTAATTTTTAATTTTTAATTTTTAATTTTTAATTTTTAATTATTAATTTTTAATTTTTAATTTTTAATTTTTAATTTTTAATATTTAATTTTTAATTTTTAATTTTTAATTTTTAATTTTTAATTTTTAATTTTTAATTTTTAATTTTTAATTTTTAATTTTTAATTTTTAATTTTTAATTTTTAATTTTTAATTTTTAATTTTTAATTTTTAATTTTTAATTTTTAATTTTTAATTTTTAATTTTTAATTTTTAATTTTTAATTTTTAATTTTTAATTTTTAATTTTTAATTTTTAATTTTTAATTTTTAATTTTTATTTTTTAATTTTAAATTTTAAATTTTAAATTTTAAATTTTTAATTTTTAATTTTTAATATTTAAATTTTAATTTTTAATTTTTAATTTCCAAGTTTAATTTTTGATTTTCATTTTTTAATTTTTAATTTCTAATTTTAAATTTCAATTTTTAATTTAAAATTTTTAATTTTTAAACTTCAATTACTAATTTTTAAATTTTCATTATTCATTATTCATTTTTCATCCTTCATTACTCATTTTTCAATCTTAATTTTTCATGTTCCATTTTTC
The DNA here is from genome assembly GCA_963682025.1 of Cordilura impudica. Taxonomy (NCBI): domain Eukaryota; kingdom Metazoa; phylum Arthropoda; class Insecta; order Diptera; family Scathophagidae; genus Cordilura; species Cordilura impudica. The sequence goes on along the minus strand of OY821517.1, from coordinate 209,816,893 downwards.
AATTTTCATTTTACACTTTCCATTTTAAATTTTTCATTTTTTAATTTTTCATCTTTCATTTTTTAATTTTCGTTATCCATTTTCCATTTCCATTTTTAATTTTTCAATTTTCATTTTTCATTTTTCAGTTTTCATTTTTCATTTTCCATTTTTCAATTTTCATTTTCCTTTTCCAATTTTTCATTTTTCCATTTCCATTTTCCATTTTGCGTTTTCCATTTTTCATTTTTTTATATTCATTTTTCAATTTTCATATTCCATTTTTCATTTTCATTTTCCATTTTTAATTTTTCAATTTCCATTTTCCATTAGTTATTTTTTCATTTTCCATTTGTCTTTTTCCATTTCCATTTTCCCTTTTTCAATTTTCATTTTCCATTTTTCATTTTCCATTTTCCATTTTTCATATTTCAGTTTTCAATTTTCATTTTCCATTTTTCAGTTTTCATTTTCCATTTTTCAATTTCATTTTCCATTCTTCATTTCGCATTTTCCATTTTTCATTATTCCATTTTCTTTTTTCATTTTCCATTTTTCATTTTCCATTTTCCATTCTCCATTTTTCATATTCTATTTTACATTTTTCATTTTCCGTTTTCAGTTTTTCATTTTCCATTTTCCATTCTCAATTTTCTATTTTCCATTTTCCATTTTTCATTTTCCATTTTTCATTTTCAATTTTCTTTTTTCATTTTCCATTTTTCTATTCTCTATTTTTCATTTTCTATTTGACATTTTCCATTTTCCGTTTTTCGTTTTCCATTTTTAATTTTTATTTTTCATTCTCCATTTACCATTTTCATTTTCCATTGGAAAATTTCCATTTTTCGTTTCCATTTTTACTTTCATATTGGCGATTTTATTATTATACTACTAACATGAGCTATGTTCTGTGTTCTTGGTATTATTAATATATATGAATATTACTTTTGTGGCATTTTTTTATGTTGTTGTACAATTATTATGTTCAACCACTAAACTGTTACAACAAACACTGTTTGCGTATGTAACAAAAAAGAAATAAAACACAATTTAATTTTAGGTTTGATAAGTAGAGAAAATAAAATCTCTATTTTATTTGTATATACAAATGTATTACCTTTTTTAAAAATGCACAAATGCGATATAGCACGAATTATACGAAGGTACCAAAACGATTGATTTTATAAGTTAAAAAATAAAGAGAGAAGGTGGCGAGCAATATCTAAGTACCGTTAACGGTTTTACTAGTTAAAATCTATGTAAACACTCCTTTCAACGATGTATAAAAAAAGGAGTTTCATAGATTTTAACCCAGAATTAACCCAAAAATGGCTAATTGACTCAAAGGCGGAAAAGTACAAAGAAAATATTAAATTGTACTTAAACATTGCCGGCCACCTTGCAACATCAAGGTGTGTTGCAACAATAATACTTTAACAAATAACTTAAATATCTTAAAATAAGGCATAGTTCAGTTTAAAAATGTGAGCTTGAATTCAATTTATTAAATTTTTTTTTTTTTTTTTAAACACTTAAAGTTAAATTGGCCAGTAGGGACCTCGACGTAACAATTTTCCATAGGCCAGTAGGGACCCCAATGGAAAATTGATTATAAATAAGTATGAGCCAGTAGGGACTCTACAATTTGAGCCAGTAAGGACCCTACATATGAGCCAGTAAGGACTCTACAATGGAGATGGGCCAGATATGACCCATCCAAAAATGGTGTATTGCGCCATTGCATCCTCATAATCGAGCAGAGCATCGTCAAAAAGGTTAGGGAGAGATTCCATATTTCTATGAAACAATAAAAAATTTAAAGAAAATATCGAAGAAAAAGTAAATTATTCGGTCAAAATGAGCAGTTTGGTTATTGGTCGTTTTACAACCCCATTAGCAGTACGAATATCCGCGACCCTTACGCGACCGTCACTTCCCGGATAAACTTTTATGACCCGGCCTAAACGCCACGATGTTTGAGGTAGATTTTCATGCTTGATAACGACTAAGTCGTTTTCCTGTAGATCGCGTTCCGGATATTTCCATTTATAGCGCTTATTTAACGTCATTAAATATTCTTCTTTCCATCGGCGACAAAAAAGTTGAGACAACGCTTTCATTTTTCGAAATCGATTAACAAGACTTATCGGAGATTCATTAATTTCAGGCTCCGGGGGAGCAAGTATTGGTCCACCTATTAAAAAATGACCAGGAGTCAGAGCTACTGGTTCCCGAGGGTTATCCGCCATAGAACAAAGAGGACGTGAATTTAGGTAAGCTTCAATTCTTGCGAGAACTGAAGAAAGTTCTTCAAAAGTATATTTAAAAGATTGCGCTTCCTTACGAAAATGTTGTTTAAAACTCTTGACCCCGGCTTCCCAAAGGCCACCCATATGAGGTGCCCCGGCCGGTATAAACCGCCAAGTTAAACCCTGAATACCATAAATAGAACCCACTGCAATCTGACTTTCCTTAAGAAACATCTTAAAATCCTTCTCTAATTCACGCAATGCACCTACAAAATTTGTGCCATTATCCGAAAATATAGTGTAGGGGCAACCTCGTCGAGAAATAAATCTGTGAAAGGCAGATAAAAAAGTAGGCGTCGATAAATCAGACGTTGCCTCTAAATGAATTGCTTTCGTAGAAAAGCAAACAAAAATACAAACGTAGCCCTTCGTTATCCTACAAGCTCTGCCCGTGAAACTTTTGATGTCAAAGGGACCAGCAAAATCAACGCCCGTTGTCATAAATGGTCTAGTAAGAGTAGTTCTTTCAGGGGGCAGAGCCGCCATAATTTGACGACAAGATACTTTACGGTCAATAATACACCGTTTACAACGACCAATGACTCCACGAATTTTCGACTTCAAGCGTGGAACCCAATATTCAATGCGCAATAATCGCAACATCAACTGATTTCCACCGTGAATGGAAATCATATGAACAAATTCTATTAACAATTGAGTAAATCGGCTCGAATAAGGTAAAATAATAGGATATTTCTCCGTGTATGAAAGGGATGGTGATTTAACCAACCGACCATTCAATCTTATCGCACCGTCTTTATCGAGAAAGGGATTCAAAGAAATAAGGCAACTCTTTGAACTTAACGGTTTTTTGTCTAACAGGCACTTATATTCATCTGCATAGTGATGTTTCTGAGCCACAATGGCTAAATGCAATTTTGTTCTTCTGATTTCATAACCAGCAATGATTTTATCCACATTCATATAACGATTTGACCTATGAGCTGGATGACTATTGTAAAAGAACCTCAAAATATATGAGATTATCCGAAGAGCTCGATCAAGACGAGAGTAATTATTCAAAATATCCACATATATATCTTCCCCCTTAACGTCCGTAAAGAAGGAAGCATGAGTTTTGACAACCCGACCCTCAATGTCAGTGTCAAGATAACTTAGATCCGTTATATTCCAGTGCAGTTTATCTTGACCCAGCCATCTTGGACCATGCCACCAAAGCTCACTATTTTCCAGCTCAGTGGGAGAGGTACCACGACTACCTAAATCTGCAGGATTATCCTCAGAACGAACATGATACCAATTATGGTTTCCTACATTTTCTTGAATGCGGCATACTCTGTTCGCTACAAATGTGGTCCAGGAACACGGCGTTTTCCTTAACCAAGAAAGGACTATCGTCGAATCAGTCCAACAGTAAATTTGATCAATTCTAATATCAATTTCACTTATCACCGTCTTCAAAAGTTCAGAGGCTAACACCGCCCCGCACAGCTCTAAACGAGGTAAAGAAATTGATTTGATGGGGGCTACTTTGGTTTTCGATGAAAGTAGGTGAGTATGAATTTCGCCGTTAGAGGCCTGAATTCGAATATAAATCACCCCCGCGTATGCCTTTTCCGAGGCATCAGAAAAAACATGAAGCTCAACAGAATTTCCCGGCGAATAATTAACCCATCTTGGAATACGAATAGTATTTACCTCATGATAAGAAGTTACAAATCTTTTCCATTCATCTTCCGTCGAAATTGGAAGCATATCATCCCAATTTATATTATCAAGCCAAATTTTTTGCATGATAATTTTAGCAACCACAATGACAGGACCTAACCAACCTACAGGATCAAACAATTTCGCGATAGTCGATAAGACTTCCCTCTTAGTATACCCAGATTTTAATGAAATAGGAGTCACGCTAAAATAAAACGAGTCCAACTGAGCGTTCCACTGAATTCCTAAAGTCTTTGAAGTACTCGATTCTATAAAGGTCAATAATTTAGCGTCAACTAAATGGTCCAAAGGTATGTCTTTCAAAATACTCCGTTCGTTTGAAGTCCATTTTCTTAGCTGAAACTTAGCAGAGGCCAAAGCAGCGACGAGTTGATCACGAGCCATTAATGCAGTCGAAATGTCATGAGTCCCTATCAAAACGTCGTCAACGTACATGCACTTTCGTAGAATATGTGCTGCGAGAGGAAACTCAGCCTCAGAATCGTCCGCGAGTTGTAATAATGTCCTAATGGCAAGGTATGGAGCGCAATTAACGCCAAAAGTCACTGTCTGTAATTCATAGTCCCTTACGGTCTCCGTCGGAGAATCCCTAAACAAAATTCGTTGAAAAGGGGTATGAGAAGGATCAACCCGAATCTGCCAATACATTTGAGTAATATCACAATTGAAGACGAATTTAAACAGACGCCACCTAAGAATAAGTAGAACTAAGTCTGCTTGTAAGGTAGGTCCTACGTAAAGGCAATAGTTTAAACTAATTCCATTAGAAGTTTTATTTGAAGCGTTGAAAACAACTCTCAATTTAGTTGTCTTACGTTCTAGTTTTACCACCGGATGATGAGGTAAATAACAAAAAGAGGTAGGAGATGAAAAATTTGGTAATACCGGTCTCATATGTCCTATGTCCAAATACTCCCTAACGACGTCATCGTACATCTCCTTAATTTCAGGTCTACGCATTAAAGATGATTCGGTCCTAAGATATTGTCCCATAACACCAGGTCTTGAAGTCCCTAAAGAAAATTTTTCAGGAAATTCAGGCTTAAATGGGAGAGTCACTACATATCGACCATCAGATTCGCGACGAGTATTCGCTTTATAATTTTCCTCACCAAATTTGTCAAATGGAGACAGAATTTTTCTTTTAGGAGTTTCCTCAAGTTCCCAGAATCTCAAAAGATTTTAGTTAAGGCAATCTTCCTCTGAAAATTCGACATTCGTAGAATATACCTGAACTTGAGGTTGTACAACTGGACCAGTAATAATCCAGCCAAAAATAGTGTTCTGAGCTAGTAAAGAGCCCAAAATATTGCGACGGATTTCTCCCAACAGAATTCTTGGATATAAATCCGCGCCAAGCAAAAGATCAACAGGTCGACTGTCATCAAAATTAATATCGGCCAAACGAAGGTTTGGCAAATTTTCCTTTAAATACGAGTGGACTGTAAATGATGGTAAATTACCCGAAATATTTGGCAAAACAAGTGCCAATGTTTCCAATACAAGGGATGAATCGAGGGTGGAGCCAATTTTTAATGAACAAAGTTTTCTAGACATTGCCGTAACTGCCTGATTAACTCCTGAAATTTGAGCATTCGTCGAATGAGTCGAAATTTTCAGGCGATTTTGCAAACGTTCAGAAATGAACGATGCTTCAGAAGCAGGGTCAATAAGGGCCCGGGCTGGGTACGTAGTACCCTGATGAATAAGATTCAGCATAGCCGTCCCTAAAAGTACAGTCCTACTTTGTGCTGTATGAAATACTTGACAATTTGTAGGAGCTGTGGCATGATTGGCATTCGAAGATGATGCGATTGCAGGTACGGAGTTTGAAACTCGAGAAACAGAAACCGAACTAACACCCGAATTCGACCGATTAGTATCCCTAGAAACTTCAGAAGATGGTAATTCACGGTGTAACATAGTATGATGTCTCTTGTTACAAATGGAGCAATTATACGAACTGCTACAATTTTTAGCTTCATGTGTCCTTGCGAGACAATTGACACAACAGTGCAACTTTTTTACCGTAGAAAATCGATCCGCAACAGATAAACTTTTGAATCGATGACAAGAACGTAAAAAGTGAACTTGATTCTTACAAAGAACACAAGAAGCACTTGAAGTTGAAGCAGCATTGGTATGATGCGCTTTGATTTTAGGTTCAGAAAGCCGTTTAGCAGATTCTGAACCCCTAAGATCACGTAAACAATCTAAAGTTTGAACTCTTTCTGTCAGAAAGAGGTCCAAATCATTCCAGAGTGACAAAGCTGATTTGTACTTTATACTCTGTTCCCACAGACTAACAGTTTGCGAAGGTAACCGTTGAATACAAAGAAATACAATAATAGGATCCCAGCTGTGCGTCGAAATATTATAAATTGACATAGCCGTAAGGCAACCGTTTATTCCGCGTTGTAAAGTTTTTAATCCCGACGAGGTTTCCTTATCAAGAAAGGGAAGGCTAAATAGCGATTTTAACTGGTTATTAACCAGCATACGCGGATTGTCATATGCGTCCCTCAAGTTGCGCCACGCAACATCAAAACCTTGATTAGTGAGAGGGCATTTCGAAACAATTTCCCGAGCTTCGCCACTAGTTTTCCGAACTAGATGGCATAGCCGCTCAATATTGCTAAGTCGAGAGTTATTGATATAAACCGCTGTAAAAAGATCCCTAAAAGTGGGCCAAGAAATGTAATCGCCCTCAAAAACGTCGGTATCGCAGGGCGGAAGCGTTAAATTATGACAAAAGTTGTCAGCTGAATTGAGGTTTACACTCGGAGACTGAGACTGCTCTTTCGGTGTCGCGTTGGATTTAAAATGATGTAATCGTTCCTTAATCCTAGATAAACAATTAACGTACGCGTTAAAAGTGGCTTCATATTTCGATTCAGCCGCGTTAAAATCCGCCGGTTCCGCGTAATCTGAATTTTCTAAATATGATAAACAAGTACGATATGTCGATTTTACTTGTTCCCAAAGCAAGTCCAATTCTTTTCCACGAATTTCAAGATTAAATACCGAATGTAACTCCTCACGAATATCGTTGAATTTCGCTTCAAATTTAATGAGCCTATCCGAATCGCGAATAAAAATATCAAGTGCAGTTCCCGGCATTTTGGTTCGAATTTATTTTAAAATAAGTTAATTTAATTTAAATAACAATATAAAAATTCGTTAAAAAAAATCCGAAAAAATAATAATATATTATAAACTAATAATATAAAACTATATTAAAAAATTTTATTTTCTTAATATGTGGTATTATTTTAACAAATTAGAAGCAAAACCAAAATTTGCAAAAAAAAATTAATAAAAAACACACTGGATATATCACGACTAAAACGGACAGTAGGGTGACTAACAATGTTATAGAAAAAACAAACCAACACAATGCGTGTGCGTATATATTAGTGTGAAGAGAAATGAACACACTCTTGAGCATAAACAAAAAAAAAAAAACCAACGCGTGAACGTATAGAGAAATAAAAACTATTCAGCTTAAGCAGTTTAAGCACGAAAAAAAACGTTCGCGTGAGCGTATATGTATAACACAAAGGAGAAAAACCGATTTAGTTATGTTTAAATGTAAATCTGTTTAAATTATTATTATTTGCACTAAACACTTTTTTTTAAAAATCCCGACGGCTTTTTCTCTTTCCTTCGAATAAAACAAACACGATATGATTATTTATATTATTACTTGCACTAAACACTTTTTAAAAATCCCGACGGCTTTTTCTTTTTATTTTCGATTAAAACAAACACGATATAATTAATATCACCGTCCACGTAAAGAATATACACGTAATGTAACGAAACGCGTAGGGTTGTAAAACGAAAAGTACGAAAAAAATAGTATTTTAATAATGGACTTTTTTATTTTTAAATTAATTTTTATTATACACTTTTTAAATTTTAAATTTTTTGATTTGCTCACACATAAAAAAACTGAACTATACGCACCTTTAGTTTAAATTTGATGTAAATTGTAGTTGCAGCGAAGGGTTGTTTTTGCAGGTTCTTGCTGGTGTTGACAAGATGAAGGCTGTGGGAATGTTGAAATTAATAATTTTTAAAAATTTTCCAAATTTTTCCTCAGGATCCGGTTCGCAGGACCAAATGTTTGCGTATGTAGCAAAAAAGAAATAAAACACAATTTAATTTTAGGTTTGATAAGTAGAGAAAATAAAATCTCTATTTTATTTGTATATACAAATGTATTACCTTTTTTAAAAATGCACAAATGCGATATAGCACGAATTGTACGAAGGTACCAAAACGATTGATTTTATAAGTTAAAAAATAAAGAGAGAAGGTGGCGAGCAATATCTAAATACCGTTAACGGTTTTACTAGTTAAAATCTATGTAAACACTCCTTTCAACGATGTATAAAAAAAGGAGTTTCATAGATTTTAACCCAGAATTAACCCAAAAATGGCTAATTGACTCAAAGGCGGAAAAGTACAAAGAAAATATTAAATTGTACTTAAACAAACACACTGGGTTTTATGTTTTTTTTTTTAGAGATATCTACATATTTTTGCTCGTATCTAATCACAATGACGCCCGCTGTAGCCCATTTTCAACACCAACCTGCTGGGAATTATGGCAAATGACATTCTTGTCACCTTATCCAGATAGATGGCTTTTTTTGTCGATGAGCGTGATTTCAACGGACAGACGGGCAGACGGACATCGCTATATCGACTCGAGCTGTGATAAGGATCAAGAATATTTATACTTTATGGGGTCGGAAATAAGTTTTTCGATGCGTTACAAATGGAATGACAAACCTATATATACCCTCTGCCACTGGTATAAAAACTAAGAATTAAAAGTTTTAGTTTCATTCTTTAGTTTATTAGCTGTTTTTATTATTTTTGTTTTTTTTTTGTATTAAATAAACTTGTTTTAAAATTTCCTTTTTTATTATTTATAGTTTTTAGCCAACAATCATTAGAATTTTTTTTAATTATCGTACAACTTCTAAGGTCTCAAAATAGTCTAATAGGGATCAAACTTTGGGTACTATGACACCGGCTGCGTTAAAAAATGAATCTCATTGGTGGTCTTTGAAGTACTTAGAGAACTTATAGGTTTTCTACTCTAGTAAAAGAAAAATAATGCAATTTTTCAAATAGTAATTAATTCTTTTTAATGATCATTGATTTTTATAAAAAGAAATTGTAATAGAAATTGGTAAACAAGAAAAACAATTAATTTCAAATAAATGGAAAATTTTTGCTTTTAATTAAAGTAAAAACATTTGATCTTGAGCCTGAATAAATTCTTACTAAATCATTAAATAATAAAAAATAATTTTTTAATCAATAAAAAAGTTTTTGAATATATACTCTAAAAAATGCGATAGATTATAAGTAGGCGTCGATAAATCAGACGTTGCCTCTAAATGAATTGCTTTCGTAGAAAAGCAAACAAAAATACAAACGTAGCCCTTCGTTATCCTACAAGCTCTGCCCGTGAAACTTTTGATGTCAAAGGGACCAGCAAAATCAACGCCCGTTGTCATAAATGGTCTAGTAAGAGTAGTTCTTTCAGGGGGCAGAGCCGCCATAATTTGACGACAAGATACTTTACGGTCAATAATACACCGTTTACAACGACCAATGACTCCACGAATTTTCGACTTCAAGCGTGGAACCCAATATTCAATGCGCAATAATCGCAACATCAACTGATTTCCACCGTGAATGGAAATCATATGAACAAATTCTATTAACAATTGAGTAAATCGGCTCGAATAAGGTAAAATAATAGGATATTTCTCCGTGTATGAAAGGGATGGTGATTTAACCAACCGACCATTCAATCTTATCGCACCGTCTTTATCGAGAAAGGGATTCAAAGAAATAAGGCAACTCTTTGAACTTAACGGTTTTTTGTCTAACAGGCACTTATATTCATCTGCATAGTGATGTTTCTGAGCCACAATGGCTAAATGCAATTTTGTTCTTCTGATTTCATAACCAGCAATGATTTTATCCACATTCATATAACGATTTGACCTATGAGCTGGATGACTATTGTAAAAGAACCTCAAAATATATGAGATTATCCGAAGAGCTCGATCAAGACGAGAGTAATTATTCAAAATATCCACATATATATCTTCCCCCTTAACGTCCGTAAAGAAGGAAGCATGAGTTTTGACAACCCGACCCTCAATGTCAGTGTCAAGATAACTTAGATCCGTTATATTCCAGTGCAGTTTATCTTGACCCAGCCATCTTGGACCATGCCACCAAAGCTCACTATTTTCCAGCTCAGTGGGAGAGGTACCACGACTACCTAAATCTGCAGGATTATCCTCAGAACGAACATGATACCAATTATGGTTTCCTACATTTTCTTGAATGCGGCATACTCTGTTCGCTACAAATGTGGTCCAGGAACACGGCGTTTTCCTTAACCAAGAAAGGACTATCGTCGAATCAGTCCAACAGTAAATTTGATCAATTCTAATATCAATTTCACTTATCACCGTCTTCAAAAGTTCAGAGGCTAACACCGCCCCGCACAGCTCTAAACGAGGTAAAGAAATTGATTTGATGGGGGCTACTTTGGTTTTCGATGAAAGTAGGTGAGTATGAATTTCGCCGTTAGAGGCCTGAATTCGAATATAAATCACCCCCGCGTATGCCTTTTCCGAGGCATCAGAAAAAACATGAAGCTCAACAGAATTTCCCGGCGAATAATTAACCCATCTTGGAATACGAATAGTATTTACCTCATGATAAGAAGTTACAAATCTTTTCCATTCATCTTCCGTCGAAATTGGAAGCATATCATCCCAATTTATATTATCAAGCCAAATTTTTTGCATGATAATTTTAGCAACCACAATGACAGGACCTAACCAACCTACAGGATCAAACAATTTCGCGATAGTCGATAAGACTTCCCTCTTAGTATACCCAGATTTTAATGAAATAGGAGTCACGCTAAAATAAAACGAGTCCAACTGAGCGTTCCACTGAATTCCTAAAGTCTTTGAAGTACTCGATTCTATAAAGGTCAATAATTTAGCGTCAACTAAATGGTCCAAAGGTATGTCTTTCAAAATACTCCGTTCGTTTGAAGTCCATTTTCTTAGCTGAAACTTAGCAGAGGCCAAAGCAGCGACGAGTTGATCACGAGCCATTAATGCAGTCGAAATGTCATGAGTCCCTATCAAAACGTCGTCAACGTACATGCACTTTCGTAGAATATGTGCTGCGAGAGGAAACTCAGCCTCAGAATCGTCCGCGAGTTGTAATAATGTCCTAATGGCAAGGTATGGAGCGCAATTAACGCCAAAAGTCACTGTCTGTAATTCATAGTCCCTTACGGTCTCCGTCGGAGAATCCCTAAACAAAATTCGTTGAAAAGGGGTATGAGAAGGATCAACCCGAATCTGCCAATACATTTGAGTAATATCACAATTGAAGACGAATTTAAACAGACGCCACCTAAGAATAAGTAGAACTAAGTCTGCTTGTAAGGTAGGTCCTACGTAAAGGCAATAGTTTAAACTAATTCCATTAGAAGTTTTATTTGAAGCGTTGAAAACAACTCTCAATTTAGTTGTCTTACGTTCTAGTTTTACCACCGGATGATGAGGTAAATAACAAAAAGAGGTAGGAGATGAAAAATTTGGTAATACCGGTCTCATATGTCCTATGTCCAAATACTCCCTAACGACGTCATCGTACATCTCCTTAATTTCAGGTCTACGCATTAAAGATGATTCGGTCCTAAGATATTGTCCCATAACACCAGGTCTTGAAGTCCCTAAAGAAAATTTTTCAGGAAATTCAGGCTTAAATGGGAGAGTCACTACATATCGACCATCAGATTCGCGACGAGTATTCGCTTTATAATTTTCCTCACCAAATTTGTCAAATGGAGACAGAATTTTTCTTTTAGGAGTTTCCTCAAGTTCCCAGAATCTCAAAAGATTTTAGTTAAGGCAATCTTCCTCTGAAAATTCGACATTCGTAGAATATACCTGAACTTGAGGTTGTACAACTGGACCAGTAATAATCCAGCCAAAAATAGTGTTCTGAGCTAGTAAAGAGCCCAAAATATTGCGACGGATTTCTCCCAACAGAATTCTTGGATATAAATCCGCGCCAAGCAAAAGATCAACAGGTCGACTGTCATCAAAATTAATATCGGCCAAACGAAGGTTTGGCAAATTTTCCTTTAAATACGAGTGGACTGTAAATGATGGTAAATTACCCGAAATATTTGGCAAAACAAGTGCCAATGTTTCCAATACAAGGGATGAATCGAGGGTGGAGCCAATTTTTAATGAACAAAGTTTTCTAGACATTGCCGTAACTGCCTGATTAACTCCTGAAATTTGAGCATTCGTCGAATGAGTCGAAATTTTCAGGCGATTTTGCAAACGTTCAGAAATGAACGATGCTTCAGAAGCAGGGTCAATAAGGGCCCGGGCTGGGTACGTAGTACCCTGATGAATAAGATTCAGCATAGCCGTCCCTAAAAGTACAGTCCTACTTTGTGCTGTATGAAATACTTGACAATTTGTAGGAGCTGTGGCATGATTGGCATTCGAAGATGATGCGATTGCAGGTACGGAGTTTGAAACTCGAGAAACAGAAACCGAACTAACACCCGAATTCGACCGATTAGTATCCCTAGAAACTTCAGAAGATGGTAATTCACGGTGTAACATAGTATGATGTCTCTTGTTACAAATGGAGCAATTATACGAACTGCTACAATTTTTAGCTTCATGTGTCCTTGCGAGACAATTGACACAACAGTGCAACTTTTTTACCGTAGAAAATCGATCCGCAACAGATAAACTTTTGAATCGATGACAAGAACGTAAAAAGTGAACTTGATTCTTACAAAGAACACAAGAAGCACTTGAAGTTGAAGCAGCATTGGTATGATGCGCTTTGATTTTAGGTTCAGAAAGCCGTTTAGCAGATTCTGAACCCCTAAGATCACGTAAACAATCTAAAGTTTGAACTCTTTCTGTCAGAAAGAGGTCCAAATCCTTCCAGAGTGACAAAGCTGATTTGTACTTTATACTCTGTTCCCACAGACTAACAGTTTGCGAAGGTAACCGTTGAATACAAAGAAATACAATAATAGGATCCCAGCTGTGCGTCGAAATATTATAAATTGACATAGCCGTAAGGCAACCGTTTATTCCGCGTTGTAAAGTTTTTAATCCCGACGAGGTTTCCTTATCAAGAAAGGGAAGGCTAAATAGCGATTTTAACTGGTTATTAACCAGCATACGCGGATTGTCATATGCGTCCCTCAAGTTGCGCCACGCAACATCAAAACCTTGATTAGTGAGAGGGCATTTCGAAACAATTTCCCGAGCTTCGCCACTAGTTTTCCGAACTAGATGGCATAGCCGCTCAATATTGCTAAGTCGAGAGTTATTGATATAAACCGCTGTAAAAAGATCCCTAAAAGTGGGCCAAGAAATGTAATCGCCCTCAAAAACGTCGGTATCGCAGGGCGGAAGCGTTAAATTATGACAAAAGTTGTCAGCTGAATTGAGGTTTACACTCGGAGACTGAGACTGCTCTTTCGGTGTCGCGTTGGATTTAAAATGATGTAATCGTTCCTTAATCCTAGATAAACAATTAACGTACGCGTTAAAAGTGGCTTCATATTTCGATTCAGCCGCGTTAAAATCCGCCGGTTCCGCGTAATCTGAATTTTCTAAATATGATAAACAAGTACGATATGTCGATTTTACTTGTTCCCAAAGCAAGTCCAATTCTTTTCCACGAATTTCAAGATTAAATACCGAATGTAACTCCTCACGAATATCGTTGAATTTCGCTTCAAATTTAATGAGCCTATCCGAATCGCGAATAAAAATATCAAGTGCAGTTCCCGGCATTTTGGTTCGAATTTATTTTAAAATAAGTTAATTTAATTTAAATAACAATATAAAAATTCGTTAAAAAAAATCCGAAAAAATAATAATATATTATAAACTAATAATATAAAACTATATTAAAAAATTTTATTTTCTTAATATGTGGTATTATTTTAACAAATTAGAAGCAAAACCAAAATTTGCAAAAAAAAATTAATAAAAAACACACTGGATATATCACGACTAAAACGGACAGTAGGGTGACTAACAATGTTATAGAAAAAACAAACCAACACAATGCGTGTGCGTATATATTAGTGTGAAGAGAAATGAACACACTCTTGAGCATAAACAAAAAAAAAAAAACCAACGCGTGAACGTATAGAGAAATAAAAACTATTCAGCTTAAGCAGTTTAAGCACGAAAAAAAAACGTTCGCGTGAGCGTATATGTATAACACAAAGGAGAAAAACCGATTTAGTTATGTTTAAATGTAAATCTGTTTAAATTATTATTATTTGCACTAAACACTTTTTTTTAAAAATCCCGACGGCTTTTTCTCTTTCCTTCGAATAAAACAAACACGATATGATTATTTATATTATTACTTGCACTAAACACTTTTTAAAAATCCCGACGGCTTTTTCTTTTTATTTTCGATTAAAACAAACACGATATAATTAATATCACCGTCCACGTAAAGAATATACACGTAATGTAACGAAACGCGTAGGGTTGTAAAACGAAAAGTACGAAAAAAATAGTATTTTAATAATGGACTTTTTTATTTTTAAATTAATTTTTATTATACACTTTTTAAATTTTAAATTTTTTGATTTGCTCACACATAAAAAAACTGAACTATACGCACCTTTAGTTTAAATTTGATGTAAATTGTAGTTGCAGCGAAGGGTTGTTTTTGCAGGTTCTTGCTGGTGTTGACAAGATGAAGGCTGTGGGAATGTTGAAATTAATAATTTTTAAAAATTTTCCAAATTTTTCCTCAGGATCCGGTTCGCAGGACCAAATGTTTGCGTATGTAGCAAAAAAGAAATAAAACACAATTTAATTTTAGGTTTGATAAGTAGAGAAAATAAAATCTCTATTTTATTTGTATATACAAATGTATTACCTTTTTTAAAAATGCACAAATGCGATATAGCACGAATTGTACGAAGGTACCAAAACGATTGATTTTATAAGTTAAAAAATAAAGAGAGAAGGTGGCGAGCAATATCTAAATACCGTTAACGGTTTTACTAGTTAAAATCTATGTAAACACTCCTTTCAACGATGTATAAAAAAAGGAGTTTCATAGATTTTAACCCAGAATTAACCCAAAAATGGCTAATTGACTCAAAGGCGGAAAAGTACAAAGAAAATATTAAATTGTACTTAAACAAACACACTGGGTTTTATGTTTTTTTTTTTAGAGATATCTACATATTTTTGCTCGTATCTAATCACAATGACGCCCGCTGTAGCCCATTTTCAACACCAACCTGCTGGGAATTATGGCAAATGACATTCTTGTCACCTTATCCAGATAGATGGCTTTTTTTGTCGATGAGCGTGATTTCAACGGACAGACGGGCAGACGGACATCGCTATATCGACTCGAGCTGTGATAAGGATCAAGAATATTTATACTTTATGGGGTCGGAAATAAGTTTTTCGATGCGTTACAAATGGAATGACAAACCTATATATACCCTCTGCCACTGGTATAAAAACTAAGAATTAAAAGTTTTAGTTTCATTCTTTAGTTTATTAGCTGTTTTTATTATTTTTGTTTTTTTTTTTGTATTAAATAAACTTGTTTTAAAATTTCCTTTTTTATTATTTATAGTTTTTAGCCAACAATCATTAGAATTTTTTTTAATTATCGTACAACTTCTAAGGTCTCAAAATAGTCTAATAGGGATCAAACTTTGGGTACTATGACACCGGCTGCGTTAAAAAATGAATCTCATTGGTGGTCTTTGAAGTACTTAGAGAACTTATAGGTTTTCTACTCTAGTAAAAGAAAAATAATGCAATTTTTCAAATAGTAATTAATTCTTTTTAATGATCATTGATTTTTATAAAAAGAAATTGTAATAGAAATTGGTAAACAAGAAAAACAATTAATTTCAAATAAATGGAAAATTTTTGCTTTTAATTAAAGTAAAAACATTTGATCTTGAGCCTGAATAAATTCTTACTAAATCATTAAATAATAAAAAATAATTTTTTAATCAAGAAAAAAGTTTTTGAATATATACTCTAAAAAATGCGATAGATTATAATATTGTTTTTTTTTATTAAAAGGTCTAAGACATTTTTTAACAAAAACTCTGACATTTTTCCTCAGGAACTGAAAGATTTTTTCTTTAGAAATCTTTAGAAATCAGACGAAGTGTATTTTCATAGTTAGGACATAAAAATATTTTTAAACACGTATGCCGAAAAAAGTTCATCAACTTTTATAGACATTATATGCTGCATGACAGCTAATCAGCTATTGCTGTTTATTTGTGAATGTCAAATAAATTAAAAGTAAAATAAATTTCTGAACGTATGGATGAAAAATTAACAGAATAAATACAAAAACATAAAGTTATGTATACATATTTGAGTATTGAGTAAAGAAATAAAAAATAAACAGGCAGATAGAATGTAACCAATATCAATAGAAAAAAATCTCAGTATATAAGACCTTCTTCGATAAAAAAAATGCATAATTCTCAATCTTGAATTAATCTTACATTTATTGTAGGGCGAAAATCTGTTACGGGACCTATGTGGCACTAGAGTGAAATGACCGACTAGCTCTTGATCGCCGCTGGGTGTGGTCCATCCCTCAACCCTAGCCCAAGGACCGTTCCAATAACTTGTAACTACCATAAAAACCATACTTTCACATACCTCAATTGAATGGGAGGAAGATGTTGGCCTCCAACCGCCCTATCCCAACCATGATCACGAACTCCATCATCTCCATTCATCGTGATCCCAAAAACCCGCTTACGCGGTTCCACTTACCTCAGTTAACCAACCCCTCTTAAATTATTTTAGCACATATCCATTTCTTATATAGACTTATTCATAACATAATTTTTTTATTGATAACATAAATTTTTCCCTTACTCTAAGACTACATATATAACTACAATAGAACGATAAATTTCCAATTAATGGATACCAAAAAAAAAATAAAATACAATTAAAAACAAATAATTTCCAAATAAAGACTGAAACTAAGTGCCTTACTGACAAATAAAAAAAACCTATGGGGATACGCACAAACTTGCGTTTAAATAAATAAAATAAAATAAATAAAAATCTCGTTACGCCCGTCACTCACTAATACAGGTCAATTTAATTCACCATATACATGTCACCAATAACTAAAGTTTTTTCCTTCTACTTTTTTTTCTAGGACTGAAAGAGCTCTCTAAGGCCTAACGGAATCAATCACTCTATAATGAGGAATGGAAGGTGCACTAATGTGAACTAACTTGTACTATATTATTTCCTGCTTCCTTTGGGCGGATACGGTAAAAAAAACTGTTTATTTCCCCTTTTCTTTTTCTTTGCCCTAGACACTCACAATATGAACACTTAACACTAAAATATCTCACAAAAAAAAATAATAAATATGATAAAAAAAAAATTAAAATACAGGTCATAATATATATATATATACATGCAATTTTTTTTCTCTGTGGATTTGACTTTTTCCGTCGTTGATATTCGATATTGGCAAGTATTTGATATATTCTATATTGGCAAGTATTGGATTTGTTTTCTTCTTAATACGGTCTTATTTTTGATTTTTGATTCTGTTCTTTTTTTTTTCCAGCGCGAAGGCACAAAAAAACAAAATAAATCTTACGGTTACCTGGATCTGTTTAACTTTCCTCTTCCATTATAGGGACTTCAACATACAAAATATATACAAAGGGTGATGATATTTTCTTATCTGGAGGATACTACCCTGCCGTTGCTGACTCCCGTCACATAAAACAAATCTTCTGGGCCCAAAACAGATATGGCCAGTTTCCTCTACCAGTCAGTCCACTCCAGGTTAACATATCATATCACATTCATTAATATCCTTTGCCTTTCATTGTTCTCAATACATATTTTAATTTCCTAAATTCTATTCTTTTGTTAGAGAGAAAAAAAAAATATTCTCATACCTTAAATTGAACGTTGTCCGGCTTAAAATTTTCCGGAGATGCATCGACTTTTCATCTGCCACTGCTGATAATCACTCCTATTACCTTTTTTTTTTTTTAATAACTTCACTTAAAAAAAATATTTCCTTTTATTTTAATGTATTTACTTCATCACTTTTTATACACAGAATTTCATATCTTCGCCTTCGCGCTTTGTATACTAATGATCGCCAAAAAAAAATGGCTGGACTTTATAGGTAGCGCAATCGCTGACTTTTCCAGTAACTGATTTTTCCATTTTCTATACAGCCTGTGCTTATCCTTTTCTATTATTGCCCCCTTTCTCTAAACAACTATCCTTTTCTATTAATTTGCTCTTTTATCTAAGTTCAAATGTTCCATTCTGGACACCAACCTAATAAATTTACCCGAATCTCAAACAAGTTCTAAAATTAATTCCTAAGCTTCCATCTCGTTTTTTTAACTTTTTTTTCCAGTATATTTACCCCAACTTGGCAGCACTGGCTCCTCTTAATTGGTCGTACTAACGTGGCCACACCAAAGCCACACAGTTTAAAAAGGACTGCTTTATGGACAGACACATTATTTCCATAAAACCAAAACGTAGTATATACATAACACCCCAAAAATAACTAAAATAACAGAAATCACAACAAAAAAACTATACCGGAAAGTAAAACAAAAAAAAAACTATATAACTCCAACATTTGGATGACGACGACATCACCCAGAGGAATTAATTTCCACTCTCCCAAAGGCTGTTGGACCTGCCTGCCAAAGTGCCACCAGCACAATCGCCTTCCCGCTCCAGAATCTCCGCGACAGGTAAATATACAATATCAACCCAAAAAAAAAAACTAATATAACCCATCGACAACTACTTTACAGCAATCCCTTAATCGTACAGGGGCGTACTCGCGGTCCGACACACACCAGGGCTCTGGGCCACCGCAACAAAACACCGAGTTTGGCCAATGACACGGGTCAAGAGCGGTGTGCGTGGGCCGCTTGGAAATTGGTCTTACATCAACGTGGGGAACTCCCACACCCTGGAGTCTCATCAGCCGGGCATTAAAGATTGTAACCGAGTAAATTATTTATTCTTTTCATTTTATTTTCATCTTTCTGTACAAACATAACTAATCTTACTATTCCATGCAGGTTTTGGTGAACATTCGTTTCCCTGGTCTTCCCGGAATATTGGTCCGTAATCAGGGAAGTTTAGCAAATTTAATTTTCATTACTTTTTACTTTGTTTTTCTTTGGGTTCATTTATTTCCAGGTTTTTTTTTCATTACGGAATGCAACATTTGCCCTACGTACCGTTGATTATAACTGACACGTGTGCTACCTGGGTGGACACCTCATCTACACCAAATCAGGTACGAAGTAACAATTATTAGGACGAACACAACTGACAACTAAGTAAAAAAAAAAAAATATATAAATTGTATTCTTATCCTAATATTGCACTCATTTATATTTACTATCACAGATTACGTTCATTAATCATTGTAACATGTTTAGATATCCTTGAAACCCTACATTAAACTACATTGCACACTTTCCTGTAAGATTATCCCAGCTGTCCAATGGAGGTATGTATAAACACGAAAACATATAGTGTATAATTACGGCTTAAATCTCTAAGAAAAATCAATCGTCATATATTAGGACAAGCACAACTTAAAACTACTAATCTAATTCTAAATTGCACTCTTATCCTAATATTGCACGTTATTTGGTTTTTATCACAGATTTAACTTGTATTATTGCACTTTATCAATTTGTATGCAATTGTCTGGTGTTTTCTTGATATTTCTCTCGGCCTTTTATTCCTTTCCTTTCGATATCCTCGCATTTCTTACCGCCCAGTAAATTTACCAAGTATTTGTCCGTTATCCCTATCTGGTCTAGACGTCAGTGACAGTCAGGTCAAAGCAATGAAACAATCATCTCTAATATTGACCTGTTTGTCGATTAATTCCTTTCCCCACCCGTTCAGCTCGCTGTAATTACGGGCTCAGAGGAATGTCATTGTGCCAGGTGACTAACGACTCCTAGTTCTTAATGGCATAGTTCCCCAGAACGCTAACGGAGTTGCACCAATGGCACAATGACGGTTACATACGTAACCAGCTTAGAAACGTTGGCTTACATGTTGAACGAGTAAAACGAATTAATCCTTACCATGATCTTTGATTGCACTGCCCTCTACATCCAAAAAAAAACTAACAAATTTTCGGTTCAGGTGCTGGTAGATCTCATTTCGGAACAATGATACCTTCAATGTATTAGAGGTTTTCATATCACCGGTTGTCGGTCTAGTCCGAGTTACTCACATAGACTTAATTAAAACTATATTGCACTCTTCAAGACTTGATATCCTTAGCATGAAATATCCCTACAGGTCTACCCTGCATATTCTCAAGCTCATACATATTATTGCCTATGGGTTTTAGTACCCTACACTTAATAAACTTCTTGCAAAATTTTGCATTTATATTTTTCCCGAAATCGCTTAAAACCGTATTTCGGCGGTAAACTTCCTGACCTGGAATAAATTTAATTCTCCTCGCTCGTTTGTTATACCTCTCGGCACTTTTTTCATACGCTTCGTGCATATTGGTTTTGATTTTCTCCCTTACCAACTCTAGTTTGTCGGTCGTATTCAAACTTTTTATTTCGTGATCCGTTAATGACACTAATTTCCTGGCTAGTTTATAATCGGAACCACTCGAAAACATACGAAAACCAAATAAAGCAAAAAACGGTGTTACTCCCGTTGCTGAATGAACTGAATTTCGCAACGCACATTCAATCTCTGAAAGATATAAATCCCATTCCCTATGATCCTCATTTAGATATGCCCTAATTGCAGCCCATACAGATTGGTTAACCCTCTCTGAGGTGTTCGATTGAGGGGAATACACTGCGGTCTTCATATGTTGTATTTAATACCCATTTATCATATTCTGAAAATCTTTCGCGATAAATTGTGCACCGTTGTCGCTATCTATCACCTCCGGCACCCCAAACTTATGAAATATTTCATGGGTTAGAAACTGCACAACATTATTTATCGTCGCTTCTCTCATTGCTTTGAGGAATGTAAATTTTGTAAAATGGTCTACTACAATAAATATATAGCAGTTACCGCTTTTGGATCTAGGATATTTACCTAAAAAGTCTATATAAAGTTTTTGAAACGGACGCTCTGTCCTGACTTCTTGTCCGATTTCTGGCATCAGATTTTGATTGCATGGTTTCGTTTCTTTGCATACCTGACACGATTTTACGTATTGTTTGATTTGATTTGTCATCTTTGGCCAATAAAAGAAACGTTTTACCTTTTCAAGTGTTTTTGCAATTCCACCATGAGCTGCTGTATTTTCATTATGTGCTTTTTCAATAATAATTTGAGTAATACTCGTTGGAATCCACAATTTCCATACATATTCTTCTGCCACATCTCGATCAAACGCTTGCTTCTTAAACACCATTCCATCTTCGATTTTTAGGTCTGGTAATTGTTCTAAATTTTCTTCAATGTTCTTTATTAACTCTAGATATTCTTCGCTTTCAAATTCCGTTGTTTCAAAATCAAAGAAATCTTCTCTCTCTAGTTCACTTATCTCCGGATTTTGTGGTAATCTCGATAACATGTCCGCCACGACGTTATCAGCCCCTTTTCTATGCTCTATCTCAAAGTCATATGCTTGCAGTTGCAAAGACCACCTTGCCAGTCGCCCGCTTAAGTCTTTCAAAGTCATCAGCCACTTGAGGCTCGCATGATCGGTTACGACTGTAAATGGCATCATCTCGACATACTGCCTAAACTTTCGTACAGCCATAACCGCCGCTAAACATTCTTTTTCTGTTACGCTGTAATTTTTCTGACAACAATTCAACTTTTGGGAATAATACGCGATCGGTTGTTCTACTTTTTGCTCATTGACTTGATATAGTACGGCTCCAATTCCGTAATCGAGGCATCACATTGAATATAAAATCTTTTACTAAGATCAGCATGCCTCAGAACAGGAGCTGTTGTGAGTGCCTTTTTCAGCTTTTCAAATGCTTCTGTAGCTTCGGGTGTCATCATAAATTTCTTCGATTTTTTTAACGTATCTGTCAAAGGCGCTGATATTGTGGCAAAATCTTTAATAAAACGCCTATACCATCCCGCCGTTCCTAAGAAGCTACGAACCTCTCTGGTGTTCTTTGGCAGTTTTATCTTTCTAATCGCCTGTACCTTTTCTGGATCCGTCTTTAACACTCCTCCACCTATTATGAATCCCAGATATTTCAATTCTTGAAAACAGAATTGTGATTTTTTTAAACCTATTGTCAGGTTCGCCTCTCGTAGGCATTTGGCTACTTCTTCTAAAAGTTTTATATGATCTTCAAAGGTACTCGAAATTATCAGCAAATCATCCAAGTAAATGAAGACGTTTTCTTTTAGTTTCTGTGGAACCACTTTGTCCATTAGTCTGCATAACCTTTGTGCAGCGTTACACAGACCGAAGGGCATCACTCTAAACTGATAGAGCGGCCTACCAGCTACCGTAAATGCAGTGTAAGGTTTGCTCTCTTCGTCCAACTCGATCTGCCAAAACGCATATTTGAGATCGACACTGCTTATATAATAGGTTTCGTCGATTCTGCTTAGTATTCCGTCGATGTTCTGTAGTGGATATGCATCTTTTACTGTTACTTTGTTCAACTTTCTTGCATCCAAACAGAACCGATTCTTTCCAGGCTTCCTAACTACAGTGGTTCGATTGCTCCAAGGGCTTTCGCTTTCTTCTATAACCTTTAATTTTAGCATCATCTCAATTTCCTTATAAGTTATTTCCTGTACAGCTGGCGAAATTGGGTAATACCTGTCTTTTACTGGAACCGCCCCATCTGTAAGGGTTATCGAATGTTTTTCCAGCGAAGTGTGACCTAACCCATTTTCCTCGAATGTCGAAAAACTTTTAATTACTTCGTCTAATCTTTGCTGTTGTCCTATCGTAAGTTCATGTGGTTTCAATTTGTTTTCTGATCTATCCTTTACCAAGTCTTGTACTATTTTTGCTAAATCTACCTCATCTACATCCACAATTTCGGGAGCTAGGCCGAAAATCCTCCAAAAATCTATGCCTAAATAAAGATCTTGTTCCAAATCAGGACACAGATACAACAGCATTTTGCGCTCTTGGTCTTTATACTTTATGGATAATTTTACTTTTCCAAGTATTCGATGTTGCTGACCACTGGCAGTTTTCACATTGGTCAACATTGGGAGAATACTTACATCTAAGTTCTGAACGAATTCCCTACACCCTTTACCCAATATACTTATGGATGCTCCGGTATCTAACAATCCTTTCACGTGTTTGCCTTCTATTTTTACCTCCGCGAAAATGCGAGGATCACCCGTATTATGAGTGGCTTTATGGACCGCGTCTACCAAACCACGAATCAATTTACGGCGTTCTGCGAACTTTCTCCTAATTTTTCGAATCCGATCTGATGGCGTTTTACAAGCTACTTCGGCATTAAAAATGCGATCTCTAGTTTCATAGTAATTTTTCTGTCTAATCTCTATTGGTCAATAGTGTCTGATTCCTGATATGTTTTCCCTACTATTCGCCTTGATGAAATTGCTTAATGAAATCTCTTTTCCCTCTCCGAATTTTCCATGGCAGGGTTCTCGGATTGACGTGGGCCCCCTGTCGCTCCCGCGCCCTTCTTCAGGTTTCCCTGTTGACATACTTGACATTTTGGCGTTATTACGTTGGGTTTGCCGCAACGATAGCAGAAAAGCGATCTTTCAGTCGATGGACACTCCATAAATACATGGCCGGGAACCTTACAGTTCCAGCACACTACGGGATGTTTTTGTTGCTGGCTTATCCTCAGGGCGGCTATTTCCTCCAAATCTTGTGGCTGGCTTTCATCGTCATATTGAACATCGCTTCGGTCACAATAAATCTCATTTAAATGTCTCGTGGGACGCGGCGGTGGTTGTTGGGCACTCCTCATATCTTTCCTTGGAAAGTTACGTTCGGCCTCATTGCATTCCACACGCAATTGGTCGACCGAAGAAATCGCCATTGGATACACAATTCTTTCCACACTTTCTTTCACATTTCTTTTCAAAATCTTAATCATATCGTATCCTGGCACTGGTTGAACCAATCTTGACCGTAAATGGCACATCGCATGAAAATAAGTATCAATTGATTCATTTATTTGCTGTCTTCTTTCAACCAAATCTCTCATTAATTCAAAATTAGATCTGACTGTCTGATACTGGCTCAATAATGCGAGACGAAGACCTGGCCAATCGGAAAAACAATGTGTCTTAAGGAAGAGCCAATACCAATCTCTTGCCGGCCCAGAAACCAATAGATGAAAATCTCTCAAAAC
The DNA here is from genome assembly GCA_963682025.1 of Cordilura impudica. Lineage (NCBI taxonomy): Eukaryota > Metazoa > Arthropoda > Insecta > Diptera > Scathophagidae > Cordilura > Cordilura impudica. Next base: position 209,792,425 of record OY821517.1, on the reverse strand, counting down.
TTCCTCTCATGGGATGTTGTAATGCGCCTGTAAATGTTCCAGTCGGAAAATAAAATCTTCCACTGTTAAGCGCATCGTATTTCCATCAAATTCTAGCCCGAATTTATCAACCCTGATAACCATCCTGTTAACACTCTGGGCGACTTGATGTGCGCTTAAATTGTCCTTTTGAGATGGACAATTACGGTTGATCCCGTTTGGGTTTCTAAGTGGATCGTTTTGTTCAAAAAGGTTTCCGAAAGGTACATTTGATGTCACTATTGCTGACCTGCTTCGTAGGTTTTCTGAATTGGTATTGTTATTTCTATCGTCATTATTATTGTTATTCTTATATTGGCCACTCACAGCATGGGCTGAGAACACATTACGGTTTGTTGGCTGATCAACTTGACCGAATATATTGCCCAACTGTGCATTTGGAGTGGCGGAACCAACCGTACCTTGTAAGTTTTCAGCAAATATAAGATTGTTCCCAATATTATTACTAGGTATAATAAAACCACATCAGTTTGGCTCTCCGGACTGAACTGAAAACTCTTTATTATTTACTCAACTTAAATCTACCTACAAATATTACATTCACTCACACATTCACACGTATATCTATAGATAATTATAATAATACATAACCGTGGGATTTAGCTGGCTCAGCGGTTTACAGGTGAGCCAGCTATAGAGTGTGTGGACAAATAACTCAGCGGAATGTGAGTATTTAGTTACATGCATAAGGCATGGTAACTAAGACTTAGTCAAACACACTACACCTCCCATTTTTAGAAAAAGAATGATCAATAACTGGTTGATCATTCTTTTAAAAATAATTACAATTTCTGTAAAATTACATCTAATAAAAATTTTTTTTTAAATATTAAGTTTGTTTTCTTAAGTTTGATGTTAATTCTAAAGTTTTTAATTTTAATTTTCCAAATTTCAAATTTAAGTTTTGTATTATTGTTAACTTTAGTTCTAGTTGAGAATTTCAATTTAAAATTAATTTTCTTTTTTCTTTTTTCCTTTAAATTTATTAATATTAAAATTTATTATATTTAAAAAAAAATGTAGTAATAATTAAAAATAACTAATAACGAACTAAACGAATAAAATAATTGTGCAATTGTAATGTTTAAGACTAAAAAAAAAGAAATAAAAATTATTACCTATTTATTATAAATTTTTAATCTATCTCTATGTATATTTTGCCTTTTATTTTTATTATCCTCTATAACAACATTATTGTTGTAACCTAATTCTATTACTTTAAAAGGTCCTAAATATTTATTCTCTAACTTGTGTCCTGCTTCATTTCTAAGCAGAACCAAGTCATTTTTCTTCAATATTATCTCCTTACTTTTCCTGTCATAGAAGTCCTTTTGCCTTAACTTTGCCCTCTCAAGCATAAGTCTAACCCCTTTATAGGCTATTTCTAATCTATACCTAATCTCTTTCGAATAATCGTCGACGTTATAGAGAGGTGTTACGTCATTGACTGTGTTGAATAACTCAAACCCATTTGGTATTTTCCCGAACACCAATTCGTATGGACAATATCCATGTACCACCGAAGGGGTTGTATTGAAACAGTACATAAAGTACAATAACCATTCATCCCAGTCATCTCTATCAACTGATAAATACGATCGTACGTATTCATTGAACGTTCGATGACTGCGTTCCACAGTACCAAGGGTCTGATGATGGTAAGCTGTCGATGTTATATTCTCTATTCTGAGGTACTTACACAAATCATTAATTATTGAATTTTTATACTCCGTACCCATGTCCGTAATGATCGTCATCATAGGACCGTACGTTAGTATATGAGATTCAAATATAGCTTTCGCAACGGTCTTCGCGCTTTTGTCTGGTACTGGTACAGCAACCAAATATTTGGTAAGATCACATATAAGCGTCACCGCATATTCATTGCCCTTTTCCGTCCGAGGTAACGGACCAATAGTATCTATTAATACAGTTTCAAAAGCTTTAGTAGGCGTCTTCGTCAAGGTCATGGGTGTTCTCGTATGCCGAGTTACCTTGTCTTTCTGACATTTCTGGCATGATTTGACGTATTTCGATACATCTTTAATCATTTTTGGCCAATAGAAATATCTTTTTATCTTATTCAGTGTTCTTGTAATACCACAGTGTCCCCCTTGAATTGGGTCATCATGATATTTTTCAATAATTTTCACTATATCACCCTTATTTTTCAGCTTGGTCACCCCTGGTAGTAGCGCTACTCTTAAATTTATTAATTTCTCATTGCCCAAGGACTTAAATTAATCTAATGTGACAAATTCGAAAATTTTTTCACTGGGTGACATTTGTACTTTGACAATACCATGTTTGCCGGCCAATGATTCCAGCCTTGGGAAGAATTATCCTAGGTCAATTTTCCCATTAACAAACAGGTCGTCTATCATTATCCTTTGGATAATTTTTCCCCCACGCTTCAAATAGCATTGGGTTGGAGTCATTCTTAATTTCGGATGTTTCCTGACGTCAGTGTAATTTATGACCTCCAATACATTGGGCCTTTTGTAATCCTTTTGCTGATTGAGGGGATTTTCGTCCGTATTTGTCCGTTCCGTAGATGACCTTGTTGATACCTTTAGTATACTTGAGATGGTTCTATCCATTTCCCTCAAATTATCTATTGTTATCCTTGAAAGTGCATCCGCGACGACATTTTCCTTGCCTCTGAGATATACCACCGTGAAATCATATTCTTCGAGATCTAATCTCATACGGGTTAATTTAGAACTTGGGTTCTTTAAGGAGAACAGGTAGGTTAGGGGGCGATGATCTGTTTTGATCAAAAAATGTGTACCATATATATATGGCCTGAAATGTGTAATTGCCCAATGAATTGCCGTGAGCTCTTGCTCAATTGTGGACTTATTACTTTCCCCTTTAGTGAAAGTTTTTGAGGCGTAAGCAACTGGAAGCTGTTTGCCTTCATACTCCTGACTAAGTACCGCCCCACAGGCGTGTTTACTGGCATCCGTTGTGATGCAAAAAGGTTTATCAAAGTCAGGATATTGTAGAATTCCCGGATTCATTAACGCCTGTTTGAGATATTTAAATGCCACCTGGCATTCTTCGTTCCATTGAAATTTAACATTTTTCCTTGTCAGTCTTGACAAGTGACGGGAATGATCAGAAAAATTCCGAATGAACCTTCTATAATAGTTGCAGAAAGCAACGAATCTCCTGGCTTCGTCTGCATTAGTCGGGACTGGATAGTCCCTGATTGCTGTGTACTTACTGTCATCCGGCAGGATACCTTTGTCAGTACATTTATGCCCGAGATAAGTGACCTCGTGCATGAAAAATGTGCACTTCTCTGGATGCAGTTTTAGATTGTACTTTCGGCATAGTTCGAAAACATCTGTTAAATTTTTGAACATATGTTTTTCCGAACATCCTAGTACTACTAAATCATCCATGTATAAAAATGCTTGTGATGGTGTTAAACCAGAAAATGCAAGGGTCATCATGCGTTGAAAAGAATTTGGAGCAATCTTAAGACCGTATGGGAGTCGTTTAAAACGATAAGAGCCATTTACGGTGGAAAAGGATGTTATGTCCCTTGAATCCTCATGCAATTCTATCTGGTGAAATCCAGACATTAGACCTAGACAGGAAAAATATTTTGCCCGTCCTAACTGGTCAAGAATATCGTCTATTCTTGGCAGGGGGAATTTGTCCGCTATTAACTTTTTATTTACCTGGCGATAGTCGATTACCAATCGCCACCTTTTCTCCTTTGAGTCTGGTAATGATTTCTTAGGAACTAGCAATAAAGGGCTGTTATATTCCGAAGTTGATGGTTCTACTACCCCATCATTTACTAGTTTTTCAACCTGCCTATTGATTTCCGCTTTATGAGCGTGTGGTATTCTATAGTTCTTTATATAGCTCGGTGTTTTGTCACTCAGACTAAGTTTTTGCCTATAAAAATTATTTGTAGAAACTGTTTCCGTTTCAAGGGCGAATATGTCGCTGTATGTGGTACAGAGTTTCGTTAAATTTTCTTTGAATTGATCTGGGAAATTTCTGCTAAGTTTATCCAGAATTTTTCCCGATCGCTTCCCCAATTCTTTGGTCGTTTGTAGAATATCATAATTTGATAGGTCCTCCGTCATTATATTCATTGTACTCAGTGCCGTATCGTAGTTGTTAGAGTTCAGTATTCTTACGTACGCGTTATTGCCTTGAATTATTGTATTTGCAATATATACGCCTGGTTGAATTTCCTGATTAGGAATCAACAATTCTTTATGCTCTGAGTCAATGTATATTTTTCGCACCACTTGTGATCTTGCCGGTAGCATGATCGAATTATTGATACAGGTGTTTTTTATTGGTATTGCAAAATGTTGGAAATTGTGTGGTCGTAAAACGAGCCAATCCTTATTTTCCATAAAGTCGAGTTTACAATTGAATTCCTTAAGAAAATCTATACCGATGATTCCATCGCATGGTATGGGAAAATCATTCGGTACTGCATGAAATTTATGCTTTATTAGTATATTTTCAACTCTAAGGTCAATTTGCGTGCAGCCAATTGATTGGACCGTATCTCGACCTATACCGCTAAGGGTTGTTATTTCCCCTGAATTCAAATGGTTGTGGTTTACATTTTCAATTTTTAGCAGCGATATATCTGCTCCTGTATCTACAAGCAATGTTAATAATTTGTTTGTTGTGTTATGAAGTTTCACAAATACACCTAGACTGAGATTGAGCTTATATATTCTATTAATTATTCTCTCAGAGGTTGGTCCCCGTTTCCCGGAACCTCATATTGATCATTGATCAGTCTGACATTTACATTATTATATCGTCGTCCACCATTGGCACCACGATTTCCATTATTCCTATATTGACTATTATTATTATTAACTTGGTAGTTTCCTCTACCTCGATTATTTGAATTATTGTAGAAATTCCCACGGTAACTACCGCGGTTGTTTCCCCTATTGGAATTTCGCTGTCCCCGGCTATTTGTATACAAAATTGTATTAGGCTGTCCGTATGCCTCGGTACAGCTATTAACGAATTTAGCCACCAGTTCGTTCATGTTCCCGAACTGTCCTGATTCTATTATGAGCCTAACCCTGTCATTTTGGGCATTTTTAACAATGGCTTTTACAGCCAATTGTGTCGAATATTTATTGGCAATTTCGGCCGATAGACCGTCCGAAATGTAGGCACCTTGCAATGCCTTGGTGATGTCTTCAACTTCCTTTACATAGGCATTCGCACTCTTGCCAGTTTGCCTGATGTTCATCAGCTTTGCTGACAATACATCAACTGATTCTCCTTTAACAGAAGTTTTCAGTTTTGCGACCACTTCTTGTACCGTGGTCTCAGTGAACAAGATATTCCTGGCAGAACCCTTTAGTTTTGTCTTAATTAGACTAACTGCTAGAGCATCATGTGCCTCCTTTATCGAATCCACTAATGCAATGGCATCTAGAAATGCCGTTAAGTTTTCCGCTTTGCCATCGAAGTCAGGTATTAACTTCGAGGCTATATTTAAAAATTGAACTGGTGTCTGCGCCATTATCATTTGTGGTTCCCTATTTCGGTCTATATTTTCTCCCAATGACTGTGGGTCTCTACTAGGGTCTATTTCCTGTTCCAAAACCTCCAAGGACACTCGTTCATGGAGTGTTAGAGGCAATTTTACCTCTATGCCCCTTCTTGCCGCTACCGCAATAAGTCTGTTCCTCACGTCAAAGAAGAACCCTTCGGCTGCAACTTTATGTGCAGTCGTAAGTCGTTCGTAATGGACGTTCAGTACCACCCTTATCTCTTCTAGCCGCAAGGAAAGGTTTCTTATATGTCTTTCGACAGTATCTTCCCTAGCCGGTCTATCTGTATTTAGGCACTTGTAGGATTTGTCGAATTCCTCTCTAATATTCCTACACTGGCTCAAAATCGTTGGCCAGTCCATATATTAAATTATGAAACAGGAAGGAAAAAAAAATGTATATTGGCGCTTAAAGTCAATAATCATTGAAGTACGAATCTGCGCTCAGAGACGCCGTATATAAAAAACAAATTCATCCTGGCTCATTAGGCCATTTACTCAAAACACAAAAAAAAAAAATATAAAATATCTAATATAAAATCGAAATTTTTGTAGTTATCTTTTCATCAAGCCAAATTGTGTTATGCTGATTCCATAAACCTAAATTTTGTCTAAGTTGTCGGACCTACTTGCGTACTTCTTACGCAGTGATCTCTTATGGAGTAGGTACAATTTAAGTAAAAGATTTGCACCAGTCATTACTGTAATGCATAGGAGTAGGAACCATAATGAGTCGATTCGCGCCGTGTGATCAACAACTTCTATATTTGTTATCACGTTCGCGTTCGGTTTCTCCAATTTTGACTCTGGGTTGCCCATATTATCTACCTAGTAACCTATGAATTATATCTCTTATTCTTTAAACTTCTCCTAACAAAAATTTACCTCAATATATATCTAACATATCCTCAACGCAATAAAAATTAAATTGCTTTACTAAGTACACATATTTGAAAAAAAAAAAGAAATTAAAATTGAATTATTTTTTTTTAATTATATTTTAATTTTTACACTAGTTTTGGAAAATTTTACATTTTCTTCTTTTTCTATAGAAAAAGTATATATATAAAAAACAATTTTAATGGTGTTAGTTATTCAAAAAAAATTAAAGCATCTATATATTTTATTATGAAACGTTAAGAATGAAAATACAGTTGATGAATGTGATTGCTGATAAATAATTTAATAAGAACTCTATATACAAACACTTACAAAATAACATTTTGAATTCTAAATTTTTAAATTTAAGATAATCTTAACTCGTTCAACTTTCCTTTAGCCGTTGTTTCTGCTGTTGGTATTGATAATCGTTGTCAACGTTGTTATGTTGTTATGGCAATAAGGTTAAAGATTAATATTGATGATTCCTTAATTTGTCACTTGGAGATTATTTTTTTCAAAGTTAAGAATTTTGTTTAATTTTGTGTTTTTTTTTCAACATTCTTTTTTTTTTTTTTAACTGTATTTTTTTCCGTAATTGAAATTTTGTTTTCCGCTTTTTTTTTGTAATTTAGGTATTTTGTTGTTTTATTTTATAAATTTATTTAAAATATTAACTCCAAGAATATAATTGAACACAGCACCAATATTTCCTTATTATATTCATAGGTAGCGGTATTTTTTTTGGTTGTGTTTTAAAAGAGTACATTTGTGTTTTTTCTTTTAATTAAATGTTCAAATGTTTTCTTATATTTTGTTTGTACTTTATTAATTTATTTAAGTTAAAAGTTTACTTTAAAAAAAAAATTATCATTTTTCCCTGTATTTAAACTTTGTCGTAGTTTTTTTTTCCTTTTTTCATGTTTGCACTTTTGGTTATTCTTTTTTTTAGATCACTTTAATTGTTATTTTATATTTAAAGTTTTTTTTGTTTTTCGTCACGGTCGCCATATAATAAAACCACATCAGTTTGGCTCTCCGGACTGAACTGAAAACTCTTTATTAATTACTCAACTTAAATCTACCTACAAATATTACATTCACTCACACATTCACACGTATATCTATAGATAATTATAATAATACATAACCGTGGGATTTAGCTGGCTCAGCGGTTTACAGGTGAGCCAGCTATAGAGTGTGTGGACAAATAACTCAGCGGAATGTGAGTATTTAGTTACATGCATAAGGCATGGTAACTAAGACTTAGTCAAACACACTACATAGGTATGTTCTGCCCGTTCTGCGACTGATTATTAGTTAGACCCTCTACAGCCTTTGCCAGATCTCCCATGATTTTCCTCACCTCTACCATCTCATCTTGGACCATTTTCCTAACCTTGTCCTCAAGAGATCTTTGCACTACCAGCACCTCATCTACCACTAGCTCCCTTACCTCAGGTGCAATATTCTCATCCCCTATATTATTTACACTGCCCGAGGCATTTGGAGTCGTGGTTATTCGGGCACGATTTATTTATGGGCCCGGTGCCGTCATTATCGTTTCGGATAAATCCATTATCTGATTTGCGTTCGCATTAATGTTAGTATTAGCCATTTTCGAAATAGGATAGAATTTGCGTTGTTTTGGTTGGGTATGTTGTTTGGATCAATTCAAATCAAACTCAGGTTGCCTAACCCTTTTTCTATCTTTGGATTGATGGGACGTTCTATTTATATCGAATTCTTTTTGTCTCTCTTGTTCCCTCTTTTGAATTTGGGACCTGGTTTCTATATTCATCCCTTAACCAAAAATGCCTTCAACTATTTAAAATTTGTAAAAATCAAAAGAAACTTAATAATTAAACGCTAATCTGGAAATCGCACAAAAATATATATATAATAATAAACAAATTAAACAATAATAAATAATTAAAATTCGGATACATAACTAGACTAAAAATCGGAAAAAGAAAATAATTTGGTAATTCAAATAATATATATAGTAATAAAAATTCAGATAAATAATCAAACAAAAAAAAAGAAAAAGACAAAAAAAAAAATTTTTACACATAGATATAAAAAAAAATATTGAAACGTAAAACGTACAAAGACAAATATATAATAATTAGATTTCGGATAAATAATAATACAAAAACTAGCATGCAAATAAACCTGAAACAGTAAAAGATGCCAAAAATACAAAAAAAAAAATAAACAGAATAATAAAAAATATATACTAATTAGATTTCGGATAAATATAAAAAAAAGCTAGCATAACAATAAACCTAAAAAAACAAAAAAAAAATATAAAAGATGTAGTACTCAACAAAAAAAATAATAAATAATTAAAATTCGGGTGTATAAATCAAAAAAAGTAAAAAGGAATAAGAACAAATTATAATAATTAGGATTCGGATAACTAAATAAAATAATTATAAATACAGAAAAAAAATAATGCCCATGAAATCATAAAAACAATATTAATAATGAAATACAAAAAAAAAAAAAAACTCTTATAATAAATATTTTAAATGCAATAATTCTATAATATAATATTTCTAATAATTTGTTTCTTCTATATCTTTTTTTTTTTTTTTTTTTTTAAGGGGTGGTTAACTGTGGTGGCGCTTAGCGGTAATTTATTAAATTTTAAGGTTCTCCTATGAGCATCTCCATTGAGGTATTAATCGATTTAAAACAAATTGTGAACATCTATAACGATATAATTTCATCTTCCTTAGTACCTTTCCATTCTGATACCAAAGGCCAGTTGTCTCCCTTTTCGATACGTCGAACTTCTTGAACAGAGTCTTAAGCGGTTATCGGTAAGTTTGACACTGCTTATTAATTAAATTCCAAGCTGAAACTAAAATTACTAAAACAAATCAAAGATTTAGTGTGCAAACTAGCGTGCACAGGTTGCAACTCACTAGGACATCACTATTACCCATCTGTACTGGTGAATGATTAATCGTTGTAAATCCATCCCATTATTAATGCACCACGTACTACAGGCTTCTGCATTTGCACAGAACGGCTACGTAGGTTCATACACAATTTCGGGCATTTACAACAAAAAAAACCATTTTGGTCTATTAACAAAAAACTAGTATTCTATATACGTGTTTCGCTTTCATACACTACGAAAAAACATAAAATTCGTTTGACATCCGAAGATGTCGAAGTCCTTTCGATTGGGCGCCATATTGTTACGGGACCTATGTGGCACTAGAGTGAAATGACCGACTAGCTCTTGATCGCCGCTGGGTGTGGTCCATCCCTCAACCCTAGCCCAAGGACCGTTCCAATAACTTGTAACTACCATAAAAACCATACTTTCACATACCTCAATTGAATGGGAGGAAGATGTTGGCCTCCAACCGCCCTATCCCAACCATGATCACGAACTCCATCATCTCCATTCATCGTGATCCCAAAAACCCGCTTACGCGTATCCACTTACCTCAGTTAACCAACCCCTCTTAAATTATTTTAGCACATATCCATTTCTTATATAGACTTATTCATAACATAATTTTTTTATTGATAACATAAATTTTTCCCTTACTCTAAGACTACATATATAACTACAATAGAACGATAAATTTCCAATTAATGGATACCAAAAAAAAATAAAATACAATTAAAAACAAATAATTTCCAAATAAAGACTGAAACTAAGTGCCTTACTGACAAATAAAAAAAAAACCTATGGGGATACGCACAAACTTGCGTTTAAATAAATAAAATAAAATAAAATAAATAAAAATCTCGTTACGTCCGTCACTCACTAATACAGGTCAATTTAATTCACCATATACATGTCACCAATAACTAAAGTTTTTTCCTTCTACTTTTTTTTTTCTAGGACTGAAAGAGCTCTCTAAGGCCTAACGGAATCAATCACTCTATAATGAGGAATGGAAGGTGCGCTAATGTGAACTAACTTGTACTATATTATTACCTGCTTCCTTTGGGCGGATACGGTAAAAAAAACTGTTTATTTCCCCTTTTCTTTTTCTTTGCCCTAGATACTCACAATATGAACACTTAACACTGAAATATCTCACAAAAAAAATAATAAATATTTATATGATAAAAAAAACTTAAAATACAGGTTATAATATATATATATATACATGCAATTTTTTTTCTCTGTGGATTTGACTTTTTCCGTCGTTGATATTCGATATTGGCAAGTATTTGATATATTCTATATTGGCAAGTATTGGATTTGTTTTCTTCTTAATACGGTCTTATTTTTGATTTTTGATTCTGTTCTTTTTTTTTCCAGCGCGAAGGCACAAAAAAACAAAATAAATCTTACGGTTACCTGGATCTGTTTAACTTTCCTCTTCCATTATAGGGACTTCAACATACAAAATATATACACAGGGTGATGATATTTTCTTATCTGGAGGATACTACCCTGCCGTTGCTGACTCCCGTCACATGAAACAAATCTTCTGGGCCCAAAACAGATATGGCCAGTTTCCTCTACCAGTCAGTCCACTCCAGGTTAACCTATCATATCACATTCATTAATATCCTTTGCCTTTCATTGTTCTCAATATATATTTTAATTTCCTAAATTCTATTCTTTTGTTAGAGAGAAAAAAAAATATTCTCATACCTTAAATTGAACGTTGTCCGGCTTAAAATTTTCCGGAGATGCATCGACTTTTCATCGGCCACTACTGATAATCACTCCTATTACCTTTTTTTTTTTTTTTTTTTTTAATAACTTCACTTAAAAAAAATATTTCCTTTTATTTTAATGTATTTACTTCATCACTTTTTATACACAGAATTTCATATCTTCGCCTTCGCGCTTTGTATACTAATGATCGCCCAAAAAAAAATGGCTGGACTTTATAGGTAGCGCAATCGCTGACTTTTCCAGTAACTGATTTTTCCATTTTCTATACAGCCTGTGCTTATCCTTTTCTATTATTGCCCCCTTTCTCTAAACAACTATCCTTTTCTATTAATTTGCTCTTTTATCTAAGTTCAAATGTTCTATTCTGGACACCAACCTAATAAATTTACCCGAATCTCATAACAAGTTCTAAAATTAATTCCTAAGCTTCCATCTCGTTTTTTTTAACTTTTTTTCCAGTATATTTACCCCAACTTGGCAGCACTGGCTCCTCTTAATTGGTCGTACTAACGTGGCCACACCAAAGCCACACAGTTTAAAAAGGACTGCTTTACGGACAGACACATTATTTCCATAAAACCAAAACGTAGTATATACATAACACCCCAAAAATAACTAAAATAACAGAAATCACAACAAAAAAACTATACCGGAAAGTAAAACAAAAAAAAAACTATATAACTCCAACATTTGGATGACGACGACATCACCCAGAGGAATTAATTTCCACTCTCCCAAAGGCTGTTGGATCTGCCTGCCAAAGTGCCACCAGCACAATCGCCTTCCCGCTCCAGAATCTCCGCGACAGGTAAATATACAATATCAACCCAAAAAAAAACTAATATAACCCATCGACAACTACTTTACAGCAATCCCTTAATCGTACAGGGGCGTACTCGCGGTCCGACACACACCAGGGCTCTGGGCCACCGCAACAAATCAAGGCATCTAAAACATTTATTGTATGGAAAATAATCTGCAAAGATATTATATTTATATTTACATAAAACGACAAAAGTTTTCCTATTAAAATAAAAAGTTCTTTTAAACTTATAGAGATTCAAAGAATTCGCGGCAAAAAGTTGATTTTCCCAACAACAACATAACAACATAATTTTTTAATGTGTGACATCACTGTTTCAAAATTAAATTGGTTAATAATATACATACATCACTGTTATTGTTTTTTAATTTGTGTTGTGTGTATTCTTTGCTAATTATTTTACCATTGGGTTTACTCATTTCCCAAAAAAAAAAAATTAATAATGAATACCAATTTTATAATGTTGCCAAATTGCAAAAAAGAAACATGCTATGTATTATTTTAATTAACAAACAAGTTTATGATGCATTTACATTGCAGTTGAAACAACTAGTTTTTTATTAGAAGCAAGTTCTAAGCCCCTACCGTTTACATTAGCATTTTTGAAGTGTCCCACCTTTCAAATCATCGGAGGAGCTAAGAAAATTAAATGTCAATTTGAGAAAAATCTGTGCAATATTTTTGTTTTTTGATAGATTTAAGTGAAGATCGGGAAGCAGCTCTATATGTTGCCTATGACTAAGAATTGTCCTATAGGGATTATTTTTGGACTTCTGATTATTGGATATAATAAACGCATACAAACCCAATTTGACCGAGATCTATATGATAATTTGGATCTTATGGCAATTTATGTCGATTTCATAGGGGTCATTTGTATGGGGACTAGGTCTGAACATGGACTGAATTTCACCAATTTCAATAGCGTTCATCCTATGGCTGATAAAAGCTTATATACCAAATTTTATCAAAATGTATTAATATTTGCGACCTGTAGTTTGATTACAAGTTTTACATGGACACACAGACGGACGGACAGACATCGCTAAATCGGCTCAGAAAGTGATTCTGAGTCGATCGGTATAATAAAAGATGGGTCTACGTAAAATATTTTTGGTAGTTACAAACAGCAGCACAAAGTCATTATACCCAAACCACATAGTGGTATGGGGTACATAAATATATATGTATTCATTTTAGCCTTACTATATCCGCCATTTAAATTTTTATGAGAAAATTATATCTTAAGAGAAATCTTTAAGTCTTGAAAATGTATATACATTTTATTAGTATTTAAGCGTTTTATTGTTTTATTTTATCTCTTCTTTTGATATAACTATTTAAAAAGTTATATTTAATAGGTGAGGTGAAATTATATCTTAAAAGGAATCTTTAAGTCTTGAAAATCAATTTATGTATATAGGGGTTTCATGTCAAGTGCACCAACTTTTGAAACCGATGTCTTCCGATCGGGATGAAATTTGCACCAAGGTTAGTCCTATTGGATAGTAGTTTAGACACAATTTTTCAATAAGATCGGTCCAGATCTCTCTGAGTTAGAGGGGATCCAAATTTGACATTTTGGCCAAACAGGTGTTTTTCTCATCCATGTAACTTATTACCTATTGTTCTTAGAAAATTTTCTCCCAAATAGTTTAGATAGCTATTTCTTCAATATTTCGGAAAAAACTACTTAAAAAAAAAAAAAATTTTTAGACTTTTTTTTTTGCTAAATTAAAGCATTTTTTGCCTTTTTTTCAAAGAGGGCATTTTTTTTTTTTTTCATAAGAAAGCTTAGGATTTTCCCTTTAAGAGCTTTTTGGTCGCTTAGTGGGATGGGAGTGGGATATCTATCAAAATAAATGTTTTGTAACTCAAGACAACGGTTTTTCTATTTTTCACAAATGCACTATTTTGAATTTTTTCCTATTTGTGTGTAAAACCTTACAAATAAAACTTATACTGAGAAACTAGACAAATTAACCTTTCCGAAGGTATGTAACATACCTTCATAACATAACAAAAGAGAATGGTTATCTGTAACCTGGAAGAGTTATTTGCAACATTTCAATCTGAACACGAGGATGTTAAAATTGGCTTCAAGAAATTAACCCAAATGAGGCCAAAACATTGCGTTTGGCAGAATGTAGCGGAACTCACATAGTATGCGTTTGCATTTACCATGAAAATGTTAAACTGATGTTGAAGGAAATCAACTTAAAGTATTTAACAGATGATTCGGCAGAAGATTCACACGATTACCGCGATTGCCTTAAATTGACTATGTGTCCTAATGCAACAACTTCTTGCCACTTAGGTGAATGTACCAATTGCCCGAAAACCACATTCATCAAAGAAAATTTAATCAACTTTTTAGATCGAGAATATATAGAGGAGGTCAAATTTGATTCTTGGATTCAGACTGACAGATGCACATTGAAAACAATCATTTTAAATGTGGATGATTTTGTGGAAGAAATGTGTACAGGATTGCTAAACTTGAGAAACCATGACTTTTTAGTCAAAGAGCAATGGTCATTCTTCAAGGATTTGAAGATACATTTGAAGTCTGGTGAATTCGTTATTTCATATGATTTCGCAGAAAACTACAAATATGTTCTTCAGGATGCCATACAAGCATTCCACTTCAATAACGACCAAGCAACTATATTCACAGTAGTTATTTACTACATGAAAGATGAAAAACTGGAACACAAAAGTATGGCAATCATATCCGACGATTTAAAACATGATACCGTTGCAGTTTATGAGTACCAGAAGAGAATACTAAAATTTCTAAAATCTAAATTTACAGTAAAGAAGGTATACTATGTTTCGGACGGAGCTCGTCAACATTTTAAAAACAAAAGTAGCTTGGCAAATCTTATGGCCCATGAAAAAGATTTTGGAATGCCAGCTGAGTGGCATTTTCATCCTACTGCTCATGGTAAAGGTGCACGTGATGGTATTGGAGCAAACCTTAAAAGAAATGCAGCGAAGTATAGCCTCCAGTGCTCTCATCAAGATCGCATCTTAGATGCGACTGCTTTATTCCATTGGGCAAAGAGTTATTGTAAAGAAACTAAAATAGTTTTTAGTAGCAAAGAGGATCATCAGGAAACATTGAAAACACTGAAGAGCAGATTCGATGCTGCGTTAACAATCGATGGCACCGCTCAATACCATGCTTTTATACCGCTTGTCGATGGAAGACTCAAGTTGAAAAAGTTTTCTGCCTCTATTCAATGCGATTTCTTTCCAAAGACAACAAATAAACCAGCAGCGAAATCAGCAGCTGAATCTAGTAACGCCAAGAAAGGATTGACAAAAAAACGCAGTAAATAAAGGCGACAAAAAAGCTGGATGAAAGACTGGGTATTTAAAAATTTACAAGACTTAAATACTTCATCAGCTACAATAAATTAAGTATAAAAATAGTTATGATATAAATGGATCTAATACAATTAAGATTAAATTTTAATAAATTATTTATCTTTTTACTTTTAATATTATTATTATTATACATTAATTTAATTATTATTAAAAATAAATAAAAAATAATAATTTTTCAACATTTCTATAGAAAAAAAGCGATTTTTTTCCTGAGGTTAACATATTCTTGGTATTACAGTATCGAGGGTATAAAATTTTAGTTAGGTATGTTATATACCTTCGGAAAGTTTAGTTTGTCTAGTTTCTCAGTATAAGGTTTATTTGTAAGGTTTTAGACACAAATAGGAAACAATTAAAAACAGTGCATTTGTAAAAAATTGAAAAACCGTTGTCTTGAGTTACAAAACATTTAATTTGATAGATATCCCACTCCCATCCCACTAAGCGACCAAAAAGCTCTTAAAGGAAAAATCGTAAGCTTTCTTATGAAAAAAAATTTGCCCTTTTTGAAAAAAAAGGCAAAAAATGTTTTAATTTAGCAAAAAAAAAAGTCTAAATTTTTTTTTTTGTACTTACATATGTAGGTTGTTTGGGAAATACAATTTGAAGAACCTAATGCTTTGAAAAAAAAAAAGGCAAAAAATGTTTTAATTTAGCAAAAAAAAAAGTCTAAATTTTTTTTTTTGTACTTATGTATGTAGGTTGTTTGGGAAATACAATTTGAAGAACCTAATGCTTTGTAAACATCATTTGTGAGCTGCTTAGTGATTTACTAAATGGTTGTATATTATTCGGACAACGTTGAATACTACTCAGTAACGCACGCACGTAGGAAATCAAAAGAAGCAGGTGGTTTCCAAGGAGGTAAAAGAGTAATAGTCGAACCTTGTAATATCAGATATTTTTTTTTATAAGTATGAAACTTCAATATTTAAAAAATATATAGAAAAAAAAATTTTTTTTTGCTTATAAACTCATATAACAGAAATGTTATTTATGAAATGTTCCTGTCATTCTTTTTTTAAATACGTATCGAATTCACTTATGTGTATTTCAATTAATTAATAACGTTGATATTAATTGTTATAATGGTTTATTGTTTTGGTTCTGTTACCTTTCGTACAGCTAAACATTAATTCCCTTTTTAATAGAAAAATTTCCCTCTACAAATCATCAACACCTCAAGGGCCGTCACTGTTTCAATATATACCCTTTCGCGGTTAGACTAGTTTTCTTATTCTTTTGACATGACATTGAGGTCAATACTTCTATATGCATGTTAGTTGCACTTATAATACAAGATGAGTGAGAAGGAAAATGAGATAGGGCTATATCATTTCTAACCGGTTGAAGGAAGCTTTTTGTTGGACACTTGAGCCATATAAAAAGAGGAAAAAATGAAGAAAACGCCAGAAAAGTTTTGCTTTGGTCTTAGAACTTGAGATCGGTTTTTTGTGGTGGTCCCTTATAAAGAAGAACGTTTCACGAGTGAAAACTGATGTTTGAAACAGAAAAACGTGGTTTTCTTGGGAATGTGGACGCGTGGTTTCATTTGAACATCAAATTTTAATTGGGGCGTGTATATTGGAAAAATGATCAAAGTTCTTTGTAATAAAAGAAAGAAAAAATATAATCAGCCTAATTGGCCTAATTAAGTATCCCAGAAAGCGGACCAATATCTTTAAGTTATAACTGGAAATATACGGCATTGAACATGGTACTACCACGACGTTTCTATTCCATATCGAGGGTGAATTGAGGACGTGCTAATCACTAGCCATTATTTGAAAGGAGGAGAGTCAAAGACAGGGCAAACCATGTATTATGCACCCGGAAATTAAATGGGAATTAAATGATGAATAATACCGTAACCTACGCAATAGGAAGAAGGTCGTTGCAGCCAGGTACACCAAGCAGGAAACCACATTGTTACTTAGTTATTTATTTATTTATTTATTTATTTATGTATTAATCTATGGAATAAACCCTTACAGACTATTTACAAAAACATTTCACAATGAATGAAAAATTAAAAAATTTAATTTAAAGTGTTCAGATAAATTATTATTTTACTTTTTATGACATTTCTATTTAAATAAAAATCAATAAATCTATAAAGCTTATTAAATTCAATACACATTCGTCTAAGCGGATCACCGTTCGCATAATTTGATCTATAAAACTGGACAGATAAAGGTGAGAAGAAACGTGTTGACCGCTGCGGGATGTTAAATGAAATATTGTTGATCAGGAAACCAGAACAAACATCGCCATTAATTATGTTCAAAAGAAACGAAACGTTTAGCATAGATCGGCGGCTTTTTAAGGTTGGCAGCTTAACAAGGGTGAGTCTGCTGTTATACGACGGAAGATTTAATTGGTTAAAATTTAAGCTGCGAAGACAGAATAATAGGAATTGTTTTTGCACCAATTCAATGCTATCAATATGAGTTTGATAGATAGGGTCCCATATAATAGAGGCATATTCCAAAATCGGTCTCACAAGAGACGTGTATAGTGTTTTTGTTACATACGGATCATTGAACTCTTTAGACCAACGTTTTATAAAACCAAGTACTCCTCTGGCTTTATCTGTAAAGTATCGTCAACAGCTAAATTATGAAATATAATAACTTTTATTCTTTATTCATTTACTATCAAGTAATCGAACGATCGTAATTAGTTCCAAATTTTAATATTTATATATATTTCCAATTCGTATAATAGAATTGCTTAAATTTTCCGTAATTTTGTAGTAAACCCAACGTAAATATGAATACATATATGTGCTAGAATATTCTAATAATTTACCACTAGTAATATGTACATATATGCATATACATATGTACATATTACATATCGAACTTACATGTTTGTCTTTTAAATAACAGTATTCTTACAAACACAAAAAAAAAGAAAAAAGGAACTGATCACATTATTCATATATGATTAAAAATTTAAATAATTTGAATTTTTGAAAAGTGGTTAATTTAAAGTTCACTAAAATAATTATAAAATTTTAATATTATATAATCTTAATTAAATATGTCATATATTAGACTATTACTTAATAGTTAGCTATAAGCCTAAAATTTTATTTACTTTTGCTATAATTATTATAACAGTTTAGCTAAAACAACAAAACGAGAAACATTTACGTTACATCCCAGGGTTAGCAAAGACTATCACCATCAACTACGCAAAAGGCCGTCGTGCGGCATTAGAATAAATCTTATGTGTAAGTGTTTATCGTTTAAGGTGCTATTACATGATGTGTTTTTTACATATGTACTGTCAAATTTTCCCACCACAAAAGTTGTACACATCGTGTGATACATATGAAACATTGTTTATGTACAATACATGAGGAAAGTCACGTGTACATTTTTCAATTAGAGCAGGATCTATTTTTGTATGACAAATATATGAAAATACAACACTGCTAGTGGCGAAAGAAAAACAGAGTAAATTATAAAGATTAATATTGAAAGAAAAATAAATTGTTTAATATTAATTAACAATTAAAAAATATATTACTTTTTTTTAACAATAAATTTTTGTAAATTCACAAATTAAATCTGCTGTTGTTTACATTTAGAGGTTATGTCATACGGAAATACATATGCACGTGTGATAGCAAAAATTATGAATCGTATGTAAAAGACAATTTTGACAGACATGCGGAATTTCATATGGATAAAAAAAACTGACAGTACATATGTAAAAAACACATCGTGTAATAGCACCTTTAATTGACAAACTTAAGCATCTAAATGGTTTATTGGTGCATTTTCAAATTTCTTTTAACAATATTATGAAATTTTATTTGAAGATATAATTAAAACAAGAATATTACGACCCTCATGTATTGATTGTTAGTTAATAATGTTTTTTTTTTTTTAATCCTACATAGCACATAATTCAAATCAAAGTTTTTTTTTTTGAGATAAAAATGTATTTTATATTTCAAGTTTTCTTAATTTTAAATACAATTATATATTTGAATTAAATAATGAATTAGTATTGAATTGATGTAGAGCTTCAAAAAGGTCTGAGGTAAAGTAAAGCGTATTTGAGGGCTTTTCTTTAAATCATCATGGCCAATAGAAAACCATAGGATGGGAGGGCATAAAGGCCATTAGCTGTAACATCGTAGCTAATTCTAAGGTTGGTGTAAATAACACCAGGTATAGTTTCCTGTAGTTTTTGGGACCGCAATTTTACCAATTTTAATGATCAAGAAAATACAGTAAAAAGATGTCTTTTGGATTATTAGTTCACAATAGTGTTTGTCTGCATTTTGGTTTTGATCAAGAGTGCAATAACTTTTATGCATAGTAGGAAAAATTGTATTAGATGATTAGTTAATCTTTTGCTATCCACTTAGTCTATTCAGTCCTTTTTGTTTCGTGAGCAAATAATTTAAAATTTGTCCAAGGATATTTTTCAATGAATTGAACCATATATTGATATTTTCAAAGAAGAATTTAGGAAATACGCTTATGAAGCATTTCTTATAATTGCTCTACACGTCCAAGTTCAGATTTGTTAGTTATCAATGTTAGTTCAGTACAGTGAACATAACCGAAAACCCCAATTTTAATTTACACACACCTTGCAGTGTATTTCATATCAAAATCGTACACAACCTTACTGAAGACCAAAAAGAAGCTTTACTAAATTCATAATTGAAATAATTTTTTTATAATATGTCGATTACTCATAGTAATGAAAATATACCTACTATTGAAGAAAACCGGAGTTCACAACAATGTCTTATTTGCAAAAAAGTTTATGAAATAGATGACATTATTATTTCGGCTCCATGTAAACATGTATTCCATAAGGAATATATCGTGAATGTTGTTAAAGAAACCCAAGGTTGCCCAGTTTGTGGTAAAGCTTGTAGACAAAATAGATTAAAATCACATAACATTTTAGAGGATACGGAAAAGGCTTCTGCTATTCTTCCAGCTCATTTTAATATTATATACCCTAATAGTGGTGCGATTCCAAAGGATTTAAATCCGAAGGAAAAAAACCCCTACACGTAATTTACTTGACTGGATTATGTCTCAAACACCCGGATTTAACTTAAATAAGGAGAAAGAAAATGAAGCTAGATCTTAAAAGGTTTTAGTAAATATTTCACAACAAAATTCACAGATTTCACAACATAATCAAGAACATCATAATGTTAGTGTTAACATTAGCATCGATGAATTTGAATTAAAATTATAAAACTAAAAAATAGTTTAGGAAATCGTCATAGTGTTGGAAATCGTAGTTTTGATAACCATCCAAACCACCATCTTTAAACAGACCAAATTTAAGACCATATAGAAATAATAATAATCAACAATATAATTTAAATTTTACTCCAGATAAAATTTCTGCAATCATATCTGGTTGGCATTTCAGGTTTAGTGGTGAAGAAGAAGGAGGGTTATTAGTAGATAATTTTATTTAACGAGTACAAGCTCTTACAGTTCAGAGTTTACGAGGAGATTTTGATACCTCATGTCTTCACATTCATTTACTATTTACTGGTAAAGCTATTGATTGGTTTTGGCGTTTGTATGGTACCGTCACCAGAGTTACTTGGGAAACACTGTGTACTGAGTTAAGAAACCAGTTTAGAGATACTAGAACAGATTTTGACTTGAAAGAAAAGATAAGAAGTAGAAAACAAAGAATAGGAGAAAAATTTTACACATTTTATGATGCAGTTTTGCAAATTACTGATCGTCTACATACTCCAGTAAATGATTATGAGTTAGTTGAAATTTTAAGACGTAATTTACGGCCAGAGGTTCGTAAAAAGATTTTACACTTTAAAATTAATAAAATTTCTGAATTAAGAGATTTTGTTAGAAAACATGAAATATTAGAAGAAGAATTAAAAAAGTATAGATCAAACAGAAATTTTTTTACCTTGAAAAATGGTTTCAGAAATAGAGACCGAAAGTTTAAAAGAAGAAGTGACATTAAATATTGAAGAGATTAATGATTTGGTTTGTTGGAATTGTTCTGAAACCGGTCACAGATTTGAAGATTGTTGAGGCGATAGAAAAATTTTCTGTTACGGATGTGGTAGTCCAAATGTTTTTAAACCCAATTGTATGAAATGTAACAAGTTTCCAAAAAACCACCAAAAACAATACGAAACTGAAAAAGTTTCAATCCAAATCAACTCAAATTTAAGGTCGTCTGAATGTCAAACTGAACCTTTAGCAATTCTGAATAAAACAAACTTTAAAAATGAATTTTCAAAAACAAGTTTTATTCCAAGATATTTAAAACCCTACAATGTAAGATTAAAAGAATATAAAGAAAAGTTTTAAGAAATAGAAAAAGTTTTTGCTCGGCAATAATTTCTGATAAAAACAATTTTGATTTAAGGCCATTTGCATATGTTAAAATTTTTGATGAAAATGTTGTTGGTATGATAGATACCGGCGCTATAGTTTCTTGTTTTGCGTCTGATTATGCAGCAAAATTTTTAGAGGAAAATAAACACCCTTTAGATAAATTCAGCATAGATTTAAAGACAGCTGATGGAAGAAAACATTCCACAGTTGGTGATTTATTTTTAGAAAGCGTTTCAAATTGTAAAAATTCAAGTTTAAGTGAATTGGAATCTGATGATAACATTCACATTTTAAATGTAGATGAGAGAATAAGACTAGATGAAACTATCAATTCATTTCCGTCTTACACTAAATAGGGACTATGAAGAACTTCATTAGTAACCCATGTAATAGATACTTCTGATAGCAAACCAATTAAGCAAAGACATTTTGCAGTATTACATGCTGTTGAAAAATTGTTATTTGAAGAAATAGACAGGATGATTCAATTAGGAGTAATATAAGAGTCCCAAAGTCAATGGTCATCGCCGGTGGCTCTGGTGCGTAAGCCTGGCAAGGTACGACTGTGTCTAGACGCTAGACAAGTGAACAGTGTCACCGTTAAAGATGCTTACCCTTTGCCTCTAATTGATGGTATTCTCAGTAGGGTCCCAAAGGGAAGATTTATTTCAAGTCTTGACTTGAAGGACGCCTTCTGGCAAATTCCATTGGATGAAGAGTCAAAGGAGAAGACTGCTTTCACTGTGCCTGGTCGTCCCCTTTACCAGTTCGATACTATGCCATTTGGTTTGTGCAATGCGGCACAGACGATGTCCAGACTTATGGATAAAGTCATTCCGGCTCATTTGCGAACAAAAGTTTTTTATATGTTTAGACGATTTACTTTTAATAACTGAAATATTTGATGAACACATCATATTATTGCACGAAGTTGGAAATGGGAAAAGCGAACTTGACACTTAATGTTGAAAAGAGCAAATTTGTGCTCAAACAAGTTAAATACCTAGGACATATAATCGGCCATGGATCGATTTAAATAGACCCGGACAAAGTTAAAGCTATCCGAGACTATCCGTTACCAACGTCTGTCCGTCAATTGAGAAGATTTTTAGGAATTTGTGGTTGGTATAGACGATTTGTCGGTAATTTTCCGACTGTAACATCACCTCTTACCGATATGTTACAGAAAAATAAGAAATTTATCTGGTCCGACGATGCCATAACTTCATTTGAAGAACTTAAAAATTCACTATGTTCCGCTCCAGTGTTACATAACCCGGATTTATACCGTCCGTTTTTATTTAATGCGACGCCAGTCAATATGGGATTGGAGCAGTACTTGCACAACGAAATGACGAAGGTGTCATGAGTCATAAGTTAACTTCGGCTCAAAGAAACTATTCAGTTTCAGAACAAGAACGTCTTGTCGCTGTAATGGCCATTAAAAACTTTCGAGCCGATGTAGGTCATGATTTTGAAATCACAACTGATCATGCCTCACTTAAATGGCTTATGAGTCAGACAGGCTTACATGGTAGATTGGCCAGATGGGCACTGAAGCTACAAGGATTTACCTTTGCGATAAGACATAGACGAGGAAGTCAAAATATAGTGCCAGATTCGTTATCTCGCATGTATTCGGAAAATAATAATGAAATTGATATTACCAATTATAAAAATTTTTGGATAAATGAAATTGACAATCCAGTTGAGATAGATTTAGAGTCAGAAGAATTTAAGTCACCTGAATACCCATCCTTAATGGAAAAACCTCAAGCTAAAACAAAATATATCCAAGATATAAAAATCGTTGATGGTTTTATTTATAAACGAGTTGAACATTCAACAGGAGATGCAGTTCAAGAGCAATTGTCTTGGAAACCTTGGGTTCCACTCTCGTTAACCAACGATTTAATAAAAAGAGCTCATGATCACCCTCTTTGTGCTCATGGAGGTGTAGGAAAGACTTTACGTCGATTAAAAACATTTTTCTTTTGGCCTAAAATGGTAAAACAAATTTCTGAATATGTGCTGTCATGTGAAGTTTGCAAAGAAACAAAAACAACAAATAAAATTCTAAGACCGCCAATGGGTCAACAGCCTACGTCTGTTCGTGTTTTCCAGAAACTATACTTAGATTTACTTGGTCCCTATCCAAGCTCATCGTCAGGTAACGTTGGAATTATAATAGTCAAAATTGCATTTTTTAGAACCAATAAAAAAATTCACAGCTAACGTCATTGTAGAGTTTATAGAAAAACGTATTTTTCATATATCCGGTGTACCAGAATCTATCACAACAGATAATGGAGTTCAATTCAAATCAAACTTATTTAAACAATTTTTAGATTCTTATGGTGTTTTCCATAATTTAACCGCAATTTATTCGCCACAGGCTAATGCAAGTGGACGAATAAATCGGTCTGTTTTAGCTGCAGTTAGAGCATACATATGTAAAACCTTCACAGGAAGATTGGGATGATAAACTTTTAGCCATTAGTTGCGCTTTAAGAAGTTCGGTACATGTCAGTACGGGTTTTTCTCCATACTTTCTGCTGTTTGGACACAACATGGTGACGAATGGTAAATCGTATTTTTTATTGCGAAAATTAAATTTGTTAGAAGATGCAACCGCAGACTTAAAAGTTGATGAAAAGCTAGAATTGATTAGACAAAAAGCTCAAGATAATATCAGAAAATCGTATGAGAAAAACGTTAAAACATACAATCTTATTTCTCGTCCAGTAAACTATGAAATAGGTCAAACGGTATACAGGAGAAATTTTGCTCAACCTAAAGCATTTGATCATTTTAATAAAAAACTTGCTAATCAATTTGAAAAAGCTAAAATTATAGCTAAATATGGTTCTTGTTATTATGAACTACAAGACATGGCAGGCAAAAATATTGGTAAATTTCATGCCAAAGATATTCGTACTTGACTTCAGCTTTTATCTCATTGTTAAGAACAATTCTACACAACCTGTTTTGTAATATCAGATATATTTTTTATAAGCATGAAACTTCAATATTTATTTTATAAACTCAAATAACAGAAATTTTATTTACGAAATGTTCCTGTCATTCTTTTTTTTAAATACGTCTCGAATTCACGTATGTGTATTTCAATTAATTAATAACGTTGATACTAATTGTTATAATGGTTTATTGTTTTGGTTTTGTTACCTTTCGTACAGCTAAACATTAGTTCCATTCTTAATAGAAAAATTTCCCTCTACAAATCATCAACACCTTAAGGGCCGTCACTGTTTCAATATATACCCTTTCGCGGTTAGACTAGTTTTCTAATTCTTTTGACATGACATTGAGGTCAATAGTTCTATAAGCATGTTAGTTGCACTTATAATACAAGAGTGAGAAGGAAAAGAGATAGAGCTACATCATTTCTAACCGGTTGAAGGAAGCTTTTTGTTGGACACTTGAGCCATATAAAAAGAGGAAAAAAATTAAGAAAAGGCCAGAAAAGTTTTGCTTTGGTCTTAGAACTTGAGTTCGGTTTTTTTTTGTGGTGGTCCCGAATAAAGAAGAACGTTTCACGAGTGAAAAGTGATGTTTGAAATAGAAAAACTTGGTTTTCTTGGGAATATGGAAACGTGGTTTCATTTGAACATCAAATTTTAATTTTGGCGTGTATATTGGATAAATAATCAAAGTTCTTTGTAATAAAAGAAAGAAAAAATATAATCAGCCTTATTGGCCTAATTAAATATCCCAAAAAGCGGACCAATATCTTTAAGTTATAACTGGAAATATACGGCATTGTACATGGTACTACCACGACGTTTCTATTCCATATCGAGGGTGAATTGA
Organism: Cordilura impudica; assembly: GCA_963682025.1. NCBI lineage: Eukaryota > Metazoa > Arthropoda > Insecta > Diptera > Scathophagidae > Cordilura > Cordilura impudica. The sequence goes on along the minus strand of OY821517.1, from coordinate 209,766,863 downwards.
GGACTAGCCATTATTTGAAAGGAGGAGAGTCAAAGACAGGGCAAACCATGTATTAATAATACCGTAACGTACGCAATAGGAAGGAGGTCGTTGCAGCCAGGTACACCAAGCAGGAAACCACATTGTTATTTAGTTATTTATTTATTTACTTACTTATTTATTTATTTATGTATTAATCTATGGAATAAACCCTTACAGATTATTTACAAAAACATTTTACAATGAATGAAAATTTAAAAAATTTAATTTAAAGTGTTCAGATAAATTATTATTTTACTTTTTATGACATTTTTATTTAAAGAAAAATCAGTAAATCTATAAAGCTTATTTAATTCAATACACATTCGTCTAAGCGGATCACCGTTCGCATAATTTGATCTATTAAACTGGACAGATTAAGGTGTGAAGAAACGTGTTGGCCGCTGGGGGATGTTAAATGAAATATTGTTGATCAGGAAACCAGAACAAACATCGCCATTAATTATGTTCAAAAGAAACGAAACGTTTAGCATAGATCTGCGGATTTTTAAGGTTGGCAGCTTAACAAGGGTGAGTCTGCTGTTATACGACGGAAGATTTAATTTGTTAAAATTTAAGCTGCGAAGACAGAATAATAGGAATTGTTTTTGCACCGATTCAATGCTATCAATATGAGTTTGATAGATAGGGTCCCATATAATAGAGGCATATTCCAAAATCGGTCTCACAAGAGACGTGTATAGTGCTTTTGTTACATACGGATCATTGAACTCTTTAACCAACGATTTATAAAACCAAGTACTCCTCTGGCTTTAGCTGTAAAGTATCGTCAACAGCTAAAGTATGAAATATAATAACTTTTATTCTTTATTCATTTACTATCAAGAGATCGAACGATCGTAATTACGTTCCAAATTTTAACATTTATAAATATATTTCCAATTCGTATAATAGAATTGCTTAAATTTTCCGTAATTTTGTAGTAAACCCAACGTAAATATGAATACATATATGTGCTAGATTATTATAATAATTTACCACTAGTTATACATATGTACATATATGCATATAAAATGTACATATATGCATATATGTATATGTACCTATCCGAACTTACATGTGTGTCTTTTAAATAACAGTATTCTTACAAACACAAAAATAAAGGAACTGGTCACATTATTCATATATGATTAAAATTTAAATAATTTGAATTTTTGAAAAGTGGTTAAATTAAAGTTCACTAAAAGAATTATAAAATTTTAATATTACACAATCTTATGCCCGTTTTCTCAATAGGCGATTATCTTTTATCCCAACGAGAAACTGCCGATTAAAGAAATTTGGTTTTCTCAATGTCTGGTTTGCTTCTATTTTGTCGCAAAGCTAACCGGCACTCATCTGCCAATTATTTATTTATCGTACAGATAAATTATTCTCCCAACTCTCATATCAATTTTGAGAGGCATTGCCAACTGAAAATAATTCTCCCAACTTTCATACGTATTTTGAGAGGCATTGCCAACTGAAAATAATGTTTTTGTCGGTACATTGAGAAAACCAAAATTGTTAACAGGCAGTTTATCGGTACAATAAATTGATGTCCTGGTTAAGTAACAGCCAGTTTGACGATACATTGAGAAACCCGGCATTAATTAAATATGTCATATGGTAGACTATTACTTAATAGTTAGCTATAAGCCTAAAATTTTATTTACTTTTGCTATAATTATTATAACAGTTTAGGTAAAACAACAAAACGAGAAACATTTACGTTACATCCCAGGGTTAGCAAAGACTATCACCATCATCTACGCAGAAGGCCTTCGTGCGGCGTTGGAACAAATTTTATGTGTAAGTGTTTATCGTTTAATTGTCATAATTAAGCATCTAAATGGTTTTGTGGTGTTTGGCTGCTTACGTTTTGATGTAAAAATCTTATTTATTTTTTTAAGTGAAAATGCAGGTAGTTGTTCTTTTTTGAAGTCTTAAAAATGACTGTCTTTATTTAACCAAATCCATTCTTATATATTTATTTTACATTCATATGGTTGAGTAGAATTTACTCAATACTTGATACTAAAAATATATGTTTATGTTGTGTGGTGATTTTGAGTGTTTTTCTCTTTCGTCAAATAGTCAGTTCGTCAAAACGTCACAGTCAAACAATGTATCGATCATTCATACACAATTTGGTGTAATGTTACACAAATTGGTGATACGCTAAAACAAATAAGTCATTAAACTTTTTGTTTACAATATATTTGTTTGCGTTCTACATTCTTTCAGTATCAAACATACATTTTGTAAACCTGACTCAATCGTCACCACAAACATACATACGTATTTGTCTACTTGTGAATCATTGATCAGGGTTTACTCTTGATCCTATATTCACGAGTACACTACACCCTCGCTGTTCAAGAAAATCATACAATTTTATTCATAAACTTGGATGATTTTTTAACAATATAACGGTGTATAGTGTAAAATTATCAAATAGGTATAATATTTTCAAATGTTCATATTGCAAAATAATTAGTTATAGTTTCCGTAACAATGGTATTTGTATATTCTAATTATTAAATGTCCATTAGTATATAATTTTTTTTTTTATGAAAAAGAGTTTTCATTTATATTTTCTAATACTTAAATTACTAACATTTTAAAGTTATTATCTGTTTACAACAAAATGTTCATTATCTAAATGTTCCGTATTATATATAATTGTATTCTGCTTATACAAATTTCGTTTATTATGGTCTTAATATTGATATTATAACATTGTCATTTATTAATTTTCATTGTATTTTTTCAATAAGTTCTTATGTACGATTTTTGATTTGTTGTTAATTCTTATTTCTACGTTTACATTCTCAATACCAATGACTTCATATGGACGCTGGTATGGTGATTCATTTTTCTACCTATTTTCTATTTTTAATAAAACTAAATCTCCTAATTTTATTTCTTAACTATTTTCATATTTATGTGAGTCTTGTACTCTAATGAATACTTCAATCTTGTCCTCAGTTCATTTATGTAATTGTCGAAATCATAGATCTTTTCATTGCAGTTTCCCATACGATCACCTGGCAAACTTGGTAATCTGCCATAAATCAATTCAAAAGGCGAATAACCCGTATCTAAAGGGTCCGCCAAATAACTTTTTTTTGCAAATGCTATAAAAAAAAAAACTACTGAATATTATCTCAAACTTCTTTTTTTATTTGAAAGTACAATCTACAATCCTTCCGGTTAATAATGGAAAATAATTTCATTCAAATGGCTGCCTCGGCTGGCCATGCAGTAGCCTACACGATCGGTCCAATTTTTAAGCACATTATCGATTGTGTGCAGCTGTATTTCACCAATGGCTTCACGAATATTGTCCTTTAAAGCGTCAATTGTCTCTGGCTTGTTGGCGTAACACTTATCTTTGAGGGAACCCCACAAATAATAGTCCAACGGTGTCAAATCGCAGCTCCGATGTGGCCAAACGACATCAGCTCTGCGGCTGATAATGCGATTTTCAAAAACAGGACGCAAAACATCGAGTGTAGCTTCGGCTGTGTGGCACGTAGCGCCGTCCTGCTGAAACCAAATGTTGCCAATATCCTCCTCTTCAATTTTTGTGAACAAAAATTCGTTCAACATGGTCCGATAACGATCGCCATTGACTGTAACGGCCACTCCTTGCTCATTTTCGAAGAAAAATGGCCCAATTATGCCTCTGGACCAAAATCCGCACCAAACAGTGACTCGTTTTGGGTGTATCGGCTTTTAAATGTATGCGTGCGGGTTTTCCGTGCCCCAAAAGCGACAATTTTGCTTGCTTACATACCCGCCAAGATCAAAATGAGCTTCATCTGAAAAGATGATTTTTTTTGGCAAAATCGGCATCTTCTGTAAGTCGATCGCAGGCCCACTTAGCGAAGCGAAAACGCATTGGATGGTCAGTTGGCTTCAACTCCTGAACCAATTGGACTTTGTCTGGCGTCATACCAAGGTCTTTATGCAAAATTCGTCTCAATGGTGCCTACGAAATGTTCAATTCTTGAGAACGACGGTGAATTGATGTTGATGGCGCTTCACGCACACTTTCTGCCACAGCAGCGATATTCTCGGGTGTACGCACTGTTTTTGGCTTTTCACGCTTTGGTTTATCGATGAGGATGCCAGTTTCTTTCACTTTTTTCACAAGATAACGAACATACGGAGCTGACGGTGCTTCTCTTCTTCCAAAATCCGTACGCAATTTTCGCACACATTCTGCAACATTACCATAATTTTCAAAGTAATGTCGCAATATTTCCCAGCATTGTTCAAGCGTATACACAACCATATTCGTTCAGCGGAAGGATAAGAATAATTATCTGTCAAATCAGACATGAGCTAAGTGTTACCATTCATGAAATAAGCACTAGTTGAAAAAAAAAAACGTTAGATGGCGGACCCTTTACATGAGGCGTAGTATTATAAGCGAATGCATAATATGGAACCTATGAGTACCAATTATCATCAATCACGAATGAAAGAAAGTATTCATTCAAAACCCTGTGGTTCCTTTCTACAGTTCCCAGCGTTTCATGATGATATGGCGTTGAGAATCTTTGTTCAATTTTCAAGAATTCACATGTTTCCTTCATTAACCGATTCGTAAACTCTGTTCCTTTATCAGATTTAATTACTTTAAACATTCCATATTTTAGTATCACATTCTCAATTAGCGCTTTGGCTACATTTGTGGCCTCTTTTGTCTCCATAGGACGAGCTATCAGATACTTTGTTAGTTCACATTGTATGGTTAGAATATATCTGCAATGTTGTGATGGTCTTAAAGGACCTACTGTGTCAATTACAAGTGTGTTGAAACTTTGGTTTGGTGTGTCTGTCATGCATAATGGTTCTTTAGTGTGTTTGATTTGTTTGTTCCTCTGACACAAATCACATGTTTTTACGTAATTTTTTATCATTTTCGACATGTTTTTCATACGTATTTTTGCTTCAGCCGCAGTACTGTTTTTCTGACTCCAAAATGCCCTCCGTATGGTGTATTATGAAACATTTTTATAAGATTTTCCTTTTCTCTGTTATCTGTTATCTTTTGAGGAATTTTATATATTAATATTCTGACGTCATTCTTTTCACTTTTATCTAATAATTCTTTTATTTTCCCAAGGGTTATCTTTTCAAATATCTCGTCATTTCTATCCAGTGCGAATTTTCTAAATTCTGTTGTTCTTAAAATAGATGGTAGCTTCTCCAATACATTATCTAAATAACATGGATTTTCACTACATTTATGCGCGTCTCATTAAGATTATTATCATTCTCAATGGTTATTATATTATCTTTATTTGTCGACTTTTTTCTAAATATAAATTTCATTTTTCTTGCTAGCTTTATATCATTAATTGATGTACATTCCCATATGTTGAGGTGATCAATCCCAATAGGTGATGTTCCATCCTTCTCCTCATTTAAAATTTTATTTTGTATCATTTTATTATTCTTTTCCGCTTTGTTTTGTATCATTTTATTAACCTTTTCTGCGTTGTTTTGTATCATATTTCTCTTCATATTTCTCGTTATCACCAGCGTTTTCCTTGCTTTTTCGTCAATCATTGGAGGTATCATATTCTTTAAAACTTCTGAGTCTAATTGCACCCTTGACAATGCATCAGCGTTTGTGTTGTTTATTCCTTTCTTGTACACTATTTGGAAATCATAATCAGACAATTCTATTCTTATTCTCGTTAGTTTTGAGCTTGGGTTCTTGTGTGAAAACAATGAAATGAGTGGACGATGATCTGTTACGACTATAAACTTTCTGCCATACAAATATGGTCTAAAAAATTGTATGCCCCTGTGTATACCCAGTAGTTTTTTCTCTATCACTGGTTTGTTTATCTCGTGATTGTTCAGCGATCGGCTAGCACATGATATTGGTTTATCCTCACCAATTTCACCTTGTGACAATACTGCTCCCAATGCAAAATTCTATGCATCTGTTGCCAATATACATAAACGGTTTTTCAAAGTTTGGGTATTGCAATATTGGTGGACTAATCAGTCTTTGTTTCAAATCTTCGAAAGCTTCTTGGCATTGTTTCGTCCATTCAAATTTGTTACTTTTCTTTAGCAATGTTATCAAATGTTCCAAATATTTTATTTCAGGCTTTAAAAAGCAACACTTGCTTGCATTAAGTTTCAAATTATTCTTTTGCAATCTGTCCAAAACTCTTACTAGATTCGCATTATGATGTCCAAGGCTGCATCCGAAAACTATTATATCGTCTACGTACAGAAAAGCTTCGTATTCGAGACCAGACAATGCTACAGTTAACATTCGTTGAAAGCTATTTGAAGATATCTTCAGACCAAGAGGTAATATAGTGTATTGGTAATGTCCATCGGGTGTTGAAAATGCAGTATATGGGCGCGATCGGTGATCTAGTTCTATTTGGTGAAATGAGCTCGTCATATCAAGTGTAGAAAAATATTTAGCTCTGCCTAACCTATCTAAGACGTCATCCAAACGTGTCAATGGAAATTTGTCATTAATTATCTTGTCATTCAGTTTCCTGAAATCGACGACTAATCTCCATTTCTTCAAGTCCTTTTGTCCCTTCTTAAGAACTAATAGTAATGTGCATTATATGGACTTATTGATGGTTCTATCATATTATTCCGTAATAGTTGCTGTACTTGAGAATTTATTTCCTTTGTCTGTGTTTGGGGCAATCTATAATTCTTTATGTACACCGGAGTTTCATCATGCAATTTTATTGTTTGCTTATAAAAATTATTTGTCGTTAACTCTTCATCCTCAATATGAAAAATCGATTGGTATTTCTCCAGAATCTCTTTCAGTTTTTCGTTTGTATCACTCAATTTCAAATCGTTCAATAATCTTTTAAATCAACTATGTGTGTCCTTACTTCTCCGCTATTGTCGTTAGCTGAACACACTTCGTAATCTTTTAATGGTATTGTTTCTATTTTAAGGTTCTTTAGAATTGTAGCTTTATCGGTTACGTTCAGCAGTTTTATATGCTGATTTCCATTTTTGGGGACTATAGTAATCCCCAAATATACACCTTTTATTATTTCACTATTTAAGACTATACTATCTTCCATCAGATTTATTGTGTACGGTATTATAATCTCGCTTCTCGCAGGTATTCTAATGGTATTAATGTCGAAAGTATCGTCATGTATAGGAATTGTTATATTGTCCTTATTGACATCAAACGTCAATACGCATTTATCATAATCTATGTTGCATCGATATTTAGATAGAAAATCTCTACCCAGTATTCCGTCAGTTCTTATTTGGGAAATCATTTGCAACAAATTGTATGTTTTGTTCTATAGTTGAATCATTAAATTTTATCTTCACATTTGTTAAACCTATGGATTTTATCTATTCTCTTGAAATCCCAGTCAAGCTATCAGAAACGTGAGTGCGTAATCTGCGTTGACTATATTCAGCCTGACATAGTTCTTTAAATCTGAAGATATGGTATAAATTTTTCTATTGTCTAATGTTTCATTACCGGAAATTCTTGTTGAGCGAACTCCGGTTCCTGGGAGTTTCCCTGGTTCTGTATCGGATTTATATCATAATTTCTTCTATTATTATTTCTTTGGTTACCACCTCTATTTCCATTTCGGTTTCCCCTATTGATATTGCCATTAGTGCTTGACCTATAGTTGTTATTATTATTATGAGAGTTATAGTATGAGTTTCTATTGTTATTATTATTATAGTTACTATTATATCCGTATTTGTTGTTTTTATACCCTCCATCAGTGGCAGAGGGTAAATATAGGTTTGTCATTCCGTTTGTAACGCATCGAAAAACCAATTTCCGACCCCATAAAGTATATATATTCTTGATCCTTATGACAGCTCGAGTCGATATAGCGATGTCTGTCTGTCCGTCTGTCTGTTGAAATCACGCTCATTCACAAAAAAAGCCATCTAACTGGATAAGGTTACAAAAATATCATTTGCCATAAATCCCAGCACATTGGTGTTGAAAATGGGCTATATAGGGCATCATTGTGATTATATACGAGCAAAAATATGTAGATATCTCTAAAAAAAACATAAAACCCAGTGTGTTTGTTGTAACAGTTTAGTGGTTGAACATAATTGTACAACAACATAAAAAATGCCACAAAAATAATATGCATATATATTAACAATACCAAGAACACAGAACATAGCTCATGTTAGTAGTATTGCCATATATTTTTTTATCGTTATCACGTTATAATAAAAACAAGTAAGAGTGTTAAATTCGGCTGTGCCGAGTCTTTGATACCCTCCACCTCGGTTTAAGTATTGATAATAAATGTAAACAAAATATTGGAAAAATATGCATGCGTTTCCTATATGCATGCGTTTCCGGTTATATGACATAACTTCTCGTTTAATTTAGTTTTTGCTAATTAAATAGCTCGCCTTAACCTCCATTGCAAAGGTAATTGGAGATGGCTGTATAGTTTCTTTTAACTGGCGAAATATTTTTTCATTGCGGCCATATAGGTCGGATGGAGTAACAAAATAATAACCAAAAAAAAGCTCTCTCAATTTTTTTATTAAAATATTGCCATATTTGGAAAACATAGAGAATAAATTTATAATAATAAATAATTAAATTAGGGATGCCAAACGCAAAAAACCAAATGTCCCAAACATTTTAAATAAAATAATTTGTTATCTTTATTTTCTGAAAAACTTCAAATATTCATCCAAAAAAAATTGTGAAAAATAATATATGTATAAATAACATTCTCATCAAATTGCGTTTATTTATGCAATTCTTAAATATCATTTGAGGTTTTCTAAAATTTATTGAATTTAAATTAATGTTTTCTGTAGTGCGAATTCAACGATCCGACAGAATTTCAACGATCCGACAATCGCAAAATATATCGACAGCTATTGTTGTTTGCATTGAGGATTCAGTGATTCACTAAGTACACACATCTTAACGACAGTCGACAAATCTATTTTTGTATTTATTTAAATTGTAAACGAGTGGCATCTCTGTTAAAATAAGCGAAAAACACAAAGAAGAATAGAAAAAAACAAATTACTTCGTGTTTGACAGGATGATTTTATGTTTATGTTTAATATCTCAATTTTTTTTACTAATATTTCTGTTTATTTATTTGAAAATGAAATAATGAATTGAATATGCTATTTAATTTTTTTATTTATATAAAAAGTTTTTTAATAGAAGCAAAATATTTTCACTATTTTATGATTTTTATTTATGTATGACGACATTTCAACCTAAGAATTTAAGTTTTTATCGATTGAATAAACAACACAAAAATGGCTGTCGTTTAGATAACAAAAACAGCTGACTTTAACAATAGCGAATATCGTTTAAAAATTTTACTGATAATTTTGCTTTTCTTTTTTAACGATGCGACAATCGTTAAAAGAAGTTACTGAAAAGCTATTAATTTCTCCTGAATGCCAATATTTTTTTTTAATGTAAACATTTTTTAAATGTAAACATATTTGGTGTTTGTTTTGGAATTTCAATTTGTGTTTAACGAATAAAATGTTTATGTTTATTAAAGATGCAATTGATTTCTTCTAAATTTAAAATTATTATTTCCGACGTTTTGATATGATTTTCTGAAATTCAGTTAATATTTTCTAATTTGTAATTGGAAATTTTAATTCCAGTTTTTAGAATTGATATTTTCTTAAATTTGAATGGAAAATTTAAAAAGTGCAATTTTGCATTTATGTGAATAATAATGCTTTAGTAATTATAAACAATTTTTAAAAATTAGATGTAATCGCAATCAGATATTTTATAGGTAAAGCAGAATAATAATTCTATATAACTATGTAGAACTTTTTTGAAAGCAAAAAACTCATTGATAACTCGGTAACTCTATTTTGTAAAGACAAAAAAAAAGTTAATATGCCAAACTTATGTTCATATTTGTAAAAGAATAATGAAAAAACATATGAAATAAAAGACCAGCCCGTGTATACTCTTAACATTGTGCTGTATGATATCTATTTGAAAATATTGACATTCATGTTAAAATACAAATAACTATTGCAAAGCTAATTAGAACAAATATTGTAACGCCATCTATTGTGGCATAGTCACGCTGGGCAAAATGAAATGACACTCTGTTAATGCAAAAGAAATGTATTTTCCCCACAACAAAATATTGCAGAATTTTATGTAAATAAAATAATATACCGATTTATTTCTAACATGCAGTTATTATGGATATACATATATACATATATAGAATATATGTATATTATTTGTATTATTTAATATGTGAATGTATGTATATGTAAATATTACACACAAAAAATACAACATCAAACGTTATTTTTGTGTATTGCTCTTTAAATAAATTAATACATAAAATTTTTTTTTTGCTAAATTTACATTGTTTTCTTTTTATTAACAACTAGGTACATATTTTAGTATTATTTGCTTTAGATGCTGGTGAATTTTTACTCCCTTTACTCGTAGTGTTTGCTTGTCGAAAAAATTTTGGATCGATTTGAACCCCTTTCTAGTGACCCAATCGATCTGAAACTTTGCAGGCATGCTCGTGGCAATGACAGAAATGATCTAGTAAATTTTTTTAGTGGTGCCAAAACAATGGAAACTTTTAAATTTTTCTACCAGAGTTTATAAAAAAATTTACAAAGGGTTAGTTTTTATTATATTATTACCACAACGACCACAAAAACAACAAGTAAGAGTGTTAAATTCGGCTGTGCCGAATCTTTGAGACCCTCCACCTCAGTTTGAGTATTGATAATAAATGTAAACAAAATATTGGAAAAAGTAAACAATTTGTTAAACTTAATACCAAATTATTTCAGAAAATTCTTTGGGTTGGTTTTCGTCTTTTCTTTTATTTCGGATTTATTTCGGTGTTTGCTTTTTGGTCATCGTAGTTGCTGATCGGCATGCATTTAGGTTATATACCTATATGCATGCGTTTCCGGTTATATGACATAACTTCTCGTTTAATTTAGTTTTTGCTAATTAAATAGCTCGCCCTAACCTCCATTGCAAAGGTAATGGTTGTGTAGAGCGGCTATATGCATTAAATCGTGCTAATTGGAGATGGCTGTATAGCTTCTTTTAACTGGCCAAATATTTCTTCATTGTGGCCATATAGGTCGGATGGAGTAACAAAATAATAACCAAAAAAAAAAGCTCTCTCAACTTTTTTTAAAATATTGCCATATTTTGAAAACATAGAGAATAAATTTATAATAATAAATAATCAAATTAGGGATGAAAAACGCAAAAAAACGAAAAGTCCCAAACATTTTAAATAAAATAATTTAATGTTATCTTTATTTTCTGAAAAACTTAAAATTTTCATCCAAAAAAAATTGTGAAAATTTATATATAAAAAATAACATTCTCATAAAATTACGTTTACTTATGTAACAATTTTTATGTTAGCAATTCTTAAATATCACTTGAGGTTTTCTAAAATTCATTGAATTTAAATTAATATCGACAAATCTGTTTTTCTATTTATTTAAATTGTAAAGAAGTGGTATCTCTGTCAAAATAAGCGAAAAACACAAAGAATAGAAAAAAACAAATTACTTCGTGTTTGACAGGATGATTTTATGTTTATGTTTATTATCTTTATTTTTTTACTAATATTTCTGTTTATTTATTTGAAAATGAAATAATGAATTTAATTTTTTTATTTATATAAAAAAGTTTTTTAATTAAAGCAAAACATTTTCACTATTTCATGATTTTTATTTATGTATGACGACATTTCAACCTAAAAATTTAAGTTTTTATCGATTGAATAAACAACACAAAAATGGTTCTCTTTGATAACAACAACAGCTGACTTTAACAATAGCGAATATCGTTTAAAAATTTTACTGATAATTTTGCAATTTTCTTTTTTTTTACGATTCGACTATCGTTAAAAGAAGTTACTGAATCGCGGTACTGAAAAGTTATTAATATCTCCTGAATGGCAATATTTTTTTTAAATGTAAACATTTTTAAATGTAAACATATTTCTAAATTTAAAATTATTATTTCCGACGTTTTGATATGATTTTCTGAAATTCAATTAATATTTTCTAATTTTTAATTGGAAATTTTATTTTCAGTTTTTATTGTAATTGATATTTTCTTAAATTTGAATGGAAAATTTAAAAAGTGAAATTTTGTATTTATGTGAATAATAATGCTTTATTAATTATAAACAATTTTTAAAAATTAGATGTAATCGCAATCAGATATTTTATAGGTAAAGAGAATAATAATTCTATATAACTATGTAGAACTGTTTTGTAAGCAAAAAACTCATTGACGAACTCGGTAACTCTATTTTGTAAAGACAACAAAAAGTTAATATGCCAAACTTATGTTCATATTTGTAAAAGAATAATGAAAAAACGTATGAAATAAAAGACCAGCCCGTGTTTACTCTTAACATTGTTCTGTATGATATCTAGTTGAAAATATTAACATTCATGTTAAAATAGAAATAACTATTGCAAAGCTAATCAGAACAAACAAAAATTATGGCGCCATCTACTGTGGCATAGTCACGCTGAGCGAAATGAAGTGACACTCTGTTAATGCAAAAGAAATGTATTTTCCCCACAACAAAATACTGCAGAATTTTATGTAAATAAAATAACCGATTTATTTCTAACATGCAGTTACTATGAATATACATACAGTACAAACTCGATTACTGCAACTAATAGAAATTCGGGTAGTTGCGATAACCGCGGTAGTTGCGTTAACCGACTCACAAAATTTTAATGCTTTTTCCTCCTATTTTTCACGTATTTCCAATATGTGTTCAAATATTTATTAAAAAAAACTATTTATTTAGTATATTTTTTCGCTTATACTTTTTATTTAGTAGTAAAAAAAAACTTAAAAAATTCATATATGTTAATATTGATACTTATTATACATATTGAGAGATCCAATGTAATCTATACTAACTTAAAACCAAAACATATAGATACATATGGTTTTTTAAAACATCTAAAACATATTTACTTTTTAAAAAAATCAGAAATTTTTGACTGTGTTTTTTTGGCTGATATATTTTTCTGCACAGCAGATTCGCGATGATTTTGAAGCACAAGAATATCTTTAAGATCCATTTCATTTTCTTCAGCCCATTGAATGCAATTGTTATATGAATCAATAGCAGTCTGATGTGTAATTCTAGAAAGTTTTGGAATTTCAACGACATTTTCATCAGAATTATCGATTTCTTCCACTTCATCTAGATTTTCACAACAATAGTTCGAACCGTTATCAACGTTTTCAAATATCCATTCATTGATTTCGTCATTAGAAATTGTTTCCTCTGGCATAATTTCTTGAAAATAGTCGGAGACAGATAACAATAATGAATTTTCTCTTTCGACTTCTGCTCTTATTACACTCAGTGGTAAATTATCTTCATCTGTCCAGTGGTTTTTAGGATACATAATCTTCTTCCAGCACTTCTTAATCATATCGGAAGGCAATTGATCCCATGCATTTGAAAGGAGACAAACTGCATTACGTAAAGTAAAAGCCTTAATTTTTTCTTCAATATTTGAGCCTTTACTTCCAATTAAATGCGCTAAGAGGCTTTTCTTATAGTACAACTTTGTTATGTTAATGACATTTTGATCCATTGGCTGAATAAGAGCTGGTGGAAAACACATGACTGTTATTAACCCGTCATCACTTTTTAACTCGCCATCCTTAGGATGGCAGGGTGCATTGTCCAGCAGCAATAACGCTATCTTTGGAAGTCCTTTAGATTGAAGATATGACCTTACCTAAAAAAACACTCTTTCTATTTTCCCACTTACATATTTTTTAATGTTTACTTACCTCAGGAACAAACGTATCATGGAACCATTGCTCAAAGAATGCCAACGTCATCCATGCATTTTTGTTAGCCCTGTAAACTACGGGATTGTTTTCAAAACCTTTGAAAGCTCTTGGATTTAATGCTTTACCAATGACAAATATTTTAACCTTGTGCAAACCAGATGCGTTAGTGCAGGCTAAAAATGTAATGCGCTCCTTGCTTACTTTTCGACCAGGAGCAGATGTTTCATTAAAGTTAACCAGTGTTCTGTTCGGCATAATTTTATGAAATAATCCAGACTCATCGGCGTTATAGATTTGTTCCGGTGTTAATTTAAGCTCTAATACTTTGGCATGAAATTTTTCCAAAAATGGATCAATAAGTGTTGGTTTATTTGAAAGTTTTTCGCCACAAATTTTAAGCATCCGAATACCATGACGTTTTTTAAAATTTGAACACCATCCATTGCTTGCATGAAAATCACCACGACTTTCATTAATTTTGTTATGTAGCTGAATAGCCTTTGACTTTAAGATTTCAGCCGAAACAGGCAAATTTAATTCTCTTTATTTTAAAAACCATTTATACAGAGCTTTTTCCATTACTGGATACTCACAGGCTCTAATTACTATACGCTTTCCTGGGCCGGATTCAGCATTTGTAACAAATTTAATTAATTTTGATTTATTTTGCTTAATTCTAGTTATTGTTGATTTATGCACATTGTATTCCTGGCATAATGCTTTGACCGATAAGTTTTTATCAAGTTTATTCAAAATTTCACTCTTTTGTTTAATTGTTAATTTACTGCACTTTGTCACCTTCACCATTTTTATGCGTTGTTTTTAATAATGGTTCTGATCGCGAAAATATTTTCACCAAACTGATAAAAAAACAACAGACACGTGCTGTTTGTCTGTTTTTTTATGAAAACTATTCCAAGAAATTACGGTAAAATAAATCAAAAACTATCCAGGAACAAAAAAACAGAGTTAAAAAAAATAGTTGCGTTTATTGAGGTAAATTTTTTAAAAAGTTGCGTTGACTGAGTCTACAATGCATTTGATTCAGGTGTTGCGTTAATCGAGTTGTTGCGCATAACGAGAGTTCCAGTAATCGAGTTCGCACTGTACATACATACATATATATAATATATGTATATTTTTTGTATTATTTAATATGTGTATGTATGTATATTTAAATATTACACACAAAAAATACAACATCAAACGTTATTTTTGTGTTTTTCTCTTTAAATAAATTAATACATAAATTTTTTTGCTAAATTTACATTTGGGCAATTCACAACAGGTGTTGTATATTGTATGTTGTATTGAAATACACAATACAATCATTTGTTGTGAACACTCAGTTGTATTTTCATATTGTAAAACGCTTTCTTTAGTAATTTTCGATCCAACGAGGAAAGATCGCTTCGTCGCTTCTGCTATTTTGTATAAGAGAAAACACTTGTCAGTGTTTGCTTTTTGGTCGTGAGATATACCCTGGAGTTTTAGTTACGTACCTCTTGCATTTTAATTTATAATGAAAAAAAAAAATGTTAAATGTTTTGGTTGGTACTGAAAGAGAAAACACATACTAAAAAAATATAAACATTAATTTTTATATAAATAAACTTATCGATGTATTTGCGTTATTTGCATTATTTGCCATATTTTATTTTATAATTATTTATGCTGATAAAATCCTATGAATTTGTTTTTTCTTTTTCATAAAAACTGGCATTCACTTGGAACTGATATGTTATGATACAATATACAACATTTACTAAACATAGCAAATGAAGTTGGATCGTGTATCAGATTTTTCAGTGAAAATTACCAACAACAATTTTACACTATTGTAAAGTGATACACGATACAACAGATACAACGATACATTACCCATTGTGAATTGCCCAACTGTTTTTTTTATTAACAACTAGGTATTTTAGCATTATTTGCTTTAGATGTTGGTGAATTTTTACTCCCTTTATAATAACTCGTGTCTGCTTGTCGAAAAAATTTTGGATCGATTTTAACCACTTTCCCTTGACCCAATCGATCTGAAATTTTGCAGGCAGGCTCGTGGCAATGACGGAAATGATCTAACATATTTTTTTAGTGATGCCAAAACAATGGAAACTTTTAAATTGTTCTACCAGAGTTGATAAAAAAATGTACAAAGGGTTTGTTTTTGTTATATTATTACCATAACGACCACAAAAACAACAAGTCCAGCTATGAAAACAATGCAACATTTAGAATAACAACAAGAACAATATAGAAATATCATGTTTTTTATTTTTTTTTTTATTTTTTTCAGAGATTTCCCTGGACCTGTTCCACCGATTTTAATGATTTTTGAAGTAGAAATCTTCCCATGAACTTGGTGAATCATTCTCACTAAAAATGATCACTGTAGCTGCACTATTGAGGGCGTGATCGTGACAAGAACAACATAGAAAATTATTTTTTTTCAAGACTTTTTTTAGTTCTTCATTCAAATCTCGGGCCCTAATCGACCGATTTGGACGATTTTAAATAGCAAGCTTTTCAGGATGTGAGTGAATCATTTTTTATGCCAACGAGCACCCTAGCTGCCCGATTGATGCCGTCATCGTGATTTCCACAGACGGACAGACGGACAGACGGACATCGCTATATCAACTCCGGTTGTTATAAGGATCACAAATATATAAATTTTATGGGGTCCAAAATTTTTTTTCTAATTATTACAAACGGAATGACAAACTTATATATACCCTCTGCACACTGGAGTGGAGGGTATAACAAGTCCAGCTATGACAACAATATAACATTTAGAATAACAACAAGAACACTATAGAAACATCATATTTTTCATTTTTTTTTTTTTTTTCAGAGATTTCCCTGAACCTGTTCCACCGATTTTAATGATTTTTGAAATAGAAATCTTCCCATAAATTTGGAGAATCATTCTCACTAAAAATGATCACCTTAGCTATCCTATTGAGGGCGTGATCGTGACAAGAACAACATAGAAAATTATATTTTTTCAAGACTTTTTTTAGTTCTTCATTCAAATCTCGGGCCCTAATCGACCGATTTGGACGATTTTAAATAGGATTTTTCAGGATGTCAATGAATCATTTTTTATGTCAGCGAGCACCCTCACTGCCCGATTGATGCCGCCATCGTGATTGCCACAGACGGACAGACGGACAGACGGACATCGCTATATCAACTCCGGTTGTTATAAGGATCACAAATATATATATTTTATGGGTCCAAAATTTTTTTTCTAATTATTACAAACGGAATGACAAACTTATATATACCCTCTGCACACTGCAGTGGAGGGTATAAAAATCGCAAATATGAAAGAAAAAATGAAAACGAAAAATGGAAATTTTTCAATGGATAATGAAAATGGAAAATGGAGAATGAAAAATAAAAATGAAAAATGGAAAATGAAAAACGGAAAATGGAAAATGTAAAATAGAAAATTAAAAATAGAGAATAGAAAATGGAAAATGAAAAATGGAAAATGAAAAAAAAAAATTGAAAAATGCAAAATGGAAAATGGAAAATAGAAAATTGAGAATGGAAAATGGAAAACGAAAAACGGAAAAAGGAAAATGAAAAATGTAAAATAGAATATGAAAAATGGAGATCGGAAAATGGAAAATGAAAAATGAAAAAAGAAAATTGAAAAATGAAAAATGGAAAATGCGAAATGAAAAAGGGAAAATGGAAATGGAAAATGAAAAATGGAAAATGAAAATTGAAAAATGAAAAATGGAAAATGAAAATTGAAGAATGAAAAATGACTAATAGAAAATGGTAATTGAAAATTAAAAAATTAAATATGAAAAATGGAAAATGAAAATGAAAAATGGAAAATGAAAATTGAAAAATGAATATTAAAAAACGAAAAATGGAAAACGAAAAATGAAAAAAGGAAATGGAAAACTGAAAAATGGGAAATTGAAAATGAAAATTGAAAAATGGAAAATGAAAAATGAAAAATGAAAATTGAAAAATGAAAAATGGAAAATGGACATAGAAAATTGAAAAATTAAAAACGGAAAATGAAAAATAGATAATGGAAAATGGAAAACGAAAACTGAAAAATTAAAAATGGAAAATGAAAATTGAAATATGAAAAATGGGTAATGAAAATTGAAAAATGAAAAATTAAAAATGGAAAATTAAAATTTAAAAATGAAAAATTGAAAATGGAAAATGAAAATTGAAAAATGAAAAATGGCAAATGGAAATTGAAAAATTAAAAATGAAAAATGAAAAATGAAAAATGGAAAATGAAAATTTAAAAATTAAAAATGGAAAGTGGAAAATGAATAACGAAAATTAAAAATGAAAGATGAAAAATTAAAAATGAAAAATTTAAAATGGAAAATGGAAACTGATATATGAAAAATGGAATATGGAAAGTGTAATATGAAAATTGAAAAATGGAAAATAAAAAGTTAAATGAAAAATTAGTAATGAAAGATAAAAAATGAATAATGAATAACGAAAAATTAAAAATTAAAAATTTAAATTAAAAATTAAAATTAAAAATTAAAAATTAAAAATTAAAAATTAAAAATTAAAAATTAAAAATTAAAAATTAAAAATTAAAAATTAAAAATTAAAAATTAAAAATTAAAAACTAAAAATTAAAAATTAAAAATTTAAAATTTAAAATTAAAAATTAAAAATTAAAAATTAAAAATCAAAAATTAAATATTAAAAATTCAAAATTAAAAATAAAAAATTAAAAATTAAAAATTAAAAATTAAAAATTAAAAATTAAAATTTAAAAATTAAAAATTAAAAATTAACAATTAACAATTAAAAATTAAATATTAAAAATTAAAAATTGGATATTGGAAATTAAAAATTAAAAATTTAAAATTAAAAATTGGAAATTAAAAATTAAAAATTTAAAATTAAAAATTAAAAATAAAAAATTAAAAGGGCAATTCCTTATGTGACGGAGTGACATTTTGAGTTGTAAAATTGAAGTTAAGGCTATTCCACAGAGCTATTTTCAATTGGAAATTCATTCTTCAGTTTGAAAATGATTGTTAACGATTAAAAGATTTAAAAAAACTCAGAACAATTATTTAACTATTTTATTCTTTTATTTTTGAGTAATTTCTCATTGTGTGACGGAATGACATTTTTGCTAATATGACTCTGTCCTGGTATTAAAACCTGGGAATTTTTTTGAATTAAGAAGCTAATCAGTTTTTAAACTAATGCATATTTTGCATATGATATATATGCAATATAAAATTATAATTTAGAGCAACTTACTTGTAATAGTGTTGAAGTTATTAACTGTCATTTGACGTGACGGAATGACTAAAGTTTCTTAAACATGTTTTAAAAGGAAATTGAGTAAACAAATAAATTTTATAATTGTTTTATTATCTAGAATACTTGTAAGAAATTGCATTATGTAACTTGGAACATATTTTAATATATTTTTAAACTTACTTCATATAAATGAAAATAAAATTTTTTTCATCAAAGTTGACATTTTCATGGCATTGCCCAAAAATTAAAAATTAAAAATTAAAAATTAAATATTAAAAATTAAAAATTAAAAATTAAAAATTAAAAATTAAAAATTAAAAATTAAAAATTAAAAATTAAAAATTAAATATTAAATATTAAAAATTAAAAATTAAAAATTTAAAATTAAAAATTAAAAATAAAAATTAAAAAATAAAAATTAAAAATTAAAAATTAAAAATTAAAAATTAAAAATTAAAAATTAAAAATTAAAAATTAAAAATTAAAAATTAAAAATTAAAAATTAAAAATTAAAAAATAAGAATTAAAAATTGGAAATTAAAAACTAAAAATTAGAAATTAAAAATTAAAGACTCAGGTGGAGGGTATCAAATAATTCGGCACAGCCGAATTTAACACTCTTACTTGTTATAATTGTTATTGTATCTTCTATATGCGTTACTGTTGTAGTTTCCGCCTCTGTTAGTGTTGTTGTTGCCATAATTTCTATTGTTGCTTCTCTGTCGATTGTTATCGTTATTGCCGTTACGGTTGACATTGCGTATACCACTGTTGACACTTGCACTCTGGTAGAAAACTTGTCTCTCTCTGACATGCGCCATAGAGTCCTCAGCTATCCTCAATGCCTCAGTCTCATATATCAATTCTAAATTTGTAATAAAACTATGCAATTCTTCCTTCGTTCCCGAAAATATAGGTACTAGTTTTGAAATAGCTGATAATGTCATGTTCATGTCCATAATTGTCGTCATAATTACCATTTCCTTCTTTTCAGTATCTTTCTTATCTGTGTGATGTGTCAAAATCTCTAGTGTTTCCTTTTTTAGCTTTCTAAATTTGTCAACTATCTTTGTTCTGAGTTCCTCCGTTTAATTCAGTTTTTGCTAAACAATATTCAAATTGTGTCTTTATTTCTGATATTTCTTTCCTTTTTGCATTTATTGTTTCTGTAGAACATGGCTTCCTTATTGACTTCTTAGCGTTTATTGCTATTGATTCTAATTTCCTTATTAAATTTTCCATATGAGACATTTACAATTCAATTTTTTATTTTGTTTTTTTTTTTAACTTTATTTATTTATCCATTAAAATAATATTTATATAAATTTTTACATATGATCTTCTATATCCTTATAGTTTTTATATCTTAATGATAGTTTATATTTCTAATGTTATTCTACTTAAAAGGTTATAATATAAAGTTTCTTTCACTTTTTTTTTTTGTATATTATAGTTATAATAAAATAAAATATATTTCAAACTTTGGATATACTAAAAAAATATTTTCTTTCCCCTATTTTCCGTATATCTTAATCATTAACATTGTTTCTAACTCTTTGGTTGTGGGCCTTAATATGTCCTCTTCTGTAGGACTACCTTTCATTCCTATGTCCTTCCACAAACCAGTTAACCATTGAACTTTTCTCTCTAATTCTGCATTTGTATATTTATTCTTAACCTCTTGTCGCTTAGGGAATTCTATTGGTTTAGAAAAATAACCTTCATCTTCCAGTCTTTTTATCTCTGCATCTAATCAATCTAGCACATCTGGCTGTCCTTCAAGGTTCCCTGCAGACATTTCTTTTTATCCTTTTCTTTTCCTTCAAATATAAATTTAACTCATTCCTGATTTCCTGTATTCTTTTTTTAGATCTACCTTTCTGTCTTTGTTTGCCTCGTAATTTAACTCACTTTTAAGAATGTTTATCCTTCTCTGCATTCGGCTTTTGAAATCTCCCCTATTTCTCTTAATTTTTGGAAGGTCTACTTTCGGTATAATGGGCTGTCTATATGTTCTATCCTTTGTCAAAATTCTAATTGGTTTAGGGCCAACACTAAGGATCTCAGGTTTTATCACTTTCTCCTTGCCTTCCGCTTTTTTTTGTAATCTCCTCCAATTTTCTTAGATTTTTAGATTTCTTAATATTTCTTGTTTTGTCTCCTCCATCGGAAAAATTTCAAATTATATCTCTAACCTGTTCTACCTTTATTTATCCTATTTTGATTATTCCCCATACTCAAAATATTATCTGCTTTATAAAAAAAAAAATCCCTTCAAAATCCGAATTTGCAATATTCTAGAACAATAAAAAAAATTTCCTCCTCATCGGTGAAAAAAATCATTTTACATTAGTTCAATCAAAAAAAAGTTTGTACTATTCATGAGGTTTAAAAGTTCCATTTAAAAGTTGTAATAAATAAAATTTTCACAATATATTTTCAAATTTTACCTCATTATTTATAAAAATTTCCTTTCCATTAAATATCTTCACTTTAACTTTCCTTTTTGTACAAAATAAATGTTTACATTGGTGATTTTAGGTCAAACTAAATTTTTACATTTTTGTTCTCTAAACATTTCACAATATGCTTAACATTCTTTATGGTGAAAATTTTCATATAAAAAATTTCAGAATATAATTAAAACTTTTTATAGTCAAAAAAAACTTTCACATAAAAAAAAATTTATCATATTATAAAAAAAAAATAATTCCTTAATACATGTACCAGTCGTGTCCATGCACCTTCTGGAATTTTTTGGTGTAAAAATCTTATTTATTTTTTAATTGAAAATGCAGGTAGTTGTTCTTTTTTGAAGTCTTAAAAATGACTGTCTTTATTTAACCAAATCCATTCTTATACTATGTTCACACGGACAGCAATATTCGCGGTTCGCTCTCTTATTCTCGGTTGGCGAGCGAATCATGATTGAATCTACATGATTCGCCATACAAAATTTTGATAGCGAATCTACTTGGTTCATTTTGAACCTAGTTGTGAACATAGAAACATTCACTGTCATCTCCAAGTTTGATAACAAATTATCGCTATTTATCTAAACTAGCTGTCAAATAAAAAATATAAACAAAGAAAAAAACAAGAAATTAATGTGTGCAAAGAACATAAACAAAGAAAACACAAGAAATTAATGTGTAAAAAACAATATAAACAAAGAAAAAACAATAAATTAACGTGTACAGAACAATACAAACAAAAAAAAACAAGAAATTAACGTGTACAAAAAAAATAAATAGAAACATAAATAAATAGAAACAAATAAGAGCCATATATTACATAAAGCATATAAATAATTAAAAAAATTTAAAAAAAAGAAATAGTGAAACATATTTTGAAGTGCAGAAGGATGTCTTCAAACAGAAAAACCCTAAATATTTAAACGAAAAATGTTAATGTAAATAAAAACAAAACAAAAAACAAAAAGCCGCGCCATATGTTTCAAAAAAAAAAAATATATATATATATATATAAACGTCAAAATGAAACAAGAACACTCGTCTGAACACCTAGGTTCACAATCATGATTCAGAGAGCGAATCAAGTGGTTCATTTTGCCGTCTGAACATGCTATTATATATTTATTTTACATTCATATGGCTGAGGAGAATTTACTCAATACTTAATACTAAAAATATATGTTTATGTTATGTGGTGATTTTGAGTGTTTTTCTCTTTCGTCAAATAGTCAGTTCGTCAAAACGTCACAGTCAAACAATGTATCGATCATTCATACACAATTTGGTGTAATGTTACACAAATTGGTGATACGCTAAAACAAATAAGTCACTTAACTTTTTGTTTACAATATATTTGTTTGCGTTCTACATTCTTTCAGTATCAAACATACATTTTGTAAACCTGACTCAATCGTCACCACAAACATATATACGTATTTGTGTACTTGTGAATCATTGATCAGGGTTTACTCTTGACCCTATGTTCAAATTTCTTTAAACAATATCATGAAATTTTATTTGGAGATATAATAAAAACACGAATATTATGACACTCATGTATTGATTGTTAGTTAATAGTTTTTTTTTTAATCCTACATAGCACATAATTCAAATCAAAGTTTTTTTTTTTTTTTTGAAATAAAAATGTATTTTATATATCAAGTTTTCTTAATTGTAAATAAAATTATATATTTGAATTAAATAATGAATTAGTATTGAATTGATGTAGAGCTTCAAAAAGGTCTGAGGTAAAGTAAAGCGTATTTGAGGGCTTTTCTTTAAATCATCATGGCCAATAGAAAACCATAGGATGGGAGGGCATAGAGGCCATTAGCTGTAACATCGAAGCTAATTCTAAGGTTGGTGTAAATAAAGCGTAAATTGGTTATATATGTATTTTCTTTAATTTCCTTTTTTTGTTTAGTGCAATCTTTTTTTGTTATTAATAGGGCATCCTAAAGCGCACGTGAGATTATTTTTTTTGTGCGGCTTAAGGTCAGTCAGAGGAACAAGATCCCTGCCTCTACTCCCGAACTAGCTAGCTTGCCGAGCACTTGCGAACCGTTCCCATCTGCGATCAAACCTATAGGTAATTTAAAGTTAACTTAATTTCAACCAAAAAACGTAAGACCTGTCTAACTCGACCTAAGTACACAAGCCAAACATTACAAAATGGCGCTCAACGTGGGGCCCGAAAACGTCAAGACTCTAATTTTAAAATTAATGATAATAATTTTTATACCATAACACCAGGTATAGTTTCCTGTAGTTTTTGGGACCGCAATTTTACCAATTTTAATGATCAAGAAAATACAGTAAAAAGATGTCTTTTGGATTATTAGTTCACAATAGTGTTTGCCTGTATTTTGGTTTTGATCAAGAGTGCAATAACTTTTATGCATAGTAGGAAAACTTGTATTAGATGATTAGTTAATCTTTTGCTATCCACTTAGTCTATTCAGTCCTTTTTGTTTCGTGAGCAAATAATTTAAAATTTGTCCAAGGATATTTTTCAATGAATTGAACCATATATTGATATTTTCAAAGAAGAATTTAGGAAATACGCTTATGAAGCATTTCTTATAATTGCTCTACACGTCCAAGTTCAGGTTTGTTAGTTATCAATGTTAGTTAAGTACAGTGAACATAACCGAAAACCCCAATTTTAATTTACACAGACCTTGCAGTGTATTTCATACAAAAATCGTACACAATCTTACTGAAGACCAAAAAGAAGCTTTACTAAATTCATAATTGAAATAATTTTTTTATAATATGTCGATTACTCATAGTAATGAAAATATACATACTATTGAAGAAAACCGGAGTTTACAACAATGTCTTATTTGCAAAAAAGATTATGAAATAGATGACATTATTGTTTCGCCTCAATGTAAACATGTATTCCATAAGGAATATATCGTGAATGTTGTTTAAGAAACCCAAGGTTGCCCAGTTTGTGGTAAAGCTTGTATACAAAATAGATTAAAATCACATAACATTTTAGAGGATACGGAAAAGGCTTCTGCTATTCTTCCAGCTCATTTTAATATTATATACCCTAATAGTGGTGCGATTCCAAAGGATTTAAATCCGAAGAAAAAACCCCTACACGTAATTTACTTGACTGGATTATGTCTCAAACACCCGGATTTAACTTAAATAAGGATAAAGAAAATGAAGCTAGATCTTTAAAGGATTTAGTAAATATTTCACAACAAAATTCACAGATTTCACAACATTAGCATCGATGAATTTGAATGAAAACTATAACACTAGAACTAGTTTAGGAAATCGTCATAGTGTTGGAAATCGTAGTTTTGATAACCATCCAAATAGATTTTCTTTAAACAGACCAAATTTAAGACCATATAGAAATAATAATAATCAACAATATAATTTAAATTTTACTCCAGATAAAATTTCTGCAATCATATCTGGTTGGCATTTCAGGTTTAGTGGTGAAGAAGAAGGAGGGTTATTAGTATATAATTTTATTTAACGAGTACAAGCTCATACAGTTCAGAGCTTACGAGGAGATTTTGATACCTCATGTCTTCACATTCATTTACTATTTACTGGTAAAGCTATTGATTGGTTTTGGCGTTTGTATGGTACCGTCACCAGAGTTACTTGGGAAACACTGTGTACTGAGTTAAGAAACCAGTTTAGAGATACTAGAACAGATTTTGACTTGAAAGAAAAGATAAGAAGTAGAAAGCAAAGAATAGAAGAAAAATTTGACACATTTTATGATGCAGTTTTGCAAATTACTGATCGTCTACATACTCCAGTAAATGATTATCAGTTAGTTGAAATTTTAAGACGTAATTTACGGCCAGAGGTTCGTAAAGAGATTTTACACTTTAAAATTAATAAAATTTCTGAATTAAGAGATTTTGTTAGAAAACATGAAATATTAGAAGAAGAATTAAAAAAGTGTAGATCAAACAGAAATTTTTTACCTTGAAAAATGGTTTCAGAAATAGAGACCGAAAGTTTAAAAGAAGAAGAGACATTAAATATTGAAGAGATTAATGATTTGGTTTGTTGGAATTGTTCCGAAACCGGTCACAGATTTGAAGATTGTTTAGGCGATAGAAAAATTTTCTGTTACGGATGTGGTAGTCCAAATGTTTTTAAACCCAATTGTATGAAATGTAACAAGTTTCCAAAAAACCACCAAAACAATACGAAACTGAAAAAGATTCAATCCAAATCAACTCAAATTTAAGGTCGTCTGAATGTCAAACTGAACATTTAGCTATTCTGAATAAAACAAACTTTAAAAATGAATTTTCAAAAACAAGTTTTATTCCAAGATATTTAAAACCCTACCATGTAAGATAAAAGGAATATAAAGAAGCCAAATTTAGAATTTTTAATGCAGAAATAATTAAACAAAATATTGTATAATATATAAAGTAAAAAGATCTACAAAGAGATTAAGAGAATTTTGGAAAAATGCTTTAAGAAATAGAAAAAGTTTTTGCTCGGCAATAATTTATGATAAAAACAATTTTGATTTAAGGCCATTTGCAAGTGTTAAAATTTTTGATGAAAATGTTGTTGGTATGATAGATACCGCCGCTACAGTTTCTTGTTTTGCATCTGCTTATGCAACCAAATTTTTAGAGGAAAATAAACACCCTTTCGATAAATTCAGCATAGATTTAAAGACAGCTGATGGAACAAAACATTCCACAGTTGGTAGTGTTAAAACTGCAATAACTTTAAGAGGAGAACCAAAAATTTTAAACTTTTCAATTATACCAAATTTAATACAAAACCTATACTTGGGTGTTGATTTATTTTTTGAAAGCGTTTCAAATTGTAAAAATTCAAGTTTAAGTGAATTGGAATCTGAAGATAACATTCATATTTTAAACGTAGATGAGAAAATAAGACTAGCTGAAGCTATCAATTCATTTCCGTCATACACTAAAAAGGGACTAGGAAGAACTTCATTAGTAACCCATGTAATAGATACTTCTGATAGCAAACCAATTAAACAAAGACATTTTGCAGTATCACCTGCTGTTGAAAAATTGTTATTTGAAGAAATAGACAGGATGATTCAATTAGGTGTAATAGAGGAGTCCCAAAGTCCATGGTCATCGCCGGTGGCTCTGTTGCGTAAGCCTGCAAAGTACGACTGTGTTTAGACGCTAGAAAAGTGAACAGTGTCACCGTTAGAGATGTTTACCCTTTGCCTCTAATGATGGTATTCTCAGTAGGCTCCCAAAGGCAAGATTTATTTCAAGTCTTGACTTGAAGGACGCCTTCTGGCAAATTCCATTGGATGAAGAGTCAAAGGAGAAGACTGCTTTCACTGTGCCTGGTCGTCCCCTTTACCAGTTCGATACTAGGCCATTTGGCTTGTGCAATGTGGCAAAGACGATGTCCAGACTTATGGATAAAGTCATTCCGGCTCATTTGCGAACAAAAGTTTATATATATTTAGACGATTAACTTTTCATAACTGAAACATTTGATGAACCATCATATTATTGCACGAAGTTGGAAATGAGAAAAGCGAACTTCTGTCCGTCAATTGAGAAGATTTTTAGGAATTTGTGGTTGGTATAGACGATTTGTCGGTAATTTTGCGACTGTAACATCACCTCTTACCGATATGTTACAGAAAAATAAGAAATTTATCTGGTCCGACGAAGCAATAACTTCATTTGAAGAACTTAAAAATTCACTATGTTCCGCTCCGGTGTTACATAACCCGGATTTATACCGTCCGTTTTTATTTAATGTGACGCGAGTCAATATGGGATTGGAGCAGTACTTGCACAACGAAATGACGAAGAAGACGAAGTACCTGTAGCTTACATGAGTCATAAGTTAACTTCGGCTCAAAGAAACTATTCAGTTTCAGAACAAGAATGTCTTGCCGCTGTAATGGCCATTAAAAAGTTTCGAGCCTATGTAGAAGGTTACGATTTTGAAATCATAACTGATCATGCCTCACTTAAATGGCTTATGAGTCAGACAGACTTACATGGTAGACTGGCCAGATGGGCATTGAAGCTACAAGGATTTACCTTTGCGATAAGACATAGACGAGGAAGTCAAAATATAGTGCCAGATTCGTTATCTCGTATGTATTCGGAAAATAATAATGAAATTGATATTACCAATTATAAAAATTTTTGGATATATGAAATTGACAATACAGTTGAGATAGATTTAGAGTCAGAAGAATTTAAATCACCTGAATACCTATCCTTAATGGAAAAACTTCAAGCTAAAACAAAATATATCCTAGATATAAAAATCGTTGATGGTTTTATTTATAAACGAGTTGAACATTCAACAGGAGATGCAGTTCAAGAGCAATTGTCTTGGAAACCTTGGGTTCCACTCTCGATTTAATAAAAAGAGCTCATGATCACCCTCTTTGTGCTCATGGAGGTGTAGGAAACACTACGTCGATTAAAAATATTTTTCTTTTGGCCTAAAATGGTAAAACAAATTTCTGAATATGTGCTGTCATGTGAAGTTTGCAAAGAAACAAAAGCAACAAATAAAATTCTAAGACGGCCAATGGGTTTACAGTCTACGTCTGTTCGTGTTTTCCAGAAACTATACTTAGATTTACTTGGTCCCTATCCAAGGTCATCGTCAGGTAACGTTGGAATTATAATAGTCAAAATTGCATTTTTTAGAACCAATAAAAAAATTCACAGCTAACGTCATTGTAGAGTTTATAGAAAAACGTATTTTTCATATATCCGGTGTACCAGAATCTATCACAACAGATAATGGAGTTCAATTCAAATCAAACTTATTTAAACAATTTTTAGATTCTTATGGTGTTTTCCATAATTTAACCGCAATTTATTCGCCACAGGCTAATGCAAGTGGACGAATAAATCGGTCTGTTTTAGCTGCAGTTAGAGCATACATATGTAAAACCTTCACAGGAAGATTGGGATGATAAACTTTTAGCCATTAGTTGCGCTTTAAGAAGTTCGGTACATGTCAGTACGGGTTTTTCTCCATACTTTCTGCTGTTTGGACACAACATGGTGACGAATGGTAAATCGTATTTTTTATTGCGAAAATTAAATTTGTTAGAAGATGCAACCGCAGACTTAAAAGTTGATGAAAAGCTAGAATTGATTAGACAAAAAGCTCAAGATAATATCAGAAAATCGTATGAGAAAAACGTTAAAACATACAATCTTATTTCTCGTCCAGTAAACTATGAAATAGGTCAAACGGTATACAGGAGAAATTTTGCTCAATCTAAAGCATTTGATCATTTTAATAAAAAACTTGCTAATCAATTTGAAAAAGCTAAAATTATAGCTAAATATGGTTCTTGTTATTATGAACTACAAGACATGGCAGGCAAAAATATTGGTAAATTTCATGCCAAAGATATTCGTACTTGACTTCAGCTTTTATCTCATTGTTAAGAACAATTCTACACAACCTGTTTTGTAATATCAGATATATTTTTTATAAGCATGAAACTTCAATATTTATTTTATAAACTCAAATAACAGAAATTTTATTTACGAAATGTTCCTGTCATTCTTTTTTTTAAATACGTCTCGAATTCACGTATGTGTATTTCAATTAATTAATAACGTTGATACTAATTGTTATAATGGTTTATTGTTTTGGTTTTGTTACCTTTCGTACAGCTAAACATTAGTTCCATTCTTAATAGAAAAATTTCCCTCTACAAATCATCAACACCTTAAGAGCCGTCACTGTTTCAATATATACCCTTTCGCGGTTAGACTAGTTTTCTTATTCTTTTGACATGACATTGAGGTCAATACTTCTATAAGCATGTTAGTTGCACTTATAATACAAGAGTGAGAAGGAAAAAGAGATAGAGCTACATCATTTCTAACCGGTTGAAGGAAGCTTTTTGTTGGACACTTGAGCCATATAAAAAGAGGAAAGAATTTAAGAAAAGGCCAGAAAAGTTTTGCTTTGGTCTTAGAACTTGAGTTCGGTTTTTTTTTGTGGTGGTCCCGAATAAAGAAGAACGTTTCACGAGTGAAAAGTGATGTTTGAAATAGAAAAACTTGGTTTTCTTGGGAATATGGAAACGTGGTTTCATCTGAACATCAAATTTTAATTTTGGCGTGTATATTGGAAAAATAATCAAAGTTCTTTGTAATAAAAGAAAGAAAAAATATAATCAGCCTAATTGGCCTAATTAAATATCCCAGAAAGCGGACCAATATCTTTAAGTTATAACTGGAAATATACGGCATTGTACATGGTACTACCACGACGTTTCTATTCCATATCGAGGGTGAATTGAGGACGTGCTAATCACTAGCCATTATTTGAAAGGAGGAGAGTCAAAGACAGAGCAAACCATGTATTATGCACCCGGAAATTAAATGGGAATTAAATTAAGAATAATACCGTAACCTACGCAATAGGAAGAAGGTCGTTGCAGCTATTTACAAAAACATTTTACAATGAATGAAAAATTAAAAAATTTAATTTAAAGTGTTCAAATAAATTATTATTTTACTTTTTATGACATTTTTATTTAAAGAAAAATCAATAAATCTATAAAGCTTATTAAATTCAATACACATTCGTCTAAGCGGATCACCGTTCGCATAATTTGATCTATAAAACTGGACAGATTAAGGTGTGAAGAAACGTGTTGGCCGCTGGGGGATGTTAAATGAAATATTGTTGATCAGGAAACCAGAACAAACATCGCCATTAATTATGTTCAAAAGAAACGAAACGTTTAGCATAGATCTGCGGCTTTTTAAGGTTGGCAGCTTAACAAGGGTGAGTCTGCTGTTATACGACGGAAGATTTAATTGGTTAAAATTTAAGCTGCGAAGACAGAATAATAGGAATTGTTTTTGCACCGATTCAATGCTATCAATATGAGTTTGATAGATAGGGTCCCATATAATAGAGGCATATTCCAAAATCGGTCTCAGAAGAGACGTGTATAGTGCTTTTGTTACATACGGATCATTGAACTCTTTAACCAACGATTTATAAAACCAAGTGCTCCTCTGGCTTTATCTGTAAAGTATCGTCAACAGCTAAAGTATGAAATATAATAACTTTTATTCTTTATTCATTTACTATCAAGAAATCGAACGATCGTAATTACGTTCCAAATTTTAATATTTATAAATATATTTACAATTCGTATAATAGAATTGCTTAAATTTTCCGTAATTTTGTAGTAAACCCAACGTAAATATGAATACATATATGTGCTGGAATATTCTAATAATTTACCATTAGTTATATGTATATACATATATGCATATATGTATGTACATATTGCATATCGAACTTACATGTTTGTCTTTTAAATAACAGTATTCTTACAAACACAAAAAAAAGAAAAAAGGAACTGATCACATTATTCATATATGATTAAAAATTTAAATATTTTGAATTTTTGAAAAGTGGTTAATTTAAAGTTCACTAAAAGAATTATAAAATTTTAACATTACATAATCTTAATTAAATATGTCATATAGTGGACTATTACTTAATACTATTACTCAATATTTAAAATCTTATTTACTTTTGCTATAATTATTATAACAGTTTAGGTAAAACAACAAAACGACAAACATTTACGTTACATCCCAGGGTTAGCAAAGACTATCACCATCAACTACGCAGAAGGCCGTCGTGCGGCA
This sequence comes from Cordilura impudica, assembly GCA_963682025.1. NCBI lineage: Eukaryota > Metazoa > Arthropoda > Insecta > Diptera > Scathophagidae > Cordilura > Cordilura impudica. The sequence goes on along the minus strand of OY821517.1, from coordinate 209,735,538 downwards.
TTAGAATAAATCTTATGTGTAAGTGTTTATCGTTTAATTGTCATACTTAAGCATCTATATGGTTTATTGGTGCATTTTGAAATTTCTTTTAACAATATTATGAAATTTTATTTGGAGATATAATTAAAACAAGAATATTATTGATTGTTAGTTAATAATGTTTTTTTTTTTTAATCCTACATAGCACATAATTCAAATCAAAGTTTTTTTTTTGAGATAAAAATGTATTTTATATATCAAGTTTTCTTAATTGTAAATACAATTATATATTTGAATTAAATAATGAATCAGTATTGAATTGATGTAGAGCTTCAAAAAGGTCTGAGGTAAAGTAAAGCGTATTTGGGGGCTTTTCTTTAAATCATCATGGCCAATAGAAAACCATAGGATGGGAGGGCATAGAGGCTATTAGCTGTAACATCGTAGCTAATTCTAAGGTTGGTGTAAATTAAGCGTAAATTGGTTACATATGTATTTTCTTTAATTTCCTTTTTTTGTTTAGTGCAATTTTTTTTTGTAATTAATAGGGCATCCTAAAGTGCACGTGAGATTATTTTTTTTTGTACGGCTTAAGGTCAGTCATAGGAACAAGATCCCTGCCCCTACTCCCGAACTAGCTAGCTTGCCGAGCACGTGCGAGCCGTTCCCAAATATTACAACCTCATCGAGATGAAGTTGGCAAAGAAAAACGGGAACAAGTGGAGTTTAGGGGCAACGCTCCGATTTTATTTTTTTTTTTTTGGGGGTTTAGGTGTTTTTGGGGTGATTCTAGGAAAATATTTTTTTCGGCGTTCGAGCCTATTTCCCGAGTTATGGACTTCCGAAGTTTTAACATTGACTTGTATATAACTTTGTTATTTAGTATCGGATTTGAGCAATATATATATCACTTGAGAGCTTACTTGAGTGTCTTTTATTTTATATTTTTAAAATTGAAATCCATTAACCCGTTATGAACCTATTTAAAATTTTGTATTTTTGTAACAGTTTTTTCTTAAATATGGAATTATCTCGTTAATATATGTAGAATGATTATTTTCAGACTGATTTTTATTTTACATCTCTTTTGCAGTTGAATAAAATACAATAACAAGTAAATTAATTCTAAGTACTTAATGACTAATATAGAAATTTATATAATATGACTGTCCAACTATGTCAGCGTCCGTCTGTTTCTATTTCACTTTGTTGGTCTGCTATTCTGCACTCATCTCCCTTTAACCCTTAACGATCTTCTTAACCCTTCTTTGTACAATCCCACATATACATATATCGTGTGTGTTTTTACATAAACTGAATAAAAGCTGGCACCACTAGCTTCATTTCGATGCGAATTTTTACCTCGTAACCCTTCAATTTAATTTTACGATAAATCTGAAAACAAACACATGTGAATAGTGAATAATTTTAGTATCAAACATGCTTTTGTTTACAATCAGCAATATATCACTGTTTTCCTATTTTCCAAAAAAAAGTTTGCAGGTTCTTAATAATTGAACTGACTCACAACATAAATGTATTATCACTCACCCACCCTTGAGTATTCCACACCTCAGTGGCAGAGGGTATATATGTATATGTTTGTCATTCCGTTTGTAACGCATCAAAATAAATTCCGAAGACCCCAAAACCATATATTTTCTTGATCATTATAACATGGGAAGTTGATTTAGCGATGACCGTCTGTCCGACTGTCTGTGGAAATCACGCCGTCAATATCTAAGCTAGACCTTTATTTATATAAAATCGTTTATTAACTTCCCAAAGGAGTTGCTATTTAAAATCAAAATCGGTCAAAGGGGCCACGAGTTATGAATGAAACTTTGAAAAAATCTTGAAAAACAAAATTTTTCAGTGTGTTTGTTGATTTTCTTAAGATATGTGGTATATGTTGTATTTTTTAGTATTGTTGAAGTCATTGCAGTTGTGTGCATATTTATACTGCATGTGTGACATTGGCCTAAGCAAGTATTACCACATATTTTTTTTATCGTTAAAACTAAAAATTAATAAAAATTAAAAATAAAAAATTAAGTATTAAGTATTAAAAACAAAAAATTTAAAATTAAAAATTAAAAATGAAAAATTAAATATTCAAAATTAATAAAAATAAAAACTAAAAAAATAACAAATAAAAGTTTAATATGTATTAAATTTTAAAAATTAAAAATGAAAAATGGAAAATGCCAAATGGAAAATGAAAAATGGAAAATGGAAATTGAAAAATTAAAAATGAAAAATGTAAAACTAAAAATGAAAACTGCAAAATGAAAAATGGAAAATGGCAAATGAAAAATAAAAAATGCAAAATGGAAAATGAAAAATTAAAAATGAAAATTGAAAAATGGAAAACGGAAAATGAAAAATTAAAAATGAAAATTGAAAAATGAAACGTGGAAAACCAAAAATGGAAAATGAAAAATGGAAAATTTAAAATGAAAAATTAAAATTGAAAATGAAAATTTAAAAATGAAAATTGAAAAATGGAAAATGAAAAATTAAAAAAAACGAAAATTGAAAAAGAAAAATGGAAAATTAAAAATTAAAAAGGAAAAATTAATAATGAAAATTGAAAACGGAAAATGAAAATTGAAAAACGAAAAATGGGAAATGAAAAATGGAAAATGAAAAATGAAAATTGTAAAATGAAAAATTTAAGATTATAAATGAAAATTGAAAAATTAATAATAAAAAATGAAAAATGAAAGTTTAAAAATTAAAGAGTAAAAATTAAAAATTTAAAAATAAAAAGTAAAAAATAAAAATAAAAGTTAAATATGTATTAAAAATTGAAAATGAAAAATGAAAAATGAAAAACGAAAAATGAAAAAGAAAAATCGAAAATGGAAAATTAAAAATGTACAATGAAAAATTAAAAATGAAAAACGAAAAATGAAAAATTGTTAATAGAAAATGAAATATGGAAAACGGAAAACGGAAAATGGAAAATGAAAAATGAAAAACTAAAAATGAAAAACGAAAAATGCAAAATGAAAAATGGAAATTGAAAAATTAAAAATGGAAAATGAAAAATGAAAAATGGAAAATGGAAAATGAAAAATGAAATATGGCAAATGAAAAATGAAAAACTAAAAACTAAAAACGAAAAATCAAAAATAAAAAATGGAAATTGAAAAATGCAAAATGGAAAATGAAAATTGAAAAATGAAATATTAAAAATTTAAAATTGAAAAACTAAAATTAAAAATCGAAAATGGAATTTGAAAAATGGAAAATAAAAAATTAAAAATGAAATTTGAAAAATTAAAAAAGGAAAATGGAAAATGAAAATAAAAAATGAAAAATGGAAAATGCCAAATGGAAAATGAAAAATGGAAAATGAAAAATGAAAAATGAAAAGTGGAAAATGGAAAATGAAAAATTAAAAATGGAAAATGTAAAACAAAAAATGAAAACTTCAAAATGAAAAATAGAAAATGAAAAATGAAAATTGAAAAATTAAAAATGGAAAACGGAAAATGAAAAATTAAAAATGAAACCTGGAAAACGAAAAATGGAAAATGAAAAATTAAAAATGGAAAATGAATAATGTAAAACTAAAAATGAAAACTGCAAAATGAAAAATGGAAAGTGGCAAATGAAAAATGAAAAATTAAAAATGAAAATTGAAAAATGGAAAATGAAAAATTCAAAATTGAAAAATAAAAATCGAAAATGGAAAATGGAAAATGAAAAATGAATAATGAAAAATGAAAATTGAAAAATTAATAATGGAAAACGCAAAATGAAAAATTAAAAATGAAAATTGAAAAATGAAACGTGGAAAACGAAAAATGGAAAATGAAAAATGAAAAATGGAAACTTAAAAATGAAAAATTAAAATTGAAAATAAAAATTAAAAATTAAAAATGAAAATTGAAAAATGAAAAATGGAAAATGAAAAATGAAAAAAACTAAAATTGAAAATGAAAAATGGAAAATTAAAAATTAATAATGAAAATTGAAAACGGAAAATGAAAATTGAAAAACGAAAAATGGGAAATGAAAAATGGAAAATGAAAAATGCAAATTGTAAAATGAAAAATTTATGATTAAAAATGAAAATTGAAAAATGAATAATAAAAAATGAAAAATGAAAGTTTAAAAATTAAAGAGTAAAAATTAAAAATTTAAAAATAAAAAGTAAAAAAATAAAAATAAAAGTTAAATGTCTATTAAAAATTAAAAATGAAAAATGATAAACGAAAAACGAAAAATTAAAAATTAAAAATGGAAAATGAAAAATGGAAAATGAAAAGTGGAAAATAGAAAATGGAAAATTAAAAATGAAACATGGAAAACGGAAAATGGAAAATGAAAAATGTAAAACTAAAAATGAAAAACGAAAAATTAAAGATGAAAAATGGAAAATGAAAAATGAAAAACGAAAAACGAAAAATGAAAAATGGAAATTGGAAAATGAAATTTGGAAAACGGAAAATGAAAAATGAAAAACTAAAAACTAAAATGAAAAACGAAAAATCAAAAATAAAAAATGGAAATTGAAAAATGAAAAATTAAAATTGGAAATGAAAAATTAAAAATGAAAATTGAAAAATGAAAACTGGAAAATTAAAAATTAAAAATTAATAATGAAAATTGAAAACGGAAAATGAAAATTGAAAAACGAAAAATGGGAAACGAAAAATGGAAATTGAAAAACGAAAAATGAAAATTGTAAAATGAAAAATTTAAGATTAAAAATGAAAATTGAAAAATGAATAATAAAAAATGAAAAATGAAAGTTTAAAAATTAAAGAGTAAAAATTAAAAATTTAAAAATAAAAAGTAAAAAATAAAAGTTAAATATGTATCAAAAATGAAAATGAAAAATGAAATACGAAAACGAAAAATGAAAAATTAAAAATGGGAAATGCAAAATGAAAAATGGAAAATGAAAAGTGGAAAATAGAAAATTGAAAATTGAAAATGAAATATGGAAAACGGAAAATGGAAAATGAAAAAGGAAAAATGTAAAACTAAAAATGAAAAACGAAAAATTAAAGATGAAAAATGGAAAATGAAAAATGAAAAACGAAAAACGAAAAATGAAAAATGGAAAATGAAATATGGAAAACGGAAAATGAAAAATGAAAAACTAAAAACTAAAAACGAAAAATCAAAAATAAAAAATGGAAATTGAAAAATGGAAAATGAAAATTGAAAAATGAAAACTGAAATATTAAAAATTTAAAATTGAAAAATTAAAATTAAAAATCAAAAATGGGAAATGAAAAATGGAGAATGGAAAATAAAAAATTAAAAATGAAATTTGAAAAATGAAAAAAGGAAAATGGAAAATGAAAATAAAAAATGAATATTGAAAAATTAAAAATGGAAAACGGAAAATGAAAAATTAAAAATGAAACGTGGAAAACGAAAAATAGAAAATGAAAATGGAAAATGAAAAATTTAAAACTAAAAATGAAAACTGCAAAATGAAAAATGGAAATTGGCAAATGAAAAATTAAAATGCAAAATGGAAAATGAAAAATTAAAAATGGAAAATGAAAAATGTAAAACTAAAAATGAAAACTGCAAAATGAAAAATGGAAAATGGCAACTGAAAAATGCAAAATGGAAAATAGAAAATGAAAAATTAAAAATTGAAAAATAAAAATCGAAAATGGAAAATGAAAAATGAAAAATTAAAAATGGAAAACGGAAAATGAAAAATTAAAAATGAAAATTGAAAAATGAAACGTGGAAAACGAAAAATGAAAAATGGAAAATAAAAAATGGAAACTTAAAAATGAAAATGAAAAATTAAAAATGAAAATTGAAAAATGAAAAATGGAAAATGAAAAAAAAAAATAAAATTGAAAATGAAAAGTGGAAAATTAAAAATTAAAAATGAAAAATGAAAAATTAATAATGAAAATTGAAAATTGAAAATTGAAAACGGAAAATGAAAATTGAAAAACGAAAAATGGGAAATGAAAAATGGAAAATGAAAAACGAAAAATGCAAATTGTAAAATGAATAATGAAAAATTTATGATTAAAAATGAAAATTGAAAAATGAATAATAAAAAATGAAAAATGAAAGTTTAAAAATTAAAGAGTTAAAATTAAAAATTTTAAAATAAAAAGTAAAAAAATAAAAATAAAAGTTAAATATGTATTAAAAATTAAAAATGAAAAACGAAAAATTAAAAATTAAAAATGGAAAATGAAAAATGGAAAATGAAAAGTGGAAAATAGAAAATTGAAAATTAAAAATGAAAAATGTAAAACTAAAAATAAAAAACGAAAAATTAAAGATGAAAAATGGAAAATGAAAAATGAAAAACGAAAAATGGAATATGAAAAATGGAAATTGGAAAATGAAAAATGAAATATGGAAAACGGAAAATGAAAAATGAAAAACTAAAAACTAAAAACTAAAATGAAAAACGAAAAATCAAAAATAAAAAATGGAAATTGAAAAATGAAAAATTTAAATTGAAAATTAAAAATTAAAAAAGGAAATTGAAAAATTAAAACTGGAAAATTAAAAATTAAAAATGAAAAATTAATAATGAAAATTGAAAATTGAAAACGGAAAACGAAAATTGAAAAACGAAAAATGGGAAATGAAAAATGGAAAATGAAAAACGAAAAATTTAAAATTGAAAAATTAAAATTAAAAATCGAAAATGGAAAATGAAAAATTCTCCAAAAATAAAAAATTAAAAATGAAATTTGAAAAATGAAAAAAGGAAAATGGAAAATGAAAATGAAAAATGGAAAATGAAAAATGGAAAATGAAAAATTAAAAATGGAAAACGGAAAATGAAAAATGGAAAATGAAAAGTGGAAAATAGAAAATGGAAAATTAAAAATTAAAATTGAAAAATGAAAAATTGAAAATGAAAAATTAAAAATGAAACGTGGAAAACGAGAAATGGAAAATGGAAAATGAAAAATGTTAAACTAAAAATGAAAACTGCAATATGAAAAATGGAAAATGGCAAATGAAAAATGAAAAATTTAAAATGAAAAATTAAAAATGGAAAATGAAAAATGAAAAATGTAAAACTAAAAATGAAAACTGCAAAATGAAAAATGGAAAATGGCAAATGAAAAATGCAAAATGGAAAATGAAAAATTAAAAATAAAATTGAAAAATGGAAAATAAAAAATTAGAAATAGAAAAATAAAAATCGAAAATGAAAAATGGAAAATGAAAATTGAAAAATTAAAAATGGAAAACGGAATATGAAATATTAAAAATGAAAATTGAAAAATGAAACGTGGAAAATAGAAAATGGAAAATTAAAAATGAAATATGGAAAACGGAAATTGGAAAATGAAAAACGAAAATTGAAAAATTAAAAATTAAAAATGAAAAACAAAAAACGAAAAATGAAAAATGGAAAATGAAAAGTGGAAAATAGAAAATAGAAAATGGAAAATTAAAAATTAAAATTGAAAAATGAAAAATGGAAAACAAAAAAAAAAAACGAAAATTGAAATGAAAAATGGAAAATTAAAAATTAAAAATGAAAATTGATAAATTAATAATGAAAATTGAAAATTGAAAACGGAAAATGAAAATTGAAAAACGAAAAATGGGAAATGAAAAATGGAAAATGAAAAACGAAAAATGCAAATTGTAAAATGGAAAATGAAAAATTTATGATTAAAAATGAAAATTGAAAAATGAATAATAAAAAATGAAAAAAGAAAGTTCACAAATTAAAGAGTAAAAATTAAAAATTTAAAAATAAAAAGTAAAAAAATAATAATAAAAGTTAAATATGTATTAAAAATTAAAAATGAAAAACGAAAAATGAAAAATTAAAAATGGAAAATGGAAAATGAAAAGTGGAAAATAGAAAATGGAAAATTAAAAATGAAATATGGAAAACGGAAATTGGAAAATGAAAAACGAAAATTGAAAAATTAAAAATTAAAAATGAAAAACAAAAAACGAAAAATGAAAAATGGAAAATGAAAAGTGGAAAATAGAAAATAGAAAATGGAAAATTAAAAATTAAAATTGAAAAATGAAAAATGGAAAACAAAAAAAAAAACGAAAATTGAAATGAAAAATGGAAAATTAAAAATTAAAAATGAAAATTGATAAATTAATAATGAAAATTGAAAATTGAAAACGGAAAATGAAAATTGAAAAACGAAAAATGGGAAATGAAAAATGGAAAATGAAAAGCGTAAAATGAAAATTGTAAAATGGAAAATGAAAAATGTAAGATTAAAAATGAAAATTGAAAAATGAATAATAAAAAATGAAAAATGAAAGTTTATAAATTAAAGAGTAAAAATTAAAAATTTCAAAAAAAAAATAAAAAAAAAAATAAAAGTTAAATATGTATTAAAAATGAAAAATTAAAAATGAAAAATTAAAAATGAAAAACGAAAAATGAAAAATTAAAAATAGAAAATGAAAAATGAAAAATGAAAAATGAAAAATGGAAAATCAAAAGTGGAAAATAGAAAATGGAAAATTAAAAATTAAAAATGGAAAATGGAAAATGAAAAATGGAAAATGGAAAATGGAAAATGGAAAATGGAAAATGGAAAATGAAAAATGAAATATGGAAAACGGAAAATGGAAAATGAAAAATTAAAACTAAGATGAAAAACGAAAAATTAAAGATGAAAAATGGAAAATGAAAAATGAAAAACGAAAAATGGAAAATGAAAATGGAAATTGGAAAATGAAAAATGAAATATGGAAAACGGAAAATGGAAAATGAAAAATGAAAAATTAAAACTAAAAATGAAAAACGAAAAATTAAAGATGAAAAATGGAAAATGAAAAATGAAAAACGAAAAATGGAAAATGAAAAATGGAAATTGGAAAATGAAATATGGAAAACGGAAAACGGAAAATGAAAAATGAAAAACTAAAAACTAAAATGAAAAACGAAAAATCAAAAATAAAAAATGGAAATTGAAAAATGCAAATTGGAAAATGAAAATTGACAAATGAAAAATGAAAAATGAAATATTAAAAATTAAAAATTGAAAAATAAAAATTAAAAATCGAAAATGGAAAATGAAAAATAGAAAATGGAAAATAAAAAATTAAAAATTAAAATTGAAAATTGAACAATGAAAAAAGGAAAATGGAAAATGAAAATAAAAAATTAAAAATGGAAAATGCCAAATGGAAAATGAAAAATAGAAAATGAAAAATGAAAAATGGAAAATGAAAAATTAAAAATGGAAAATGTAATACTAAAAATGAAAACTGCAAAATGAAAAATGGAAAATGAAAAATGGGAAATGGAAATTGATTAAAAAATGGAAAACGGAAAATGAAATATTAAAAATGAAAATTGAAAAATGAAACGTGGAAAACGAAAAATGGAAAATGAAAAATGGAAAACGAAAAATGGAAAATGAAAAATGGAAAATGAAAAATGTAAAACTAAAAATGAAAACTGCAAAATGAAAAATGGAAAATGGCAAATGAAAAATGCAAAATGGAAAATGAAAAATTAAAAATGGAAAATGAAAAATGTGAAACTAAAAATGAAAACTGCAAAATGAAAACTGGAAAATGGCAAATGAAAAATGCAAAATGGAAAATGAAAAATTAAAAATAAAATTGAAAAATGGATAATAAAAAATTAAAAATTGAAAAATAAAAATCGAAAATGGAAAATGGAAAATGAAAACAGAAAATTGAAAAATTAAAAATGGAAAACGGAAAATGAAATATTAAAAAGGAAAATTGAAAAATGAAACGTGGTAATCGAAAAATGGAAAATGAAAAATGGAAAATTAAATATGAAAAATTAAAATTGAAAATGAAAAACTAAAAATGAAAATTGAAAAACGAAAAATGGAAAATGAAAAATGAAAAATGAAAAAAAAACGAAAATTGAAAATGAAAAATGGAAAATGGAAAATTAATAATTAAAAATGAAAAATTAATAATGAAAATTGAAAACGGAAAATGAAAATTGAAAAACGAAAAATGGGAAATGAAAAATGAAAAATGGAAAATGAAAAACGAAAAATGCAAATTGTAAAATGGAAAATGAAAAATTTATGATTAAAAATGAAAATTGAAAAATGAATAATAAAAAATGAAAAAAGAAAGTTCACAAATGAAAAATGGAAATTGGAAAATGAAATATGGAAAACGGAAAATGAAAAATGAAAAACTAAAAACTAAAATGAAAAACGAAAAATCAAAAATAAAAAATGGAAATTGAAAAATGCAAATTGGAAAATGAAAATTAAAAATTAAAAATTAAAAATGAAAAATGAAAAATTAATAATGAAAATTGAAAATTGAAAATTGAAAATTGAAAACGGAAAATGAAAATTGAAAAACGAAAAATGGGAAATGAAAAATGAAAAATGGAAAATGAAAAACGAAAAATGCAAATTGTAAAATGAATAATGAAAAATTTATGATTAAAAATGAAAATTGAAAAATGAATAATAAAAAATGAAAAATGAAAGTTTAAAAATTAAAGAGTTAAAATTAAAAATTTAAAAATAAAAAGTAAAAAAATAAAAATAAAAGTTAAATATGTATTAAAAATTAAAAATAAAAATGAAAAATGAAAAACGAAAAATTAAAAATTAAAAATGGAAAATGAAAAATGGAAAATGAAAAGTGGAAAATAGAAAATTAAAAATGAAAAATGTAAAACTAAAAATAAAAAACGAAAAATTAAAGATGAAAAATGGAAAATGAAAAATGAAAAACCAAAAATGGAATATGAAAAATGGAAATTGGAAAATGAAAAATGAAATATGGAAAACGGAAAATGAAAAATGAAAAACTAAAAACTAAAAACTAAAATGAAAAACGAAAAATCAAAAATAAAAAATGGAAATTGAAAAATGAAAAATTTAAATTGAAAATGAAAAATTAAAAAAGAAAATTGAAAAATTAAAACTGGAAAATTAAAAATTAAAAATGAAAAATTAATAATGAAAATTGAAAATTGAAAACGGAAAACGAAAATTGAAAAACGAAAAATGGGAAATGAAAAATGGAAAATGAAAAACGAAAAATGAAAATTGTAAAATGAAAAATTCAAGATTAAAAATGAAAATTGAAAAATGAATTATAAAAAATGAAAAATGAAAGTTTAAAAATTAAAGAGTAAAAATTAAAAATTTAAAAATAAAAAGTAAAAAATAAAAATAAAAGTTAAATATGTATTAAAAATAAAAATTGAAAAATGAAACGTGGCAAACGAAAAATGGAAAATGAAAAATGTATAACTAAAAATGAAAACTGCAAAATGAAAAATGGCAAATGAAAAATGAAAAATGGAAAATGAAATATTAAAAATGGAAAATGAAAAATGTAAAACTAAAAATGAAAAACGAAAAATTAAAGATGAAAAATGGCAAATGAAAAATGAAAAACGAAAAATGAAAAATGGAAAATGAAAAATTAAATATGGAAAACGGAAAATGAAAAATGAAAAACTAAAAACTAAAAACTAAACACTAAAAACTAAAAACGAAAAATCAAAAATTAAAAATGGAAATTGAAAAATGCAAAATGGAAAATGAAAATTGAAAAATGAAATATTAAAAATTTAAAATTGAAAAATTAAAATTAAAAATCGAAAATGGAAAATGAAAAATTCTCCAAAAATAAAAAATTAAAAATGAAATTTGAAAAATGAAAAAAGGAAAATGGAAAATGAAAATGAAAAATGGAAAATGAAAAATGGAAAATGAAAAATTAAAAATGGAAAACGGAAAATGAAAAATGGAAAATGAAAAGTGGAAAATAGAAAATGGAAAATTAAAAATTAAAATTGAAAAATGAAAAATTGAAAATGAAAAATTAAAAATGAAACGTGGAAAACGAAAAATGGAAAATGGAATATGAAAAATGTAAAACTAAAAATGAAAACTGCAATATGAAAAATGGAAAATGGCAAATGAAAAATGAAAAATTTAAAATGAAAAATTAAAAATGGAAAATGAAAAATGAAAAATGTAAAACTAAAAATGAAAACTGCAAAATGAAAAATGGAAAATGGCAAATGAAAAATGCAAAATGGAAAATGAAAAATTAAAAATAAAATTGAAAAAAGGAAAATAAAAAATTAGAAATAGAAAAATAAAAATCGAAAATGAAAAATGGAAAATGAAAATTGAAAAATTAAAAATGGAAAACGGAATATGAAATATTAAAAATGAAAATTGAAAAATGAAACGTGGAAAATGAAAAATGGAAAATTAAGAATGAAAAATTAAAATTGAAAATGAAAAATTAAAAATGAAAATTGAAAAATGAAAAACGGAATATGAAAAATGAAAAAAAACGGAAATTGAAAACGAAAAATGGAAAATTAAAAATTAAAAATGAAAAATGAAAAATTAATAATGAAAATTGAAAATTGAAAACGGAAAATGAAAATTGAAAAACGAAAAATGGGGAATGAAAAATGGAAAATGAAAAGCGAAAAATGAAAATTGTGAAATGGAAAATGAAAAATGTGAAATTTAAGATTAAAAATGAATATTGAAAAATGAATAATAAAAAATGAAAAATTAAAGTTTACAAATTAAAGAGTAAAAATTAAAAATTTAAAAATAAAAAGTAAAAAAATAATAATAAAAGTTAAATATGTATTAAAAATTAAAAATGAAAAACGAAAAATGAAAAATTAAAAATGGAAAATGGAAAATGAAAAGTGGAAAATAGAAAATGGAAAATTAAAAATGAAATATGGAAAACGGAAATTGGAAAATGAAAAACGAAAATTGAAAAATTAAAAATTAAAAATGAAAAACAAAAAACGAAAAATGAAAAATGGAAAATGAAAAGTGGAAAATAGAAAATAGAAAATGGAAAATTAAAAATTAAAATTGAAAAATGAAAAATGGAAAACAAAAAAAAAAAACGAAAATTGAAATGAAAAATGGAAAATTAAAAATTAAAAATGAAAATTGATAAATTAATAATGAAAATTGAAAATTGAAAACGGAAAATGAAAATTGAAAAACGAAAAATGGGAAATGAAAAATGGAAAATGAAAAGCGTAAAATGAAAATTGTAAAATGGAAAATGAAAAATGTAAGATTAAAAATGAAAATTGAAAAATTAATAATAAAAAATGAAAAATGAAAGTTTAAAAATTAAAGAGTAAAAATTAAAAATTTCAAAATAAAAAATAAAAAAAAAAAATAAAAGTTAAATATGTATTAAAAATGAAAAATTAAAAATGAAAAATTAAAAATGAAAAACGAAAAATGAAAAATTAAAAATGGAAAATGAAAAATGAAAAATGAAAAATGAAAAATGGAAAATCAAAAGTGGAAAATAGAAAATGGAAAATTAAAAATTAAAAATGGAAAATGGAAAATGAAAAATGAAAATGGAAAATGGAAAATGGAAAATGAAAAATGAAATATGGAAAACGGAAAATGGAAAATGAAAAATTAAAACTAAAATGAAAAACGAAAAATTAAAGATGAAAAATGGAAAATGAAAAATGAAAAACGAAAAATGGAAAATGAAAAATGGAAATTGGAAAATGAAAAATGAAATATGGAAAACGGAAAATGGAAAATGAAAAATGAAAAATTAAAACTAAAAATGAAAAACGAAAAATTAAAGATGAAAAATGGAAAATGAAAAATGAAAAACGAAAAATGGAAAATGAAAAATGGAAATTGGAAAATGAAATATGGAAAACGGAAAACGGAAAATGAAAAATGAAAAACTAAAAACTAAAATGAAAAACGAAAAATCAAAAATAAAAAATGGAAATTGAAAAATGCAAATTGGAAAATGAAAATTGAAAAATGAAAAATGAAAAATGAAATATTAAAAATTAAAAATTGAAAAATAAAAATTAAAAATCGAAAATGGAAAATGAAAAATAGAAAATGGAAAATAAAAAATTAAAAATTAAAATTGAAAATTGAAAAATGAAAAAAGGAAAATGGAAAATGAAAATAAAAAATGAAAAATGGAAAATGCCAAATGGAAAATGAAAAATGGAAAATGAAAAATGAATAATGGAAAATGAAAAATTAAAAATGGAAAATGTAATACTAAAAATGAAAACTGCAAAATGAAAAATGGAAAATGAAAAATGGGAAATGGAAATTGAAAAATTAAAAATGGAAAACGGAAAATGAAATATTAAAAATGAAAATTGAAAAATGAAACGTGGAAAACGAAAAATGGAAAATGAAAAATGGAAAACGAAAAATGGAAAATGAAAAACGGAAAATGAAAAATGTAAAACTAAAAATGAAAACTGCAAAATGAAAAATGGAAAATGGCAAATGAAAAATGCAAAATGGAAAATGAAAAATTAAAAATGGAAAATGAAAAATGTGAAACTAAAAATGAAAACTGCAAAATGAAAACTGGAAAATGGCAAATGAAAAATGCAAAATGGAAAATGAAAAATTAAAAATAAAATTGAAAAATGGAAAATAAAAAATTAAAAATTGAAAAATAAAAATCGAAAATGGAAAATGAAAACAGAAAATTGAAAAATTAAAAATGGAAAACGGAAAATGAAATATTAAAAAGGAAAATTGAAAAATGAAACGTGGTAATCGAAAAATGGAAAATTAAAAATGGAAAATTAAAAATGAAAATTTAAAATTGAAAATGAAAAACTAAAAATGAAAATTGAAAAACGAAAAATGGAAAATGAAAAATGAAAAATGAAAAATGAAAAAAAACGAAAATTGAAAATGAAAAATGGAAAATTAATAATTAAAAATGAAAAATTAATAATGAAAATTGAAAACGGAAAATGAAAATTGAAAAACGAAAAATGGGAAATGAAAAATGAAAAATGGAAAATGAAAAACGAAAAATGCAAATTGTAAAATGGAAAATGAAAAATTTATGATTAAAAATGAAAATTGAAAAATGAATAATAAAAAATGAAAAAAGAAAGTTCACAAATTAAAGAGTAAAAATTAAAAATTTAAAAATAAAAAGTAAAAAAATAAAAATAAAAGTTAAATATGTATTAAAAATGAAAAATGAAAAACGAAAAATGGAAAATGAAAAATGGAAATTGGAAAATGAAATATGGAAAACGGAAAATGAAAAATGAAAAACTAAAAACAAAAATGAAAAACGAAAAATCAAAAATAAAAAATGGAAATTGAAAAATGCAAATTGGAAAATGAAAATTGAAAAATGAAAAATGAAAAATGAAAAATGAAAAATGAAATATTAAAAATTAAAAATTGAAAAATAAAAATTAGAAAGCGAAAATGGAAAATGAAAAATGAAAAATGGAAAATGGAAAATAAAATATTAAAATTGAAAATTGAAAAATGAAAAAAGGAAAATGGAAAATGAAAATAAAAAATGAAAAATGGAAAATGCCAAATGGAAAATGAAAAATGGAAAATGAAAAATGAAAAATAAAAAATGGAAAATGAAAAATTAAAAATGGAAAATGTAATACTAAAAATGAAAACTGCAAAATGAAAAATGGAAAATGAAAAATGGGAAATGGAAATTGAAATATTAAAAATGGAAAACGGAAAATGAAATATTAAAAATGATAATTGAAAAATGAAACGTGGAAAACGAAAAATGGAAAATGAAAAATGGAAAACGAAAAATGGAAAATGAAAAATGGAAAATGGAAAATGTAAAACTAAAAATGAAAACTGCAAAATGAAAAATGGAAAATGGCAAATGAAAAATGCAAAATGGAAAATGAAAAATTAAAAATGGAAAATGAAAAATGTGAAACTAAAAATGAAAACTGCAAAATGAAAAATGGAAAATGGCAAATGAAAAATGCAAAATGGAAAATGAAAAATTAAAAATAAAATTGAAAAATGGAAAATAAAAAATTAAAAATTGAAAAATAAAAATCGAAAATGGAAAATGGAAAATGAAAAAAGAAAATTGAAAAATTAAAAATGGAAAACGGAAAATGAAATATTAAAAAGAAAAATTGAAAAATGAAACATGGAAATCGAAAAATGGAAAATGAAAAATGGAAAATTAAAAATGAAAAATTAAAATTGAAAATGAAAAACTAAAAATGAAAATTGAAAATGAAAAATGGAAAATTAAAAATTAAAAATGAAAAATTAATAATGAAAATTGAAAATTGAAAACGGAAAATGAAAATTGAAAAACGAAAAATGGGAAATGAAAAATGAAAAATGGAAAATGAAAAACGAAAAATGCAAATTGTAAAATGGAAAATGAAAAATTTATGATTAAAAATGAAAATTGAAAAATGAATAATAAAAAATTAAAAAAGAAAGTTTACAAATTAAAGAGTAAAAATTAAAAATTTAAAAATAAAAAGTAAAAAAATAAAAATAAAAGTTAAGTATGTATTAAAAATGAAAAATGAAAAATGAAAAATGAAAAACGAAAAACGAAAAATGAAAAATTAAAAATGGAAAATGAAAAATGAAAAATGGAAAATGAAAACTAAAAATGAAAAACGAAAAATTAAAGATGAAAAATGGAACATGAAAAACGAAAAATGGAAAATGAAAAATGGAAATTGGAAAATGAAAAATGAAATATGGAGAACGGAAAATGAAAAATGAAAAACTAAAAACTAAAATGAAAAACGAAAAATCAAAAATAAAAAATGGAAATTGAAAATTGAAAAATGTAAAATGAAAAATGAAATATTAAAAATTAAAAATTGAAAAATAAAAATTAAAAATCGAAAATGGAAAATGAAAAATGGATAATGGAAAATAAAAAATTAAAAATTAAAATTGAAAAATGAAAAAAGGAAAATGGAAAATGAAAAAAAAAATGAAAAATGGAAAATGCCAAATGGAAAATGAAAAATGGAAAATGAAAAATGAAAAATGAAAAATGAAAAATGAAAAATGAAAAATGAAAAATGAAAAATGGAAAATGGAAAATGAAAAATTAAAAATGGAAAATGTAATACTAAAAATGAAAACTGGAAAACGAAAAATGGAAAATGGAAAATGAAAAATGGGAAATGGAAATTGAAAAATTAAAAATGGAAAACGGAAAATGAAATATTAAAAATGGAAATTGAAAAATGAAACGTGGAAAACGAAAATTGGAAAATGAAAAATGGAAAATGAAAAATTTAAATTGAAAATGAAAAATTAAAAATGAAAATTGAAAATCGAAAAATGAAACATGGAAAATGAAAAATGAAAAACAACGAAGATTGAAAATGAAAAATTTTAAATTAAAAATTAAAAATGAAAATTGAAAAATGAATAATAAAAAATGAAAAACGAAAGTTTAAAAATTAAAGAGTAAAAATTAAAAATTTTAAAATAAAATGTAAAAAAATAAAAATAAAAGTTAAATATGTATTAAAAATGAAAAATTAAAAAAGAAAAACGAAAAATGAAAAATTAAAAATGGAAAATAAAAAATGAAAAATGGAAAATGAAAAATGGAAAATGAAAAATGAAAAAGGAAAAAAAAATGGAAAATGGAAACTGAAAAACGAAAAATGAAATATGGAAAACGGAAAATGAAAAACTAAAAACTAAAAATGAAAAACGAAAAATCAAAAATAAAAAATGGAAATTGAAAAATGCAAAATGGAAAATGATAATTGAAAAATGAAAAATGAAATATTAAAAATTTAAAATTGAAAAATAAAATTAAAAATCGAAAATGGAAAATGGAAAATGGCAAATAAAAAATTAAAAATGAAATTTGAAAAATGAAAAAAGTAAAATGGAATATGAAAATAAAAAATGGAAAATGCCAAATGGAAAATGAAAAATGGAAAATGAAAAATGAAAAATGAAAAACGAAAAACGAAAAATGAAAAATTAAAAATGGAAAATGAAAAATGGAATATGAAAAGTGGAAAATAGAAAAAAAACGAAAATTGAAAATGAAAAATGGAAAATTAAAAATTAAAAATTTATAATGAAAATTGAAAATTGAAAACGGAAAATGAAAATTGAAGAACGAAAAATGGGAAATGAAAAATGGAAAATGGAAAATGAAAAACGAAAAATGCAAATTGTAAAATGGAAAATGGAAAATGAAAAATTTACAATTAAAAATGAAAATTGAAAATCGAATTTTAAAAAATTAAAAACGAAAGTTAAAAAAATTAAAGACTAAAAATTAAAAATTTAAAAATAAAAAGTAAAAAAATAAAAATAAAAGTTAAATATGTATTAAAAATGAAAAATTAAAAATGAAAAACGAAAAACAAAAAATGAAAAATTAAAAATGGAAAATGAAAAATGAAAAATGGAAAATGAAAAGTGGAAAATAGAAAATGGAAAATTAAAAATGAAATATGGAAAACGGAAAATGAAAAATGAAAAATGTAAAACTAAAAATGAAAAACGAAAAATTAGAGATGAAAAATGGAAAATGGAAAATGAAAAATGGAAAATGAAAAATGAAATATGGAAAACGGAAAATGAAAAATGAAAAACTAAAAACTAAAAATGAAAAACGAAAAATCAAAAATAAAAAATGGAAATTGAAAAATGCAAAATGGAAAATGAAAATTGAGAAATGAAAAATGAAAATGAAATATAAAAAATTAAAAATTGAGCAATAAAAATTAAAAATCGAAAATGGAAAATGAAAAATGGAAAATAAAAAATTAAAAATGAAATTTGAAAAATTAAAAATGGAAAATGCCAAATGGAAAATGGAAAATGAAAAATGGAAAATGGAAAATGAAAAATGAAAAATGGAAAATAGAAAATGGAAAATGAAAAATGGAAAATGAAAAATGTAAAATTAAAAATTTAAAATGGAAAATATAAAACTAAAAACGAAAACTGCAATATGAAAAATGGAAAATGGAAAATGTTAAATGGAAAATGAAAAATTTAAAATTAAAAATGAAAATTGAAAAATTAATAATAAAAAATGAAAAATGAAAGTTTAAAAATTTAAAAGTAAAAATTAAAAATTTGAAAATAAAAAGTAAAAAAATAAAAATAAAAGTTAAATATGTATTAAAAATGAGAAATTAAAAATGAAAAATGAAAAACGAAAAGCGAAAAATGAAAAATTAAAAATGGAAAATGAAAAATGAAAAAAAAAAAAGCAAATTGAAAAATGCAAAATGGAAAATGAAAATTGAAAAATGAAATATCAAAAACTAAAAATTGAAAAATAAAAATTAAAAATCGAAAATGGAAAATGGAAAATGAAAAATGAAGAATGGAAAATAAAAAATTAAAATTTAAAATGAAATTTGAAAATGAAAAAAGGAAAATGAAAAATGAAAAATGGTAAATGAAAATAAAAAATGAAAAATGAAAATTGAAAAATGAAAAATGGAAAATGAAAAATTAAAAATGAAAAATTAAAAACAAAATTGAAAATGAAAAATTAAAAATGAAAACTGAAAACGGAAAATGAAAATAAAAGGTAAAACAATAAAAATAAAAGTTAAATATGTATTAAAAATTGAAAATGAAAAATGAAAAATGAAAAACGAAAAATGAAAAATGAAAAATCGAAAATGGAAAATTAAAAATGAACAATGAAAAATTAAAAATGAAAAACGAAAAATGAAAAATTGTTAATAGAAAATGAAATATGGAAAACGGAAAACGGAAAACGGAAAACGGAAAATGGAAAATGAAAAATGAAAAACTAAAAATGAAAAACGAAAAATGCAAAATGAAAAATGGATATTGAAAAATTAAAAATGGAAAATGAAAAATGAAAATTGAAAATTGAAAAATTAAAAATTAAGAATTGAAAAATAAAAGTTAAAAATTGAGAATGGAAAATCAAAAATGGAAATTGGAAATTGAAAAATTAAAAACGAAAATTGAAAATGAAAAACGGAAAATTAAAAATGAACTCTGAAAATTGATATATGAAAAATGAAAATTGAAAAATGAAAAATGGAAAATGAAAAATTAAAAATAAAAAATTAAAAATTAAAATTGAAAAATGAAAATTGAAAACTGGAAAATGATAAATTAATAATGGAAAATGAAAAATTAAAAACAAAAATTGAAAATGAAAACTGCAAAATGGAAAACGAAAAATGGAAAATTAAAAATTAAAAATGAAAAATGAAAAATTAAAACTGAAAATTGAAAACGGAAAACGAAAATGGAAAAAAAATGGAAAATGAAAAATGGAAAATGAAAAATGAAAACCGAAAAATGAAAAATGAAAAATCTAAGATTAAAAATGAAAATTGGGAAATGAATTATAAAAAATGAAAAATAAAAGTTTAAAAATTAAAGAGTAAAAATTAAAAAATTAAAAATAAAAATTAAAAATTAAGAATTAATAAATAATAATTAAAAATTAAAATTTGAAATATAAAAATCAGTCACTAATTCAGAAAATCAAAAGAATCAGGTGGTTTCCAAGGAGGTAAAAGAGTATGGAAAATGAAAAATGAAAAAAAACGAAAATTAAAAATTAAAAATGAAAATTGAAAACGGAAAATGAAAATTAAAAAACGAAAAATGGGGAATGAAAAATGGAAAATGGAAAATGGAAAATGAAAAACGAAAAATGAAAATTGTAAAATAGAAAATGAAAAATTTACAATTAAAAATGAAAATTGAAAAATGAATAATAAAAAATGAAAAATGAAAGTTTAAAAATTAAAGAGTAAAAATTAAAAATGAAAAATGGAAAACGAAAAATGAAAAATTAAAAATGGGAAATGAAAAATGAAAAGTGGAAAATAGAAAATGGAAAATTAAAAATTAAAATTGAAAAATGAAAAATGGAAAATGAAAAAAAAAACGAAAATTGAAAATGAAAAATGGAAAACGAAAAATGAAAAATTAAAAATATAAGTTAAATATGTATTAAAAATTAAAAATGAAAAATGAAAAATGGAAAACGAAAAATGAAAAATTAAAAATGGAAAATGAAAAATGAAAAGTGGAAAATAGAAAATGGAAAATTAAAAATTAAAATTGAAAAATGAAAAATGGAAAATGAAAAAAAAAACGAAAATTGAAAATGAAAAATGGAAAATTAAAAATTAAAAATGAAAAATGAAAAATTAATAATGAAAATTGAAAACGGAAAATGAAAATTGAAAAACGAAAAATGGGAAATGAAAAATGGAAAATGAAAAGCGAAAAATTAAAATTGTAAAATGGAAAATGAAAAATGTGAAATTTAAGATTAAACGTGAAAATTGAAAATGAATAATAAAAAATGAAAAATGAAAGTTTAGAAATTAAATAGTAAAAATTAAAAATTTAAAAATAAAAAGTAAAAAAAAAATAAAAGTTAAATATGTATTAAAAATGAAATATTAAAAATGAAAAACGAAAAATTAAAAATTAAAAATGGAAAATGAAAAATGGAAAATGAAAAGTGGAAAATAGAAAATGGAAAATTAAAAATTAAATATGGAAAACGGAAAATGGAAAATGAAAAATGAAAAATGTAAAACTAAAAATGAAAAACGAAAACTTAAAGATGAAAAATGGAAAATGAAAAACGAAAAACGAAAAATTAAAAATGGAAACTGAAAAACGAAAAATGAAATATGGAAAACGGAAAATGAAAAACTAATAACTAAAAATGAAAATCGAAAAATCAAAAATAAAAAAATGTTAATTGAAAAATGCAAAATGGAAAATGAAAATTGAAAAATGAAAAATGAAATATTAAAAATTTAAAATTGAAAAATTAAAATTAAAAATCGAAAATGGCAAATAAAAAATTAAAAATTAAAAATGAAATTTGAAAAATGAAAAAAATAAAATGGAAAATGAAATAAAAAATGAAAAATGGAAAATGCCAAATGGAAAATGAAAAATGGAAAATGAAAAATGAAAAATGAAAACTTAAAATAAAACTGCAAAATGAAAAACGGAAAATGAAAAATGAAAATTGAAAAATTAAAAACGGAAAACGGAAAATGAAAAATTAAAAATGAAAATTGAAAAATGAAACGTGCAAACCGAAAAATGGAAAATGGAAAATGAAAAATGTAAAACTAAAATGAAAACTGCAAAATGAAAAATGGAAAATGGCATATGAAAAATGAAAAATGCAAAATGGAAAATGAAATATTAAAAATGGAAAATGAAAAATGTAAAACTAAAAATTAAAACTGCAAAATGAAAAATGGAAAATGGCAAATGTAAAATGAAAAATGCAAAATGGAAAATGGAAAATTAAAAATCAAAATAGAAAAATGGAAAATGAAAAATTAAATATTGAAAAATAAAAATCGAAAATGGAAAATGAAAAACGAAAATTGAAAAATTAAAATGGAAAACGGAAAATGAAAAATTAAAAATGAAAATTGTAAAATGAAACGTGGAAAACGAAAAATGGAAAATGAAAAATGGAAAATTAAAAAGGAAAAATTAAAATTGAAAACGAAAAATTAAAAATGAAAACTGAAAAATGAAAAATGGAATATGGAAAATGGAAAATGAAAAATGAAAAATAACGAAAATTGAAAATGAAAAATGGAAAATTAAAAATTAAAAATTAAAAATGAAAAATGAAAAATTAATAATGAAAATTGGAAATTGAAAACGGAAAATGAAAATTGAAAAACGAAAAATGGGAAATGAAAAATGGAAAATGAAAAACGAAAAATGCAAATTGTAAAATGGAAAACGAAAAATGAAAAACTTAAGATTAAAAATGAAAATTGAAAAATGAATAATAACAAATGAAAAAAGAAAGTTTACAAATTAATGAGTAAAAATTAAAAATTTAAAAATAAAAAGTAAAAAAATAAAAATAAAAGTTATATATGTATTAAAAATTAAAAATGAAAAATGAAAAATGAAAAGCGAAAAATGAAAATTAAAAATGGAAAATGAAAAATGGAAAATCAAAAGTGGAAAATAGAAAATGGAAAATTAAAAATGAAATATGGAAAACGGAAAATGAAAATGAAAAATGAAAAATGAAAAATGTAAAACTAAAATGAAAAACGAAAACTTAAAGATGAAAAATGGAAAATGAAAAATGAAAAACGAAAAATTAAAAATGGAAAATGGAAAATGAAAAATGAAAAATGAAATATGGCAAACGGAAAATGAAAAAGGAAAAACTAAAAACTAAAAATGAAAAACGAAAAATCAAAAATAAAAAATGGAAATTGAAAAATGCAAAATGGAAAATGAAAAATGAAAAACGAAAAATTAAAAATGGAAAATGAAAAATGAAGTATGGTAAACGGAAAATGAAAAATGAAAAACTAAAAACTAAAAATGAAAAACGAAAAATCAAAAATAAAAAATGGAAATTGAAAAATGCAAAATGGAAAATGAAAATTGCAAAATGAAAAATGAAAATTAAATATTAAAAATTTAAAATTGAAAAATTAAAATTAAAAATCGAAAATGGAAAATGAAAAATGGAAAATGGAAAATAAAAAATTAAAAATGAAAAAAGGAAAATGGAAAATGAAA
Organism: Cordilura impudica; assembly: GCA_963682025.1. Classification (NCBI taxonomy): domain Eukaryota; kingdom Metazoa; phylum Arthropoda; class Insecta; order Diptera; family Scathophagidae; genus Cordilura; species Cordilura impudica. The sequence goes on along the minus strand of OY821517.1, from coordinate 209,712,229 downwards.
ATAAAAAATGAAAAATGGAAAAAGCCAAATGGAAAATGAAAAATGGAAAATGGAAAATGAAAAATGGAAAATGAAAAATATAAAATGGCAAATGAAAAATGAAAAATGCAAAATGGAAAATGAAAAATTAAAAATGAAAATTGAAAAATGGAAAATGAAAAATTAAAAATTGAAAAATAAAAATCGAAAATGGAAAATGAAAAATGAAAATTGAAAAATTAAAAATGGAAAACGGAAAATGAAAAATTAAAAATGAAACGTAGAAAACGAAAAATGGAAAATGAAAAATGAAAAATTAAAATTGAAAATGAAAAATTAGAAATGAAAATTGAAAAATGAAAAATGGAATATGAAAAATGAAAAAAAAAACGAAAATTGAAAATGAAAAATGGAAAATTAAAAATGAAAAATGAAAAATTAATAATGAAAATTGAAAACTGAAAACGGAAAATGAAAATTAAAAAACGAAAAATGGGAAATGTAAAATGAAAAAAGGAAAATGAAAAACGAAAAATGCAAATTGTAAAATGGAAAATGAAAAATGAAAAATTTACGATTAAAAATGAAAATTGAAAATCGAATTTTAAAAAATTAAAAACGAAAGTTAAAAAAATTAAAGACTAAAAATTAAAAATTTAAAAATAAAAAGTAAAACAATAAAAATAAAAGTTAAATATGTATTAAAAATGAAAAATTAAAAATGAAAAACGAAAAACAAAAAATGAAAAATTAAAAATGGAAAATGAAAAATGAAAAATGGAAAATGAAAAGTGGGAAATAGAAAATGGAAAATTAAAAATGAAATATGGAAAACGGAAAATGAAAAATGAAAAATGTAAAACTTAAAATGAAAAACGAAAAATTAGAGATGAAAAATGGAAAATGGAAAATGAAAAATGGAAAATGAAAAATGAAATATGGAAAACGGAAAATGAAAAATGAAAAACTAAAAACTAAAAATGAAAAACGAAAAATCAAAAATAAAAAATGGAAATTGAAAAATGAAAATGGAAAATGAAAATTGAGAAACGAAAAATGAAAATGAAATATAAAAAATTAAAAAGTGAAAAATAAAAATTAAAAATCGAAAATGGAAAATGGAAAATAAAAAATTAAAAATGAAATTTGAAAAATTAAAAATGGAAAATGCCAAATGGAAAATGAAGAATGGAAAATGAAAAATGAAAAATGGAAAATGGAAAATGGAAAATGGAAAATGGAAAATGGAAAATGAAAAATGGAAAATGAAAAATGTAAAATTAAAAATTTAAAATGGAAAATATAAAACTAAAAACGAAAACTGCAAAATGAAAAATGGAAAATGGAAAATGAAAAATTGTTAATAGAAAATGAAATATGGAAAACGGAAAACGGAAAACGGAAAACGGAAAATGGAAAATGAAAAATGAAAAACTAAAAATGAAAAACGAAAAATGCAAAATGAAAAATGGATATTGAAAAATTAAAAATGGAAAATGAAAAATGAAAATTGAAAATTGAAAAATTAAAAATTAAGAATTGAAAAATAAAAGTTAAAAATTGAGAATGGAAAATCAAAAATGGAAATTGGAAATTGAAAAATTAAAAACGAAAATTGAAAATGAAAAACGGAAAATTAAAAATGAACTCTGAAAATTGATATATGAAAAATGAAAATTGAAAAATGAAAAATGGAAAATGAAAAATTAAAAATAAAAAATTAAAAATTAAAATTGAAAAATGAAAATTGAAAACTGGAAAATGATAAATTAATAATGGAAAATGAAAAATTAAAAACAAAAATTGAAAATGAAAACTGCAAAATGGAAAACGAAAAATGGAAAATTAAAAATTAAAAATGAAAAATGAAAAATTAAAACTGAAAATTGAAAACGGAAAACGAAAATGGAAAAAAAATGGAAAATGAAAAATGGAAAATGAAAAATGAAAACCGAAAAATGAAAAATGAAAAATCTAAGATTAAAAATGAAAATTGGGAAATGAATTATAAAAAATGAAAAATAAAAGTTTAAAAATTAAAGAGTAAAAATTAAAAAATTAAAAATAAAAATTAAAAATTAAGAATTAATAAATAATAATTAAAAATTAAAATTTGAAATATAAAAATCAGTCACTAATTCAGAAAATCAAAAGAATCAGGTGGTTTCCAAGGAGGTAAAAGAGTATGGAAAATGAAAAATGAAAAAAAACGAAAATTAAAAATTAAAAATGAAAATTGAAAACGGAAAATGAAAATTAAAAAACGAAAAATGGGGAATGAAAAATGGAAAATGGAAAATGGAAAATGAAAAACGAAAAATGAAAATTGTAAAATAGAAAATGAAAAATTTACAATTAAAAATGAAAATTGAAAAATGAATAATAAAAAATGAAAAATGAAAGTTTAAAAATTAAAGAGTAAAAATTAAAAATGAAAAATGGAAAACGAAAAATGAAAAATTAAAAATGGGAAATGAAAAATGAAAAGTGGAAAATAGAAAATGGAAAATTAAAAATTAAAATTGAAAAATGAAAAATGGAAAATGAAAAAAAAAACGAAAATTGAAAATGAAAAATGGAAAACGAAAAATGAAAAATTAAAAATATAAGTTAAATATGTATTAAAAATTAAAAATGAAAAATGAAAAATGGAAAACGAAAAATGAAAAATTAAAAATGGAAAATGAAAAATGAAAAGTGGAAAATAGAAAATGGAAAATTAAAAATTAAAATTGAAAAATGAAAAATGGAAAATGAAAAAAAAAACGAAAATTGAAAATGAAAAATGGAAAATTAAAAATTAAAAATGAAAAATGAAAAATTAATAATGAAAATTGAAAACGGAAAATGAAAATTGAAAAACGAAAAATGGGAAATGAAAAATGGAAAATGAAAAGCGAAAAATTAAAATTGTAAAATGGAAAATGAAAAATGTGAAATTTAAGATTAAACGTGAAAATTGAAAATGAATAATAAAAAATGAAAAATGAAAGTTTAGAAATTAAATAGTAAAAATTAAAAATTTAAAAATAAAAAGTAAAAAAAAAATAAAAGTTAAATATGTATTAAAAATGAAATATTAAAAATGAAAAACGAAAAATTAAAAATTAAAAATGGAAAATGAAAAATGGAAAATGAAAAGTGGAAAATAGAAAATGGAAAATTAAAAATTAAATATGGAAAACGGAAAATGGAAAATGAAAAATGAAAAATGTAAAACTAAAAATGAAAAACGAAAACTTAAAGATGAAAAATGGAAAATGAAAAACGAAAAACGAAAAATTAAAAATGGAAACTGAAAAACGAAAAATGAAATATGGAAAACGGAAAATGAAAAACTAATAACTAAAAATGAAAATCGAAAAATCAAAAATAAAAAAATGTTAATTGAAAAATGCAAAATGGAAAATGAAAATTGAAAAATGAAAAATGAAATATTAAAAATTTAAAATTGAAAAATTAAAATTAAAAATCGAAAATGGAAAATGGAAAATGGCAAATAAAAAATTAAAAATTAAAAATGAAATTTGAAAAATGAAAAAAATAAAATGGAAAATGAAATAAAAAATGAAAAATGGAAAATGCCAAATGGAAAATGAAAAATGGAAAATGAAAAATGAAAAATGAAAACTTAAAATAAAACTGCAAAATGAAAAACGGAAAATGAAAAATGAAAATTGAAAAATTAAAAACGGAAAACGGAAAATGAAAAATTAAAAATGAAAATTGAAAAATGAAACGTGCAAACCGAAAAATGGAAAATGGAAAATGAAAAATGTAAAACTAAAATGAAAACTGCAAAATGAAAAATGGAAAATGGCATATGAAAAATGAAAAATGCAAAATGGAAAATGAAATATTAAAAATGGAAAATGAAAAATGTAAAACTAAAAATTAAAACTGCAAAATGAAAAATGGAAAATGGCAAATGTAAAATGAAAAATGCAAAATGGAAAATGGAAAATTAAAAATCAAAATAGAAAAATGGAAAATGAAAAATTAAATATTGAAAAATAAAAATCGAAAATGGAAAATGAAAAACGAAAATTGAAAAATTAAAATGGAAAACGGAAAATGAAAAATTAAAAATGAAAATTGTAAAATGAAACGTGGAAAACGAAAAATGGAAAATGAAAAATGGAAAATTAAAAAGGAAAAATTAAAATTGAAAACGAAAAATTAAAAATGAAAACTGAAAAATGAAAAATGGAATATGGAAAATGGAAAATGAAAAATAACGAAAATTGAAAATGAAAAATGGAAAATTAAAAATTAAAAATTAAAAATGAAAAATGAAAAATTAATAATGAAAATTGGAAATTGAAAACGGAAAATGAAAATTGAAAAACGAAAAATGGGAAATGAAAAATGGAAAATGAAAAACGAAAAATGCAAATTGTAAAATGGAAAACGAAAAATGAAAAACTTAAGATTAAAAATGAAAATTGAAAAATGAATAATAACAAATGAAAAAAGAAAGTTTACAAATTAATGAGTAAAAATTAAAAATTTAAAAATAAAAAGTAAAAAAATAAAAATAAAAGTTATATATGTATTAAAAATTAAAAATGAAAAATGAAAAATGAAAAGCGAAAAATGAAAATTAAAAATGGAAAATGAAAAATGGAAAATCAAAAGTGGAAAATAGAAAATGGAAAATTAAAAATGAAATATGGAAAACGGAAAATGAAAATGAAAAATGAAAAATGAAAAATGTAAAACTAAAATGAAAAACGAAAACTTAAAGATGAAAAATGGAAAATGAAAAATGAAAAACGAAAAATTAAAAATGGAAAATGGAAAATGAAAAATGAAAAATGAAATATGGCAAACGGAAAATGAAAAAGGAAAAACTAAAAACTAAAAATGAAAAACGAAAAATCAAAAATAAAAAATGGAAATTGAAAAATGCAAAATGGAAAATGAAAAATGAAAAACGAAAAATTAAAAATGGAAAATGAAAAATGAAGTATGGTAAACGGAAAATGAAAAATGAAAAACTAAAAACTAAAAATGAAAAACGAAAAATCAAAAATAAAAAATGGAAATTGAAAAATGCAAAATGGAAAATGAAAATTGCAAAATGAAAAATGAAAATTAAATATTAAAAATTTAAAATTGAAAAATTAAAATTAAAAATCGAAAATGGAAAATGAAAAATGGAAAATGGAAAATAAAAAATTAAAAATGAAAAAAGGAAAATGGAAAATGAAAATAAAAAATGAAAAATGGAAAAAGCCAAATGGAAAATGAAAAATGGAAAATGGAAAATGAAAAATGGAAAATGAAAAATATAAAATGGCAAATGAAAAATGAAAAATGCAAAATGGAAAATGAAAAATTAAAAATGAAAATTGAAAAATGGAAAATGAAAAATTAAAAATTGAAAAATAAAAATCGAAAATGGAAAATGAAAAATGAAAATTGAAAAATTAAAAATGGAAAACGGAAAATGAAAAATTAAAAATGAAACGTAGAAAACGAAAAATGGAAAATGAAAAATGAAAAATTAAAATTGAAAATGAAAAATTAGAAATGAAAATTGAAAAATGAAAAATGGAATATGAAAAATGAAAAAAAAAACGAAAATTGAAAATGAAAAATGGAAAATTAAAAATGAAAAATGAAAAATTAATAATGAAAATTGAAAACTGAAAACGGAAAATGAAAATTAAAAAACGAAAAATGGGAAATGAAAAATGAAAAAAGGAAAATGAAAAACGAAAAATGCAAATTGTAAAATGGAAAATGAAAAATGAAAAATTTACGATTAAAAATGAAAATTGAAAATCGAATTTTAAAAAATTAAAAACGAAAGTTAAAAAAATTAAAGACTAAAAATTAAAAATTTAAAAATAAAAAGTAAAACAATAAAAATAAAAGTTAAATATGTATTAAAAATGAAAAATTAAAAATGAAAAACGAAAAACAAAAAATGAAAAATTAAAAATGGAAAATGAAAAATGAAAAATGGAAAATGAAAAGTGGGAAATAGAAAATGGAAAATTAAAAATGAAATATGGAAAACGGAAAATGAAAAATGAAAAATGTAAAACTTAAAATGAAAAACGAAAAATTAGAGATGAAAAATGGAAAATGGAAAATGAAAAATGGAAAATGAAAAATGAAATATGGAAAACGGAAAATGAAAAATGAAAAACTAAAAACTAAAAATGAAAAACGAAAAATCAAAAATAAAAAATGGAAATTGAAAAATGAAAATGGAAAATGAAAATTGAGAAATGAAAAATGAAAATGAAATATAAAAAATTAAAAAGTGAAAAATAAAAATTAAAAATCGAAAATGGAAAATGGAAAATAAAAAATTAAAAATGAAATTTGAAAAATTAAAAATGGAAAATGCCAAATGGAAAATGAAGAATGGAAAATGAAAAATGAAAAATGGAAAATGGAAAATGGAAAATGGAAAATGGAAAATGAAAAATGGAAAATGAAAAATGTAAAATTAAAAATTTAAAATGGAAAATATAAAACTAAAAACGAAAACTGCAAAATGAAAAATGGAAAATGGAAAATGAAAAATGGAAAAGGAAAAATTTAAAATTAAAAATGAAAATTGAAAAATTAATAATAAAAAATGAAAAATTAAAGTTTAAAAATTTAAAAGTAAAAATTAAAAATTTGAAAATAAAAAGTAAAAAAATAAAAATAAAAGTTAAATATGTATTAAAAATTAAAAATGAAAAACGAAAAATGAAAAATTAAAAATGGAAAATGGAAAATGAAAAGTGGAAAATAGAAAATGGAAAATTAAAAATGAAATATGGAAAACAGAAATTGGAAAATGAAAAACGAAAATTGAAAAATTAAAAATTAAAAATGAAAAACGAAAAATGAAAAATGGAAAATGAAAAGTGGAAAATAGAAAATAGAAAATGGACAATTAAAATTGAAAAATGAAAAATGGAAAACAAAAAAAAAACGAAAATTGAAATGAAAAATGGAAAATTAAAAATTAAAAATGAAAATTGATAAATTAATAACGAAAATTGAAAATTGAAAACGGAAAATGAAAATTGAAAAACGAAAAATGGGAAATGCAAAATGGAAAATGAAAAGCGTAAAATGAAAATTGTAAAATGGAAAATGAAAAATGTAAGATTAAAACTGCAAAATGAAAAATGGAAAATGGAAAATGAAAAATGGAAAATGAAAAATTTAAAATTAAAAATGAAAATTGAAAAATTAATAATAAAACATGAAAAATTAAAGTTTAAAAATTTAAAAGTAAAAATTAAAAATTTGAAAATAAAAAGTAAAAAAATAAAAATAAAAATAAAGTTAAATATGTATTAAAAATGAGAAATGAAAAATGAAAAACGAAAAATGAAAAATTAAAAATGGAAAATGAAAAATGGAAAATGAAAAGTGGAAAATAGAAAATTAAAAATGAAATATGGAAAACGGAAAATGGAAAAAGAAAAATGAAACATGGAAAATGAAATATGGAAAACGGAAAATGAAAAATGAAAAACTAAAAATGAAAAACGAAAAATCAAAAATAAAAAAAGGAAATTGAAAAATGCAAAATGAAAATTGAAAAATGAAAAATGAAATATTAAAAACTAAAAATTGAAAAATAAAAATTAAAAATCGAAAATGCAAAATCAAAAATGGAGAATGGAAAATAAAAAATTAAAAATTAAAAATGAAATTTGAAAAATGAAAAAAGGAAAATGAAAAATGGTAAATGAAAATAAAAAACGAAAAATGAAAATTGAAAAATTAAAAATGAAAAATGGAAAATGAAAAATTAAAAATGAAAAATTAAAAACGAAAATTGAAAATGAAAAATGGAAAATGGAAAATGGAAAATTTAAAACTAAAAATGAAAATTGAAAACGGAAAATGAAAATTAAAAGTAAAAAAATAAAAATAAAAGTTAAATATGTATTAAAAATTTAAAATGAAAAACGAAAAACGAAAAATGGAAAATGGAAAATGAAATATGGAAAACGGAAAATGAAAAATTAAAAACTAAAAACTAAAAATGAAAAACGAAAAATCAAAAATAAAAAAAGCAAATTAAAAAATGCAAAATGGACAATGAAAATTGAAAAATGAAATATCAAAAACTAAAAATTGAAAAATAAAAATTAAAAATCGAAAATGGAAAATGGAAAATGAAAAATGGAGAATGGAAAATAAAAAATTAAAATTTAAAATGAAATTTGAAAATGAAAAAAGGAAAATGAAAAATGGTAAATGAAAATAAAAAATGAAAAATGAAAATTGAAAAATGAAAAATGAAAAATGGAAAATGAAAAATTAAAAATGAAAAATTAAAAATGAAAATTGAAAACGGAAAATGAAAATAAAAAGTAAAACAATAAAAATAAAAGTTAAATATGTATTAAAAATTGAAAATGAAGAATGAAAAATGAAAAACGAAAAATGAAAAATGAAAAATCGAAAATGGAAAATTAAAAATGAACAATGAAAAATTAAAAATGAAAAATTGTTAATAGAAAATGAAATATGGAAAATGGAAAACGGAAAATGGAAAATGAAAAATGAAAAACTAAAAATGAAAAACGAAAAATGCAAAATGAAAAATGGAAATTGAAAAATTAAAAATGGAAAATGAAAAATGAAAAATGAAAATTGAAAATTGAAAAATTAAAATTTAAGAATTGAAAAATAAAAGTTAAAAATTGAGAATGGAAAATCAAAAATGGAAATTGGAAATTGAAAAATTAAAAACGAAAATTGAAAATGAAAAACGGAAAATTAAAAATGAAAACTGAAAATTGATATATGAAAAATGAAAATTGAAAAATGAAAAATGGAAAATGGAAAATGAAAAATTAAAAATAAAAAATTAAAAATTAAAATTGAAAAATGAAAAATGAAAACTGGAAAATGATAAATTAATAATGGAAAATGAAAAATTAAAAACAAAAATTGAAAATGAAAACTGCAAAATGGAAAACGAAAAATGGAAAATTAAAAATTAAAAATGAAAAATGAAAAATTAAAACTGAAAATTGAAAACGGAAAACGAAAATGGAAAAAAAATGGAAAATGGAAAATGAAAAATGAAAACTGAAAAATGAAAAATGAAAAATCTAAGATTAAAAATGAAAATTGGGAAATGAATTATAAAAAATGAAAAATAAAAGTTTAAAAATTAAAGAGTAAAAATTAAAAAATTAAAAATAAAAATTAAAAATTAAGAATTAATAAATAATAATTAAAAATTAAAATTTGAAATATAAAAATCAGTCCCTAATTCAGAAAATCAAAAGAATCAGGTGGTTTCCAAGGAGGTACAAGAGTATGGAAAATGAAAAATTAAAAAAAACGAAAGTTAAAAATTAAAAATGAAAATTGAAAACGGAAAATGAAAATTGAAAAACGAAAAATGGGAAATGAAAAATGGAAAATGAAAAACGAAAAATGAAAATCGTAAAATAGAAAATGAAAAATTTACAATTAAAAATGAAAATTGAAAAATGAATAATAAAAAATGAAAAATGAAAGTTTAAAAATTAAAGAGTAAAAATTAAAAATGAAAAATGGAAAACGAAAAATGAAAAATTAAAAATGGGAAATGAAAAATGAAAAGTGGAAAATAGAAACTGGAAAATTAAAAATTAAAATTGAAAAATGAAAAATGGAAAATGAAAAAAAAAACGAAAATTGAAAATGAAAAATGGAAAACGAAAAATGAAAAATTAAAAATATAAGTTAAATATGTATTAAAAATTAAAAATGAAAAATGAAAAATGGAAAAGGAAAAATGAAAAATTAAAAATGGAAAATGAAAAATGAAAAGTGGAAAATAGAAAATGGAAAATTAAAAATTAAAATTGAAAAATGAAAAATGGAAAATGAAAAAAAAACGAAAATTGAAAATGAAAAATGGAAAATTAAAAATTAAAAATGAAAAATGAAAAATTAATAATGAAAATTGAAAACGGAAAATGAAAATTGAAAAACGAAAAATGGGAAATGAAAAATGGAAAATGAAAAGCGAAAAATTAAAATTGTAAAATGGAAAATGAAAAATGTGAAATTTAAGATTAAACATGAAAATTGAAAATGAATAATAAAAAATGAAAAATGAAAGTTTAAAAATTAAAGAGTAAAAATTTAAAATTTAAAAATAAAAAGTAAAAAAAAAAAATAAAAGTTAAATATGTATTAAAAATGAAATATTAAAAATGAAAAACGAAAAATGAAAAATTAAAAATGAAAAATGAAAAATGGAAAATGAAAAGTGGAAAATAGAAATTGGAAAATTAAAAATGAAATACGGAAAACGGAAAATGGAAAATGAAAAATGAAAAATGTAAAACTAAAAATGAAAAACGAAAACTTAAAGATGAAAAATGGAAAATGAAAAACGAAAAACGAAAAATTAAAAATGGAAAATGGAAACTGAAAAACGAAAAATGAAATATGGAAAACGGAAAATGAAAAACTAATAACTAAAAATGAAAATCGAAAAATCAAAAATAAAAAAATGTTAATTGAAAAATGCAAAATGGAAAATGAAAATTGAAAAATGAAAAATGAAATATTAAAAATTTAAAATTGAAAAATTAAAATTAAAAATCGAAAATGGAAAATGGAAAATGGCAAATAAAAAATTAAAAATTAAAAATGAAATTTGAAAAATGAAAAAAATAAAATGGAAAATGAAATAAAAAATGAAAAATGGAAAATGCCAAATGGAAAATGAAAAATGAAACTGCAAAATGAAAAACGGAAAATGAAAAATGAATATTGAAAAATAAAAAACGGAAAAAGGAAAATGAAAAATTAAAAAAGAAAATTGAAAAATGAAACGTGCAAACCGAAAAATGGAAAATGGAAAATGAAAACTGTAAAACTAAAATGAAAACTGCAAAATGAAAAATGGAAAATGGCATATGAAAAATGAAAAATGCAAAATGGAAAATGAAATATTAAAAATGGAAAATGAAAAATGTAAAACTAAAAATTAAAACTGCAAAATGAAAAATGGAAAATGGCAAATGTAAAATGAAAAATGCAAAATGGAAAATGGAAAATTAAAAATGAAAATAGAAAAATGGAAAATGAAAAATTAAAAATTGAAAAATAAAAATCGAAAATGGAAAATGAAAAATGAAAATTGAAAAATTAAAATGGAAAACGGAAAATGAAAAATTAAAAATTAAAATTGAAAAATGAAACGTGGAAAACGAAAAATGGAAAATGAAAAATGGAAAATTAAAAAGGAAAAATTAAAATTGAAAACGAAAAATTAAAAATGAAAACTGAAAAATGAAAAATGGAAAATGGAAAATGAAAAATGAAAAATGAAAGATGAAAAATAAACGAAAATTGAAAATGAAAAATGGAAAATTAAAAATTATAAATTAAAAATGAAAAATCAAAAATGAAAAATTAATAATGAAAATTGGAAATTGAAAAAGGAAAATGAAAATTGAAAAACGAAAAATGGGAAATGAAAAATGGAAAATGAAAAACGAAAAATGCAAATTGTAAAATGGAAAATGAAAAATGAAAAACTTAAGATTAAAAATGAAAATTGAAATATGAATAATAACAAATGAAAAAAGAAAGTTTACAAATTAAAGAGTAAAAATTAAAAATTTAAAAATAAAAAGTAAAAAAATAAAAGTTATATATGTATTAAAAATTAAAAATGAAAAATGAAAAATGAAAAATGAAAAATGAAAAGCGAAAAATGAAAATTAAAAATGGAAAATGAAAAATGAAAGTTGGAAAATAGAAAATGGAAAATTAAAAATGAAAAATAGAAAACGGAAAATGAAAAATGAAAAATGTAAAACTAAAAATGAAAAACGAAAAATTAAAGATGAAAAATGAAAAATGAAAAACGAAAAATGGAAAATGAAAAATGGAAATTGGAAAATGAAAAAAGAAATATGGAAAACGGAAAATGAAAAATGAAAAACTAAAAACCAAAAATGAAAAACGAAAAATCAAAAATAAAAAATGGAAATTGAAAAATGCAAAATGGAAAATTAAAATTGAAAAATGAAATATTAAAAATTTAAAATTGAAAAATAAAAATTAAAAATCGAAAATGGAAAATGAAAAATGGAAAATAAAAAATTAAAAATTAAAAATGAAATTTGAAAAATGAAAAATGGAAAATGGAAAATTAATATAAAAAATTAAAAATGGAAAATACCAAATGGAAAATGAAAAATGGAAAATGAAAAATGAAAAATGAAAAATGGAAAATTAAAAATTAAAAATTGAAAATGTAAAACTAAAAATGGTAAATGAAAAATGTAAATTGAAAAATTAAAAATGGAAAATGGAAAATGGAAAATGGAAAATGGAAAATGAAATATGGAAAACGGAAAATGAAAAATGAAAAACTAAAAACTAAAAATGAAAAACGAAAAATCAAAAATAAAAATTGGAAATTGAAAAATGCAATATGGAAAATGAAAATTGAAAAATGAAAAATGAAATATTAAAAATTTAAAATTGAATAATTAAAATTAAAATCGAAAAAGGAAAATGGAAAATGGAAAATGGCAAATAAAAAATTAAAAATTAAAAATGAAATTTGAAAAATGAAAAAAGGAAAATGGAAAATGAAAATAAAAAATTAAAAATGGAAAATGCCAAATGGAAAATGAAAAATGGAAAATGAAAAATGAAAAATGAAAAATGGAAATTGAAAAATTAAAAATGGAAAATGTAAAACTTAAAATGAAAAATGAAAATTGAAAAATTAAAAACGGAAAATGAAAAATTAAAAATGAAAATTGAAAAATGAAACGTGCAAACCGAAAAATGGGAAATGAAAAATGGAAAATGAAAAATGTAAAACTAAAAATGAAAACTGCAAAATGAAAAATGGAAAATGGCATATGAAAAATGAAAAATGCAAAATGGAAAATGAAATATTAAAAATGGAAAATGAAAAATGTAAAACTAAAAATGAAAACTGCAAAATGAAAAATGGAAAATGGCAAATGAAAAATGAAAAATGCAAAATGGAAAATGGAAAATGGAAAATTAAAAATGAAAAATTAAAAATTGAAAAATAAAAATCGAAAATGGAAAATGGAAAATGAAAAATGAAAAATGAAAATTGAAATATTAAAAATGGAAAACGGAAAATGAAAAATTAAAAATGAAAAATGGAAAATTAAAATGAAAAATTAAAATTGAAAACGAAAAATTAAAAATGAAAATTGAAAAATGAAAAATGGAAAATGAAAAATGAAAAAAAAAACGAAAATTGAAAAGGAAAAATGGAAAATTAAAAATGAAAAATGAAAAATTAAAAATTAATAATGAAAATTGAAAATTGAAAACGGAAAATGAAAATTGAAAAATGAAAAATGGAAAATGAAAAATGAAAAATGCAAATTGTAAAATGAAAAATGAAAAACTTAAGATTAAAAATGAAAATTGAAAAATGAATAATAAAAAATGAAAAAAGAAAGTTTACAAATTAAAGAGTAAAAATTAAAAATTTAAAAATAAAAAGTAAAAAAATAGAAATAAAAGTAAAATATGTATTAAAAATTAAAAATGAAAAATGAAAAATAAAAAATGAAAAATGAAAAATTAAAAATGGAAAATGAAAAAATGAAAAACGGAATATGAAAAGTGGAAAATAGAAAATGGAAAATTAAAAATGAAATATGGAAAACGGAAAATGAAAAATGAAAAATGTAAAACTAAAAATGAAAAACGAAAAATTAAAGATGAAAAATGAAAAATGAGAAACGAAAAATGGAAAATGAAAAATGGAAATTGGAAAATGAAAAATGAAATATGGAAAACGGAAAATGAAAAATGAAAAACTAAAAATGAAAAACGAAAAATCAAAAATAAAAAATGGAAATTGAAAAATGCAAAATGGAAAATGAAAATTGAAAAATGAAAATGAGATATTAAAAATTAAAAATTGAAAAATAAAAATTAAAAATCGAAAATGGAAAATGAAAAATGGAAAATAAAAAATTAAAAACTAAAAATGAAATTTGAAAAATGAAAAAAAGTAAAATGGAAAATGAATATAAAAAATGAAAAATGGAAAATGCCAAATGGAAAATGAAAAATGGAAAACGAAAATTGAAAAATGAAAAATGGAAAATGGAAAATGAAAAATGGAAAATTAAAAATTAAAAATGGAAAATGTAAAACTAAAAATGAAAACTGCAAAATGAAAAATGGAAAATGAAAAATGAAAATTGAAAAATTAAAAATGGAAAACGGAAAATGAAAAATTAAAAATGAAATTTGATTGAAATTAAAATTGAAAATGAAAAATTAAAAATGAAAATTGAAAAATGAAACATGGAAAATGAAAAATGAAAAAAAAAACGAAAATTGAAAATTGAAAATTAAAAATGAAAAATGAAAAATTAATAATTAAAATTGAAAACGGAAAATGAAAATTGAAAAACGAAAAATGGGAAATGAAAAATTAAAAATGGAAAATGAAAAACGAAAAATAAAAATTGTAAAATGGAATATGAGAAATTAAAAATTAAAAATGAAAATTGAAAAATGAGTAACAAAAAAGGAAAAACGAAAGTTTAAGAATTAAAGAGTTAAAATTAAAAATTTAAAAATAAAAAGTAAAAAAATAATAATAAAAGTTAAATATTAATAAAAATGAAAAATTAAAAATGAAAAATGAAAAATTAAAAATGGAAAATGAAAAATGAAAAATGAAAAATGGAAAATGAAAAGTGGAAAATAGAAAATGGAAAATTAAAAATGAAATATGGAAAACGGAAAATGGAAAATGAAAAATGAAAAATGTAAAACTAAAAATGAAAAACGAAAAATAAAAGAAGAAAAATGGAAAATGAAAAATGAAAAACGAAAAACGAAAAATCGAAAATGAAATATGGAAAACGGAAAATGAAAATGAAAAACTAAAAACTAAAAATGAAAAACGAAAAATCAAAAATAAAAAAAGGAAATTGAAAAATGCAAAATGGAAAATGAAAATTGAAAAATGAAAAATGATATATTAAAAACTAAAAATTGAAAAATAAAAATTAAAAATCGAAAACGGAAAATGAAAAATGGAGAATGGAAAATAAAAATTAAAAATTAAATTTGAAAAATGAAAAAAGGAAAATGAAAAATGAAAAATGGAAAATGAAAATAAAAAATGAAAAATGAAAATTGAAAAATTAAAAATGGAAAATGAAAAATTAATAAAGAAAATTGAAAATGAAAAATGAAAAATTAAAAATTTAAAATGAAAATTGAAAACGGAAAATGAAAATAAAAAGTAAAAAAAATAAATAAAAGTTAAATATGTATTAAAAATTGAAAATGAAAAATTAAAAACGAAAAACGAAAAATGAAAAATGGAAAATCGAAAATGGAAAATTAAAAATGAACAATGAAAAATTAAAAATGAAAAACGAAAAATGAAAAATGGATAATAGAAAATGAAATATGGAAAACGGAAAGTGGAAAATGAAAAACTAAAAATGAAAAACGAAAAATTAAAAATGAAAAATGGAAATTGAGAAATTAAAATTGGAAAACTAAAAATTAAGGATTGAAATGGAAATTGAAAAATTTAAAACGAAAATTGAAAACAAAAAGCGGAAAATTAAAAATGAAAACTGAAAATTGATATATGAAAAATGAAAATTGAAAAATGGAAAATGAAAAATGAAAAATAAAAAATTAAAAATTAAAATTGAAAAATGAAAAATGAAAAATTAAAGCTTAAAATTGAAAACGGAAAACGAAAATTAAAACCAAAAAATGGAAAATAAAAAATGGAAAATGAAAAATGAAAACCGTAAAATGAAAAATGAAAAATCTAAAATTAAAATTGAAAATTGGCAAATGAATAATAAAAAATGAAAAATAAAAGTTTAAAAATTAAAGAGTAAAAATTAAAAAATTAAAAATAAAAACAAATATTAAAAATTAAGAATTAAAATTAAAATTTAAAAATTAAAAATTAGAAATTAATAATTAATAATTAAAAATTAAAACTTGAAATATAAAAATTAAAAATTACTCGCTAACTCAGAAAATCAAAAGAATCAGATGGTTTCCAAGGAGATAAAAGAGTATGGAAAATGAAAAATGAAAAAAAAAAACGAAAATTGAAAATGGAAAATTAAAAATTAAAAATGAAAAATTAAAAATTAAAAATGAAAATTGAAAACGGGAAATGAAAATTGAAAAACGAAAAATGGGAAATGAAAATGAAAAACGAAAAATGAAAATTGTAAAATGAAAAATGAAAAATTTAAAATTAAAAATTAAAATTGAAAAATGAATAATAAAAAATGAAAAATGAAAGTTTAAAAATTAAAGAGTAAAAATTAAAAATTTAAAAATAAAAAGTAAAAAAATAAAAAAAAAGTTAAATATGTATTAAAAATTAAAAATGAAAAACGAAAAATGGAAAATGAAACCCGAAAAATGAAAGATGAAAAATGAAAAATGGAATAAGGAAAACGGAAAATGAAAAACTAAAAATTAAAAACGAAAAATGAAAAATAAAAAATGTAAAATGAAAAATGGAAATTGAAAAATGCAAAATGGAAAATGAAAATTGAAAATTGAACAATGAAACATTAAAAATTGAAAAATAAAAATTAAAAATCGAAAATGGAAAATGAAAAATGGAAAATGGAAAATTAAAAATTAAAAATGAAAATTGAAAACCGAAACTGAAAATAAAAAGTAAAAAAATAAAAATAAAAGTTAAATATATATTAAAACTTTTAAAATGAAAAATTAAAAACGAAAAACGAAAAATGAAAAATGGAAAATGGAAAATTAAAAATTAAAAATTAAAAATTTAAAATTAAAAATTAAAAATTAAAAATTAAAAATCAAAAATTAAAAATTTAAAATTAAAAATTAAAAATTAAATATTAAAAATTAAAAATTAAAAATTAAAAATTAAAAATTAAAAATTAAAAATTAAAAATTAAAAATTAAAAATTAAAAATTAAAAATTAAAAATTAAAAATTAAAAATTAAAAATTAAAAATTAAAAATTAAAAATTAAAAATTAAAAATTAAAAATTAAAAATTAAAAATTAAAAATTAAAAATTAAAAATTAAAAATTAAAAATTAAAAATTAAAAATTAAAAATTAAAAATTAAAATTTAAAAATTAAAAATTAAAAATTAAAAATTTAAAAATAAAAAATTAAAAATTAAAAATTAAAAATTAAAAATTAAAAATTAAAAATTAAAAATTAAAAATTAAAAATTAAAAATTAAAAATTAAAAATTAAATAATTAAAAATTAAAAATTAAAAATTAAAAATTAAAAATTAAAAATTAAAAATTAAAAATTAAAAATTAAAAATTAAAAATTAAAAATTAAAAATTAAAAATTAAAAATTAAAAATTAAAAATTAAAAATTAAAAATTAAAAATTAAAAATTAAAAATTAAAAATTAAAAATTAAAAATTAAAAATTAAAAATTAAAAATTAAAATTAAAAATTAAAAATTAAAAATTAAAAATTAAAAATTAAAAACTAAAAATTAAAAATTAAAAATTAAAAATTAAAAATTAAAAATTAAAAATTAAAAATTAAAAATTAAAAATTAAAAATTAAAAATTAAAAATTAAAAATTAAAAATTAAAAATTAAAAATTAAAAATTAAAAATTAAAAATTAAAAATTAAAAATTAAAAATTAAAAATTAAAAATTAAAAATTAAAAATTAAAAATTAAAAATTAAAAATTAAAAATTAAAAATTAAAAATTAAAAATTAAAAATTAAAAATTAAAAATTAAAAATTAAAAATTAAAAATTAAAAATTAAAAATTAAAAATTAAAAATTAAAAATTAAAAATTAAAAATTAAAAATTAAAAATTAAAAATTAAAAATTAAAAATTAAAAATAAAAACTTAAAACTTAAAAAATAAAAATTAAAAATTAAAAATTAAAAATTAAAAATTAAAAATTAAAAATTAAAAAATAAAAATTATAAATTAAGAATTAAAATTAAAATCTAAAAACTAAATAAAAAAAATTAGAAATTAGAAATTAATAATTAATAATTAAAATTTGAAATATAAAAATTAAAAATTACTCGCTAATTCAGATGAAAATATTTTAAAATTTGCTTTTTTTTAATATTAATATCGGGAAATTTTTAGCCAAGAATCAGTTGATTTTGTGTTATATAATGAATTTCATTAGGGGTTTTCTACTCTAGTAAAAGAATTCAAATAGTAACGAATTCTTTCTATAGAAGACACTGTGAATGTTTTTTATAACAAGGAATTATCATAGAAACTGGCCAACAAGAAAAAATTAAAAATTAAAATTTTAAATTTTAAATTACTACTAATTAATATAAAAGTAGTTTAAAATTTGTTTTTTTTTAATATCTGGAAATTTTTAGCCAAGAAACAGTTGATTTTTTTTTTGGATTAACGTATGACTTCTAAGGTCTCAAAACTTTTTTATAGGGATCAAACTTTGGGTGTTATAACGCCGGCTACGTTAAATAATGAATTTGGTGGTTTATGATGTACTAAAGGAATTCTACTCTAGTAAGAGAAACATAATGCGAATTTTCAAATAGTAACTAATTCTTTCTATAGAAGACACGATCATTGTTTTTTATAACAAGAAATTATAATAGAAACCGGCCAACAAGAAAAGCAATTAACTTTAAATTTAATTGGTATTCGAAATTAAAATTTCAGTACCGACAACAGTTTTAAATGGTAGCCGTACACAATATTGGTTGTAATATTGAGTTTAAGGTGCAGGTGGAGGGTATCAAAGATTCGGCACAGCCGAATTTAACACTCTTACTTGTCTCATTTGAAACCTTTCCAAATCACTTTCTGTTGGTCTGTGTATCCATGTAAACGTCCTAATCAAACTACAATCAAAAAATCTAATGATTTTTTAAAACTAATTAGACGATGTTTTAGTTTTTATCTAACATTTTACTTTATTTTAGATTTTATTTTTATTTTTTTTTTAATACATTTTCTGTGATACTAGCGTTTAGATTAATTTGTGATTTCTGTATACTTTGTTGTTATTATTTATTTATTTTTAATTTCTGTGTCGTAAAATCCAGTTTTTATACCCTCCGCCCCAGCATGCAGAGGGTATATATAAGTTTGTCATTCCGTTCGTAATAATTAGAAAAAAATTCTGGACCCCAAAAAATATATATATTTGTGAGCCTTATAACAAGCGGAGTTGATATAGCGATGTCCGTCTTCCGCCTCTCCGTCTGAGGAAATCACGATGACAACTTCAATCGGGCAGCTAGGATGCTCGTTGGCATAAAAAATGATTCACTAACAAGCAGTTTGCCATTTGAAATCACCCAAATCGGTTGATTAGGGCCCGAGATTTGAATGAAGAACTAAAAGAAGTCTTGAAAAAATATGATTTTCTATGTTGTTCTTGTCACGATCACGCCCTCAATAGGATAGCTAGGGTGATTATTTTTAGTGAGAATGATTCATCAAGATGATGGGAAGATTTCTGTTTTAAAAATCATTAAAATCGGTGGAACAGGTCCAGGGAAATCTCCGAAAAATAAAAAAAATTAAAAATATGATGGTTCTATATTGCTCTTGTTGTTATTCTAAATGTTGTATTGTTGTCATAGCTGGACTTGTTGTTTTTGTGGTCGTTGTGGTAATAATATAATAAAAACTTATCATTTGTAAATTTTTTTTTATCAACTCTGGTAGAAAAATTTTAAAGTTTCCATTGTTTTGTTATCACTGAAAAAAATTTTTATATCATTTTTTCCATCCCAGGGAGTAAAAATTCACCACCATCTAAAGCAAATAATGCTAAACTACCTAGTTGTTAATTAAAAAAAAACAATGTAAATTTACAAAAAAAAAAAATATGTATTAATTTATTTAAAGAAAAACACACCAATAACTTTCGATGTTGTATTTTTGTGTGTAATATTTACATATACATACATACATATATTAAATAAAAGATATATATAATAAATATCAATATTCTGGGATTTTTATAACACGGTGTCTCGACTAGCTGTAATTCATGGCAATTTTCATGTTCAAGTCAGAGAAATTTAATAACGAAGTGGATAAATTATGTCTAGACATTTCATTTCCAAAATGTTTTTGAACTGTAACACTTAAATTTGTGCACAATTTCCTCCCACGCTTTTCTTTTTAAATCCTTTTTTCAAAAAACACTTTTGTAGTTCCATAAACACTCATATTCGCGATACATATTAATTAATTTGGCTTTTATTTGATTTAAGTTGCGCCATCTTAAAATACTTAAACGTCAAAATCGAATGAAACTTCAAATTAATGGCAGGGTTTAATGCAGAATTTCTGTCATTTCAACATTAGCGGTCTCCACTAGCCATTGACTTGTTCATTGCCATGAATTATAGCTAGTCGAGACACCATGTAACATCGCAAGTTTTGCAAATATCAAAATACTCTAAATAATATATATGATATAATATACATATGTATACATGAAAGGCATTTAGAACATTACTGAACGTAACCGGAACATCCCAACACTTTTCATGTAACTAAAAAACAGCTGACACGTTACGTTACTGGTACGTGTGGTTAACTAGGCCTTAAGTTAGTTCTATCATTATTGCTTGCTGCTACTAATGATAAATAATGTTACCCTGTTACTATAAAATTGCAATTAAGGTTTTAACTTGTTAAATGTATTATTATGATTTATTTCTTGAAATGTGCATATATGATGAACTCGGTAACCCTATTTTGTAAACACAACAAGAAGAAACAACCATCAAGCGGTGCGGACGTGAAAAATTGAAAAGCGGAATGTACAATAAAAATTTTTATTTATAAAAACTATATTAAAAAAATAAAAAATTAAAGTTTTCATAAGCAAAGAAAAAAAACGAAAAAATATATCCAATAAGTGTTGTTCTTTTATACATAATTTTAAAACAATTTTAAACAAATTTTAAAAAACAATTTTATTAAAAACGAAAATTCAAGTAAAAGCGAAAACAATTCAAAAACAAACTAAAGTTTCTACTAACAACAAACGTAAGAACACTCTTTTCTTATTTTACATCAAGAGCTAAAACCAAAAAACAAAACAAAACTTAACAAAACAAACACGGTGTCCAAAGTCCAAACTTAACAAAACAAACACGGTGTCCAAAGTCCAATGCCTTTTTCTAATATGAAAAAATCATCAGTGAGAAGAAGCAAACGTAATAATAAAAACCACAACAATAACAATAAATCAACTTTAAACAAACTTAACAGCACACAAGAAATGAGTTCAACAGAAGAAATAAATGTAACACAGGAAGAAATATTTAATAACGAAGAGTTTAATGATCTTGAATTTAATCCTATACCGACTACAACTATTTCAAATAATCCCACGCAAAAACGATTAAGAGATAAATTTCAAAACTCTTTCGTTGGTAATACAAGTAAGAGTCCGCGGTTAACGAACATAGATTCGCCTTTTAAATCTTTAAATATAATTGATAAACGCTTCGACAAATTAACTACAGAAATAGAGACAATGATAAACAATAAACTAACTGAGTGCAAAACAGAGCTCTTAAATATGTTTGATAAGAGTTTTAACATCATTAAAACTGAACTAAAAAATGTTACTGAAAGAGTGCAGCAATTAGAAATAGTCGCGGATAACATAAAAAGTATGCAGACTGAAATAAATAGCTTAAAAACAAAATTAAAGCTGCAAGAAAATAAAAACGTTGCCTGCGAATTACGTTTAAATGAAATTCCTTATAAAGAAAATGAAAATCTCTTTTTAATATTTGAAAAAATTTGCAATACAATAAATATAACTGTCCCTGCTGTCAAAACTATTTATCGGTTACAAAACGCAAATAACAAAAATAAAAACAACTGTAAAGATGCGGTTATAATTGTTAAGATGTGGTCTCCATATGACAAAAACTACTTTTTAAAATCATTTGCTAATTACCGTAAAATTAATAAAGGCTTTAATTTCTGTTTAAAACACCTTGGAGAATCTTCAAACAATAAATTTTTTGTCAATGAAAATCTTACTCAGTATAATTTTACCATTCTACGTGCGGCAATAAAACTAAAAAAGGAAAATCGTCTTCACAGTGCCTTTAGTATGCGTGGTCTAGTATATATTAAAAAGACTGCGGAAAGCAACATAATAAGAATTGATGATATAGAATATCTGGATGATTTATTTCGAGAAACAGAACCCGCACCTAATGCTAATGAACGTTTTCATACAACTTCTTATTAAAATCTTATTTTCTAACTATTTTGTTTTATTTCTAACACTTTATACCATTTTAAATACATTATTATATACGATTATACAAATTTTAAATTCTTTTCAAATTAATATTTCAACAAACAATGTTAACTATAAATTTTTTATCAAACTTATTACTTCGTGCGTTACTCGATCATTATTTTTAAAACTTAAAAATGAACAATACTTATAGAATAAATTCCAGGGATAATGTTGCGAATATGGTTAGAGTCCTTGCCAATCAGAGGAAAGGTATTAAAATATGTCATATCAATGCTCAAAGCTTAAGGAAAAAGATTGACGAATTTAGATTGATTTTTGAAAACTCAGGTGTCGATTTTATATGTGTTTCGGAAACATGGTTTGATTCCGAAATTACAGACTTTTCTGTTTCCTTAAATGGATATAATTTACGTAGAGTTGATAGAGAAGATGGATATGGCGGCGTTGCTATGTACATAAAAAAGGGGATTTCTTTTAGCATCAAATGTACATCTAAGGAAAATTGTGATTTTGAGGACATAGATAATACAGATCCTCTAAATCTAATTGAGTATCTATTTATCGAGGTAAATAATGAAGGTAGGAAATTGCTTTTAGGGAGTGTTTACAGGCCTAATAAGAATCTTTGTACCAGGCGATTTTTTCGAACTTTGGAAACGCAAACAGCTTTGTACGATGATGTTATCATAGCAGGAGATTTTAATTCAAACCTTCTGGTAGATTGTAGTTTCTCTGATGAATGTGCCTCGATTGGTTTAATATCACCTAATATCTTACATCCTACACACTTCACTGCAACTATTAATACGCTTTTGGATTTGTTTCTTGTGAGTAATGAAATTAATATACTACTCTACGATCAACTGTCTGCATCATGTTTTTCCAAGCATGATCTTATTTTCATGACTTACAATTTCCAACTTGTTATACAAGTTGAGAGGATTACTTTTCGAGACTTTAAAAACATCAATTTTAGACTCCTTGAGGAAGAATTTTTTAATATTGATTGGAATGCTTTGTATTGTTTAAATTCTGTGGATGACCAACTCTCTTTTCTGGAGCAAAACATAAATTATCTGTTCGATCTAACTGTACCAATAAAATCGAAGATTATTAGTAATAAACAAAAACCCTGGTTTTCTTCTGAAATTAAAGATTGTATCAATCAAAGAGATTTTGTCTATGCACGTTGGAAAAGATTTAAAACAACAACATTACATGATGATTATCTGACTGCTAAGAGAAACACAAATAAAATGATTAAAAAGGCCAAATCCAATTTTTATGCTGAAAAATTTTCTTCTGCCATTGGCTCCAAAAGAACATGGCAAACGATACGCGAAGTTGGTATCGGTAAATCTACGCATCGAGAACCATGTTCGGTTGATGCAGATACAATTAATACAAAGTTTTTAAGTGTTCCTATGGTTCAAGCAGATAAAGATTACTATATCAATAGTCACTCGAATAACGATGCTGAATCTTTTTTTTCTTTTGCTGCAGTAGACCAATGCGACGTTTTATCTAGTTTATTGTCTATAAAATCGAACTCTATAGGAGTGGACGGGATTAATCCTAAGTTTCTCAAGATTCTTTTACCTCAGCTACTTCCAATTATAACTTTTTTCTTTAACAAAATATTAACTACAAGCCACTTCCCATCGAATTGGAAAATAGCTAAAATCATTCCTATACCCAAAGCTGGTTCCGATTATAGACCAATAGCTATTCTTCCATTTCTCTCTAAAGTATTCGAGCGTATTATGCACAAACAAATGACTAGTTTCTTGGATGACAATAACTTGCTAACAGATCGTCAATCTGGGTTCCGGAGGAAACACAGCTGCCTAACAGCCTTAGTTGATGTTACAGAGGAGATTAGGGAGAAACTTGATGATGGCAAGACTACATTTTTAATACTTTTAGATCATTCAAAAGCGTTTGATACCGTGGATCATAACATTCTTTGTTACAAACTTAAAAACTTTTTTAATTTTTCTTCGACCGCTACTCAGTTATTGTCAACATACTTACGTGGCAGGTATCAGTATGTTGAAACTAGAATCCAAAATTCAATGACACTGCCTGTAGCAAGGGGCGTACCTCAGGGGTCCATTGTTGGGCCACTATTATTCTCATTGTACTCAAATGACCTCCCAGGCATTTTAACAAATTGTAATGTAAGAATGTATGCGGATGACGTTCAGCTTTATACCAGCTGTAGTAATGCCCTAATCGACCAGTGTATTATCTCTATTAATCAGCAACTCCATCGTATTTATACATGGGCAACGGCGAATGGATTAGAGATAAATCCGAAAAAATCAAAATGCATTGTAATTCAAAAGCGACTTTCCAAACTAAATATTACACCTAATATAATTATAAATAATCAGAAAATTGAAATCGTTAAATCTGCTAAGAATCTAGGTATTTTTTTTAATGACACTCTTACGTGGTCGAACCATATTAACTATGCCTGTGGTCGTACTTTCTCTATGACTAGAACTCTGTGGCAAACCCAGCATTGTACACCTATGAAAATAAGAATCCTACTTGCCAAAACTTATCTGATGCCTGTTTTACTGTATGGTTGTGAGCTATTTGCGAAATGTGATACAATTAGTAAAAGGAAATTGAACGTTGCATTTAACAACATAATCAGATATGTGTATGGACTTAATAGACGTTCTAGTGTATCTTTGTTTTCATCGCAACTATATGGCGTTTCTTTAGATAATCTTTTAAATATAAGAGTTTTAGTTTTTTTACATAAAATAGTGTATACCCACAAACCGGAACATCTGTACGACAAACTTTATATTTCAGATATAAGCAGGGGAAAAAGAATTAGATCAATTAGATACAAAAGTTTAATATCGGAGTGGCATTTCTACATATTCGCAGTATCTCTCTGGAATTCTATACCCCATAGCTCTCAACTTTTAAGTAACGCACGAAAATTTAAAGAAAATATTTTTAAACTGTTTTCAGCATAACAATTTAAAACATTAAATATTATTTGATATTATAATACATTTGATTAAATTAAATTTCAAATATTTCAACTTTATTCTTTAATTTTAATCTTATTGTTCTTTGCATTTTATATAAAGAAAATTTGTAATTAGTTATTAATTTATTAACGATTTTATAATTTTAAATACAATCAGTTCCATACTGCAAAATAAGACTTTTAGTCTTGTGTATGGAGCAGTTCCAATAAATAAATAAATAAATAAATAAATAAGAAGTTAATATGCCAAACTTATGGCCATATATGTAAAATAATTATGGAACAACGTATGGTTTTTGGTTATTATTAAAAAAAGTTATACTTATTTATTAGCTAAAAAAAATTAATATAAAATGCATTGATGTTGATATTGTAGCATTTTGGTGTTGTATTCTTTGTGTGTAAAATTTACATATACATACATACATATATTAAATAATAACATAATATACATATATTCTATATATGTACATACATATATCCATAATAACCGAATGCTAGAAATAAATTGGTATATTATTTTATTTATATAAAATTCTGCAATATTTTGTTTGAGGGAAAATACATTTATTTTGCATTAACAAACAGTGTCACTTCATTTTGCGCAGTGTGACTATGCCACAGTAGATGGCGCCACAATTTTTGTTCTAATTAGATTTGCAATAGTTATCTCTAGTTTAAAATGAATGTCAACAATTCTACATAGTTATATCAAATTATTATTCTGCTTTACCCACAAAATATCTGATTGCGATTATATATAATTTTTAAAAATTGTATATAATCACTAAAGCATTATTTTTCACATAAATACCAAATTGCACCTTTTAAATTTTCCATTCAAATTTAAGAAAATATCAATTCTAAAAACTGGAATTCAGATTTCCAACTATAAATTACAAAATATCAATTGAATTTCAGAAAATCATATTAAAACGTCGGAAATAATAACTTGAAATTTAGAAGACATCAATTGAATTTTAAAAATATAAATTTTATTCTTTAAACACAAATTGAAATTCACAAAACACATTTAAAAATGTTTACATTTAAAAAAAATATTGCCGTTCAGGAGACATTTAGCATTTCAGGATAAGAAAACATTAATTTAAATTCAATGAAGTTTAGAAAGCCTCAAATGATATTTAAGAATTGCGAACATAAAAATTGTTACATAAATAAAGCGCAATTTGCTAAGAATGTTTTTTGTATATTATTTTTCACAATTTTTGTGGATGAAAATTTGAAGTTTGTCAGAAAATAAAAATAACAAATTATCTTATTTTAAATTTTTGGGACATCTGGTTTTTTCGTTTGGCATCACTCATCCTTCATGATGACTTCAAAATTTGACTTCATGGTAGGCAAAGTAAAACCCAAAAAATTGAAGTTCGATAATAATTCCCAGGTAGTAGTAATTGGAGTCAATAAATGAAAATATACTTTATTAACATAATTAAATTCAAAATCAGTGGGTTAGATTTTGTATTGCATTGTGTTATTTTGTGTTACCACAAAACTTAATAGAGAAACTCACTTTTAATCGTAAAAAAAAATTTATTTTCCAAATATGTCAATATTTTAACAAAAAAATTGAGAGAGCTTTTTCGCAATGAAGGTTAGGGCGAGCTATTCAATTTGCAAAAACTTTAAATTAAACCAGAGGTTATATCATATAACCGGAAACGCATGCATATATGTATATAACCTAAATGCACGCCGATGCCCAAAAAGAAAACACCGAAACACCAAAACGTGTTTTCTTTTATCCGAAATAATAGAAAAGACGAAAACGATCTTTCCTCGTTGGAGCGCGAATTACTAATGTGAGAAAGCTTTATAGACCAACTCTTGAAATAAACAAAAATCATCTGTTAAGCGGATCAACCCAAAGAATTTGCTGAAATAATTTGGTATTAAGTTTAGCAAATTGCTTACTTTTTCAAATATATTGTTTACATTTATTATCGATACTCAAACTGAGGTGGAGGGTATCAAATATTCGGCACAATAAAAAATAAAAAAAAAATAAAATAAAAATAAAAAAACTCCTGAAGAAGTCTGACAAAAGCAGACGAAACTTGGAATGAAAAATGAAAATTAATTGATATTTATTTGCACTAAATTTGGCCGTCATTAGCCCCGAAAGGAAACTCCATTTACAACAATAATTCCACTTTTAATGGTCACAAATGAAAAAATTTCATTAAATTTTTTTTGTTCACTGTTTTTCTCTCGCTCGCTCTCACTAGAGTTTCCTTCTTTTGTGATTTTTGTAAGCAAAAACCATGTTCTTTTTTATCATATGTTGTTGTTTCTTATCATATATTATTGCTTTTTTTATTTTTCTTATATGTAAGACAGTTTTTCTCACAACGGAAAGCGTTAGAAACCCCGTTGTTATTATGTTTCAAAACATAAGTTTGAGATTTTGGTCTTAAATATGTTTATAAAGTATTGAATAATAATATTAGAGCTGATATCAGACGACATATTTTTGAAACATTGCAAATTTGGTACACGTAGTGCATTCCCTTTTGTCATATGAAGTTTGTTAACATGTTCTATTTAGAAGTGACAAAGGGTCTGATAACATCTGTTTTACGGTTGTTCAGTTTTGTCGGATTTGTTAAGAATTATGAATAATCTTGGCATCACTGGCAATCTGGCATTACTTTAGATTTCAAACCGATTTTTTAAGTATTTAAAACATTATTCTGTCTCTTAAGATTAGGGTTGTATATTTACCACCATACTAATTAAGTAATTAGGCCTATACGGTATGAAAAATTTAATTTTTAAATATTTTATTTGAAATCATTATTGATTTTCAATCGACAATATAGTATTTATAAACTAATTTATGTTTTTTTTTCATTTACCTTATTGTAGCGAGCTGATGCTGTATCGTTGTGCCCACTTTCAATTATTTCGATTTCATCAGCCTTGGACAATTGATTGGCACCAACTGACGTCTTAAAAGACATTTGTTTCTGCAATAGGGCTGAATGACTGCCACCAGATGGATTTGCTGTGGTAATAACTCCGGGCACAACATTTCCTCGCCCACACATATCTGCCGTCATCGTTACCTTATGTCGTATTTCAATCTTTTACAATTTAATTTCAGTTGTTTATATAACAGAAAACGTGCTCATTTTTGCTATATGCAAAAAACTCATATACCAAATGCCCTTAGAATACAAACACACATTTTATTGAAATCTTTATGTTAACAGTCACAGCAAAGAATATTTAAATATTTGTGTATTTTTGTTATTAGTTTTGTGTAAGAGTACAGTGATGTAAAATTATTTTTATTCTGCAAATAAGTACTGCTATTCATCGACTAGTTTTCCTTTTTTGTTTGTTTATTTCGATTGACATTCCTCACTTAATGCCATATGTCAAATTGCATGGAATTAATACACTGGAATTTCCAGAAGTGTCTAAAAGCTTTGAAAGCTTAATTATACGTAAGAAGCTTTTATTTTACCTTAAATACCGTATACTATATTCAGTTTATATCTTGTACGTTAAAGTGGTAACTTTTTCTATATAAACTATGGCACACGGAAACATATTTTAAATAATTTAAACAAAATTATGTGTGGAAATACAGTATGTAGGTATAATAAAAATGATACAAATTTATTTTCAAAGTAATCAAACTACAACACTTATCTACATTAAAACACACTAGATTTGTTTTTGAAGAAACTTATGAAATGCGACATTAAAAAAAGTATTATTTATAACATTTGTTTATAGCTACATTTCAATTAAGAAGTAGATTCATTTTTTTTATTTTGGAAAAATTGTTGTTCTTTCCACGAATATATTTAAAAATTAAGAAATTTGCCATCGGTAAAAGCGCTATGAACAAATAAGTTGTTAAAATTTTTGTTTAATATATATCCAGTATCCAGTTTTCAGTTTCAAAACAAAAGCACACTATTATACCTACACCACTCTGTAGTCAGAGAAAAAATAAGGTTTTTTTGCTTAGATAGAACTTACAGAAGCGTTAGCTATCAAACGAACTGTCATACTGCGCTCACTTTTAGACATGTCTGATCAGTATACTCTGGCAAATCATCGTGAGTAGATTCACGCTTGAAAAATGCCACCAAATTATCTAAATTTACTGTGAAAATCAGGCATCGATTCGCGCAACTTATAGACGATGTTTATCGCAAAATAAACAAAATTGCAGCATATGGAGTGAGTCCAGGGGCATAGACAGGTGGGCACGGCCCCCCGCAAAATAATTTGAAATTTCATATACACTTTCACATCATATCACGTTTCTTTAAATTTTTAGAGTAATTAAAAGCACTTAAAAATGAGAGTAAATGCTTTCTAAAAATTTTTTATAATGAGGACATTATTGGCCACCAAAATTTATTTTGATTGCGTTTCGGTTTGAATTTGCGTTTCGGTTTGAAGTTGTATAGAAAAATTAGATTTTTTTAAATTCACGTCAGGTTTTCATACAAATTTCAAGCGTGTCGTTACGTTTTTTTTTTTTATAAAATATACATTAATTCCAAAAAAATATTTTATATTTTATATTTAAGTAGGTTTAACATAGTTTATTTTCGAAAATTGATTACAATAATATCCTACACTAGAGCTACATTACAATTATTTAATAAATATTAAGCCTCTTGTCAGTTGAAGAACTATACCGAAAATGATGGAAACTTTAGAGCTCTTTTGAGATATAGGGCAAAAGGTGATGAATATATAAGCCGTCGATATATTTTATCTTTTGACTGTTGTTAAAAATATACTTAATACGGTTTTTCACGATGGCTATAATTTTTATGGACAGAAGTTTTGTAACTACTATTATAAATTGTTTTTAGGTTGTAATATTGGACGGTGTTTACATAACCGTATATGTAAATTTGAGTTCGTCTTAAATGTGGCAATATGCAGCTTTGTTTTGAATTGTACTTACCAATTGTTCAAAGTACTTACAGTCCGTAAATATTGATATTGTGAAAGCTTATAACCAAATTAATTTAGTTGTAAATCGACTAAATGCAATACGCCGAGATGTGAACAACGAATTTAAAAAGTTGTATCAAGAGGTTTGTGCAATGGCTAATTAGTTCGTAATCAGCCCTGAACTCTCCAGAAGGGTTGGAACGTAGAAATATCGCTCAAATATTAAAACAGAGATCCCAAATGAATACTACAGAGCAATATTATTTATTCCATATTTAGATTAAATAATTTCTAGTCTAAAAGATAGATTTACCTGTCAGGAAAATATTATAAAATCTTTATACAACGTACATAGTTCCCACCAACGTTATAAACTTTTCATGCGATGATTTCTAAGATCTCATTATTTTAGCTGATCTATCTATTTGGATTAAATTTTGGAAGGATAACGAAGAAAAACCTTGCAACCCATTAGATACCATTGGAATGTGCGAAAATCCAAATATATTTATTTTGCTAAAAACTGGAATTGTCACTCCTGTCACAACAGCTAAAACACGTAATACCATGTGCGAGGAAAGGCTTTCTTCACTAGCATTAATATCAATATATCGGAAGGAAATAATATTTGAAAAAATTATAGAAAGATTTTTAGCTTCAAATAGGAAATTATATTTTTAAATTGTTCTCATTGTAATATTTTTTAAATTGGTCTCATATATAAACAACCTGTTTCTAAAACAAGTATGAGTGTTATATACGGCTATGCCGAATCTTTTATATCCTCCACCCATGTTCTAAACACAATGTCATAACCAGGTTTTGACAACCTTAAAGAAAAAGGCTAGATTTAAAATTATATCGGCTAGATTAAAAAAAATTTTAAGACAACGCCAGTCGACTTCCCCATTTATAATGATCGAGAATATATATAGTTTATGGGGTCTCCGCACTTTATTTCGGTGAGTTACAAACGGATTGATAAACTGATATATACCCTCTGCACAGTGGTGTAGAGGGTATATAAAACGAATTGACTTTACAAATAAGTGTGTTATTTTCAGATGAAACAAAGTGTTGCATTTTTGGTATTAAAGGAAAAAAAAAAATTTGACGAAAAAGTGGAACTGCATTAAATAAAGAAAATCTTTTGCCAGTTAACACGATCGTTGTGGCATTATGGTTTGGGGTTATATGGCAGGCAACGGTATTGGTAAGCTCGTATATATTGAGTCTATCTATAATGGATCAAATTGGATACATAAATAAAATGCACATAAATCGGGTTTGAAGAATAATTTTGGTTCCAACAGGATAATGATTCAAAACATGCGCGCACAGTGGGGCATTTTTACTTTTTTCGTTTCAAAATTCATAACTTTTAAACTAATTAAGGTATTTTTAAAATTATAAATGATTTTGAAAGATGACTTCCTTACCTTTAAAATGAGTGCTGGCGGAGGGTGATAGGTTCGCAATATATATTCAATATTATTTTGGTGCTAATATTACATGTTGCAAATATAAAGATAATGTGCTGAAATTTGGAGCTTAAAGTGTTTTTAACCCAAAGACAAACCCTATTTAAATTTGTTGGAATCGGCCCATGTTTGGACCTAGTCCCCATACAAATTTTCCTTCAAAATTGGTTTTTATGCCACTGAATGTAGCAAATGTTATTCTATTGCGATGAAATTTTAATCATAAGGGTTTATTAGGTCAGTGACGAGATCTGTAAAAAATGTTTGAAATCGGTCCACGTTTGGACCTAGTCCCCGTATAAATTTTCTTCGAAATTTGGTTAAAATGCCACAAAAGATGAAAAATTTGCTTTCTGTATTATATTTAAAAAATTTACAAAAATAGTGCAAAAAAATACTGTAAAATATTTACCCGTTTTTTTTTATAAAGAAAAACCCCAAAGTTCACGAAATTCCAAATTTCACATTGAAATTTTGTTAATTAACCACTCAAAAGACTTACAATTTCACAATACATATTGTTTAAATCCAAAAGTCTAGAAAAAAAATACCACTTTATTATAACATGTTAAACTAATATTACATTTTTTATTTTTTATTATTTTTAATATTAATATATTAATGATATATATGTATATTAAGTTATTTAGTATATTTTTTTTAAGCTAGCATAATTTTTTTATTAGTTAGTTCTCTTTAAAATATTATTAACATTATGAGCGATATCTAATAGACTTAACGTATCGGAGCTATAATTATGTTCTTCCAAATCCTTTCGAGATCTTACATGTCTTCGTGATGCAGTGGGTCTGAAAAGGCCGACAGCGTATTGAAAAGGTCCTCATTATCCGTTGTTTTAAATTTCGTTGTTTTAAATTTATAAGTGCAAATTTTGTATTATGTTAAATTCATTTTTTGAGCTGGCATCAGGTCAAAAGTTTCTAATTGTTGCAAAATACATACATTATTAATTTTCGACCTTTAAAAAATAAACTAGGTAGCGCAAATTTTGTTTTTTAGTGTAAATTTCTTATTATATGTATTGAATTCATTAACAAAATTTGAACACTGAAAATTTTTGTGCCGCTTAAAAATAATTCAGGTAGCGCAAGCGAATTTTTTATTGTGCTGAATTCATTAATAAATTTGCAGTTTTTATTATTGCCAATACATAAAAATTACAAAACATTAACAATCTTCTAAAAACACTTCACCATCCTATCGAAATCAAAATAAAATATGAAAAAATTAAAATTTCTGTTTCAAGCACCAAAAAAAAATAGTGAAAAATAAGATAAAAATCTTGAAAAATTTTAGATATTTGGTATTTTATAGTCTTTAAAATAAACCATATAACTTTAAAATCGATTAATTTTTTTTCGCTGAGTTATGGCAAAACACGTTTACCCATCTATCCTGTGTATGTAAAGATGTTTTTACAACTTTATGGTTGTTGCGTGCAGATAAGCAAGAATATGCAGCCAAGTTCACTTCAACTAGTTAGAGTATTGTATTAGTAAACCATTTTATGTAATATCTAAGTAAACATATTTAAACATTTTTAGTTCTATTCTATCAAAATAGAAAAAACTACCAAAATATAGTATATTTGAAAAACTGAGACTGTAGAAAAAGTAAACGACCAAATAGCATCGTTTTTTGTTTTATAGAAACTAAAAAACCCAATGCCAAATCGGCTTGCAGAAGGACATGCTACAAGTAACAAACTTAAGCAATATTTAATCGTTTTTCTTATGAATCTTTTTTTTTAATTTTTTACCTGAATAAAATTTGTTAAGGCCAACAAACCTTAAATTAAAAAAAAAAATAAATAACTTAATAATTTATTAGAAAAAAAAAATAATTTAGCTAGTCAATTTTTTTCTTATTTTTTGAAATATCGAGGTTAATATATTTACGATACATATCGCATTTTTGTGCTCGTGGCGTAATTTCATGAAACTGACCTTTAAATCATGCAGCACCTTCAAATATTATAAATCTACACAAAATTAATATTGAGGATGTTGGCATTGTAGGGATGTTAAAATTTTGTTTTTTTAATTTAATCATTATAAATTTTAATTATGGTAATATGTTTTATCATTTTAACACAAATGTTTATTGGAATGTCTAGTTTGGCAAAGTGTTAAAATGACAAAAAAAAAAATGAACACATAAAATTTATAAGGACACGAGTATTGTCAGATTTGGATTCAGCATAACTAAGTCTATTAGAAAAGATGTATTACAAAGACAGGTTCAGCAAAATGTTTAAAATTGTTGAGTAGTGTAATTAGAATATTACATTTAGATTTAGTTTAACTTTGCATAACTTCTTTATTACTAAGAATTGTTCAATGTAACTTTAACAATGTATATAGAAAAAAATTACTTTCGAAATTTAAAATATATGGACCCCTTAATGAAGTTTGTTATTAAATATGAAAATAAAAAAATAATCGCTAATTAAAAAAAAAATAATACAAACTTTCTGATATTGTATTTCCACTAGTGTAGCTAAAACAAAAAATATTTACTTAAAAATTAATAATTTTTTTACGCAATATTTTCTGATATTTTATACGTATAAATAACATCCAAAAGATCCTGCTTTTCGGTACTCTGCCACCTCTTTTATTAAAATGTTTTTCCAATATCTGTAACAATTGCAACAGGAACCCAATGATTTATTACTAATCAGGATCACATAATATGCTAGGTTTATAATCGAGACGAAATTTTTTCATTAACTTTTTACAAATAGTTACTCCTTCATCAGGAGCATAGTTTTCTGTTAAGTCAATATTACGTATATGGGAGGCACAGGATAAATACATAATTATGAAACCATCATAAGATAATAAGGAATATTGAGCATTAGAAGAATCAACATCATTTTTTTAAACTGGTATCAATGCTACATAACGAACCATTGATTTACGCTTACACATGAAAAGACAGATAGCAAGTTTATCTTTAGCTTTACAACGCTCCCATAGAGCGTGAAACTGATGTTTAGATTCCTCTATATGAGTATCATCTGGATACATGAAATTGCAAGGTCTAGAATATGTAGATTCTTTCAATTCCGTTTTAGGTTTAAAGCCCAATAACATCATTCTAGGTTTATGAAAATTACGTACCTTATTCACTTGTTCATACGACAAAAGCATAGGATTTTGTCCTAGTTTGATTTCATACCAATCATGTTTTATATTTATATCTCTGATTTTTTCTAATTCCTGGGTTACTGGATTTTGTTTCGAGACATGTGTTATCCGATGTCTATGCACTACTGCATTATCAGTACGTTGTGAAATACCTTTCGTTGTGCCTTATCCTTTTGAAAGTAATTAAAAGATTGTGCTGATAGCGCTAAGTCGGGACCTAAAGAGAGATTAAAATGGCCCAATTAATGGCGAACAAAAGTCTGTTTCAAAACTATCCATGTCGATGTCACGCACTAAACATATGAACTCCTTATAAAATGTATCATAGTTGAATACATCTATAATGGGTACAACTTGAAAATCTACTGCCTTGCAACTCAAATTGTCCACCTTTAGTAAAGCTTGTCTATAAGCCTCTGAGTGAGCGGAATGCCGCATTTATCAGTAAGGTACACAATTGTAGCATTATATACGGAATAATTGCAGTGTTGTACTAATTCTACGCACAATCTAAGCATATGTGGAAAATTTCCGCAACTATTATTGTCGACAACACTATAGTTGACAGCAAATTTTTCCAGTGCCATTTCAACAAACCTTAAATAGTGTTCCACTATTGCAATGTTCAATTGTCGTGGTGGTAGAAAAACAGCACAATTTTTAGGGCATTATGGCCCCCCAATAATTGGGTTCATAAGATTCTGGTGAATACATAGTATTGGCAAATATTATTGCCATTAAGTCTTTATCATTAACCAAATAAAAAAGCACTCCGTAGAAATTGGCGTCAACGACGAAAACTATCGCTTGACGACCATAATATGATGGTTTAATGATTTCGTCATCCTCATCCCCAGAGTCGAAAGTGGATTTCATACTCTGGGAGCCAAGAGCTCATTTGTCAGTCACACACTTTAGGCGCTTTAAATTAAAATAAATAATTCCGCCACAATTTCATAAATTTACATTTGCATTACAATTCTATTTATTTTAAACAGAACTGTAGTGTGTTTGATAAGTTATAGCTGCCGCACCTTCAGGACGGTAGCTCAATGGTAACAATAAACCATTTTTAATTATAACAATATCCACACACACACCAAACTTAAGCGTGAGAAAATATTTAACTTGCATATCCACTGGTGTTCATTTGTATTCGCGTGTGAGTTTGCTTACTATGCAAATTCACACCTATAATTGTCCACTTGTGTGGGAATTGCAAAGTTAGAATTTTATTCACAATAACGTATTTCTGTAGAGTAAGAAAACATTTATAATATTAATTTAAATTCATTCAATAAAGAGTAACAAAACTAAACGGTCGCAAGAGCGGCAAAAGCAAAAACATCGGTCTGTGTTATTATAGATAAAATAAGTCGAACCAAAATTAAAACTTATATCATGGCGATCCTAGCCAGTATAAATTGTTCAAATCAAGTCATATATTGTAAAAAAGAAGAGAAAATAAAAACAGATATATCTATATATATATATCCCAGCAAAAATTTCGTAATAGCAACTCATTGATTTTTGCATTACCAATAATGACCTACCACTGCCCACTACAAAATAAGGCGTTACTAATAATGTGTTATGCAGCTACTTATATTTCATGCCAGCGCCTTGCATACTGCATTACTTTCAAAGTGAAAATAATGAGTTCCTAAGCAACTAGTTACCTCCAATGACATCCCCGTGTTAAAATAATGAGCTTATCAGGCAAAATTCAACCAGTTACATCTCATTCTAAAACCCATTATTTGGTAATGTTTGTTTTTCCTGGGATATAAATATATGAGAACATAAAAACAAACGCAAATATACGAAAGTGCGATTGTTACAAGTAAAAAAAAAAATACGGGCTAAGTAGTAAAATACAATCAACAACAGAAAAAGTTCACGCGAGAAACAAGGAACAGTAATTTCAATGAAATGTCATTATAATTATGACTATTTAAAAACACTTTATAGACTACGCTTTCTTTGTTACAAAAAGTTTATTTTACTAGTGTGCAGTGCTGGGTTTGAGCGAGTTTTTTTTTATACAAAAATAGAAGGTGGAAACTTTAAAAGAATAAATAATATTAAACTCAACTACTTCCAATAACTGTGTAAAGTGAAACAAAGATTTTTTCCCCGTCGTAAAAATACGGAAAGACAGAACTCAGAGAGTAAAATGAAAAATAAATGAAAGTACTCAACTTGGTGGAATGAGTTGGGGAATTAATCATTTAAATTTAACAATTCTGTTGCACATAATAACGGTCGCCTAACAAATCAAATACTAAAAATACATACAATTCGACACAATATGCATTACTAAATACAGTGTGGCTTAAAACAAATTATGTATTTATAAAAAGTGTGAAAGAAGATAGCAATGATCGACTAGATGATCCGTGCGTCCAAGGCACCTCGACAATAACCAGTACTAGCAGCAATGACAACGGCCTGTGCAGACTGAGATACAGAAATTTATCAGCATAATGGCTGAAACAGGTAAGTCACAATTTCCACTAATCAAAATATTTAAAAAAAAAATAAAAAAATCATTAAAATTAATTTTTACACATATATTATTTTTACATATATTAAAAGAAAATTATTTGTCAAAACTTGTTTATTATTTTACGCGGATAAATTAATAAACGTGTTGAGCATTTGTATGATACTGATTTATTTATTAGAAATAAAAACCTTAAGAACTACTTATGGTAATCTTAAAACTAAACTGGAACTACTCTACCTATCAGTCGCACACATGCGTACCAGCAAGTGATAAACATTGCTTGTGTTATTATCCTGAAGTAACATAACATAACTGTGCAAATTCCCAACTGTGTGATAAACACACTGTGTGATAAACACACTGTGTGATAAACACACTGTGTGATAAACACATTTGGGAATTTTCTATTCAATATGTATTTGTGGATAATGACGAAAATTATCTACTTAAGTTTCTGGAAAATACAAATTAGATTATTATGTTCATACTACTACCCTAAGCTTATAATACATGGGAAATCATTAAAAATACATTACAATACATATTTAAAATATATCATGTTTGAACATTCTGCCGGGGAACATTAAATTTAACATCTACAACGTTTCTTTTGGTTACACATTTTCTCCTAATCAAATTTACATAACAAATAATACCAATAACTAAAACCAGCGTTAACTATGAGTGTCCACTAATATGATGCCAGTTTAATGAATTTAGCTCTATGTGATGTGATTTGATAGTTTCTATCTGCTTCAGCAAACGTTCTGCCTCAGCGGTGTGATTTATCGGTACATTATCGAATGGCTTTAACATTTCAAAATCCTTGACTTCCTTTACCAGGTAGGTTCTGAATTCATTATATTGTTCCGATCTGACCTCTTGTGGTGATGATAAAGTGGTGCTCCAATTCGAGCTGTACATCCCGCGGGTAGTGTAATAACACCTTGGCTAGGTAGTTCAACTATTTTTTGAATTTTTTTGGCAGAGAATGTGAGCTGTTGCGTGTGCAAATATTCTAAAAAGCCAATTGCTTCTTTCGTGTAACTCTAGCCAAATGTTTTTGGTTTTAATCTGCATAAATAAACAATTATGTGAATTGCTAGGCTTCAGTGTTGCTAGTTCACAAGAGTTGTCATTAGCATGTTCCCACGCCCAATTTCCTTTGCACAGATACTCGTTTTCTCCATTTTTTTGGTACTGATTTAGCATCGACTGAGTGATAAGATAGTGTGAATCCAATTCATAATTATAAACCACTAATTGTTGCTTCAATTCTGCCACCATAGTTAGTCCATCTTTCGAGATAGGTAGTGGTATGATGTTAAATATATCCGATGAAAATCGTTCCACCAGTGGAACTTTTATATCAATAACCAATAACCAACGGCCTGAAGTACAGCATCCTTTGATCTTCATGGTAATCTTAATTTATCTGACAGGTGTTCTTTTATTTTCAAGATTACCTCCTGCAGCTTGCTCAGACGAATTAAATTAGGATTAATTTTTCCGTGATTAATATCAATAAGCAATCCTATTATTTGCATTTGAATCTTCTGCGCCTCGTTTACTAGAACCTCGAGCTGTTTCATCATCATAAAGGAATTGGTGAACTCTTTGTAAACAAAGTAATTGGTGTTTTATAGGTCGCTGATTTGGTTTACTTTAGCACTTATGTCGTTAAAGTGGGAGTTAACTTCTTCTGTTGTCTTTTTCGAAATATTTTCCGTTGACTTTACTACAGATGTTTGCTGCTCAACCAAACTCTTAATATTGTGTTGGTTTTCTAATAATTTTCTCATGCTTCCTTCAACCAACTCTCTGTCATCGGCATCCATTATTCCAAACAAAACATTATAGAATGAACCCACAAACTCAAATGGAGCTCATTTTACTCGTGTTCTATTTAGATCTTGATGAGAAAACAACTTATCGTTTTCTTGAATATCTTTAAGTCTATCTTCCATGCCTCTTAGAGCAGAAGCACATTGCTCTTTAGAACTTCGTAGCGTGTCACATATTATTTTACACTGTTGTGAAATACGCATCCATATTATAATATGTCACAAGACTACAGGACGATGTTACACGATTCCAATTGTTCCAATTTTATCGGCATATATTATCGTTCCATTTCCCAATTCTTTCACCATTTACATTAGGCATCGGCAAAAATCTCACAGAACTAAACAATAGGCACAATAGTATTGCCCACAAAATTAACTATTTTGGCTGTACACATCTTTGCGTGGCGTATTGTGTGAGATTACACTTTGCTGTTTGGCCGCTTTTCTCTTCATTAGTGTTGTCCTCTATTGTTTCTAAAGGCCATAGCTTGTGAATAGGACGTTTAAGAACTCCATTTACCATTTCTAACGTGACTACTCGCACTTTTCCATTTTTGCCTGCATGAGTCTCTATGATTCTTCCCAAAGGCCACTTTGCAGGGGATGTTGTTTCATCTTTAATTAAAACTACTTGGTTTAGTTTCAAATTATCTCCTTCACTTCTCCATTTGTATCTGTGTTGTAACGTTGTCAAATACTCATCTTTCCATCGTTGCCAAAAGTCCTTTTTCATTTTTTGTATTATTTTCCATCTACTAAGAGAACTAATGCATGGGTCGTCTACAACTTCTGGACTTCCAGACCAATTAGTGCCCAGGTGTTAGAACATCTATTTCATCTGAAGAGTGATTCATAGTAGATAAAGGTCTTGAATTTAGCACAGCTTCAATTTTCGCTAATAATGTTGCCATTTTTTCATAAGTAAGCATGTTCTCCCAATCACTCTTCTTATGTGATACTTCACAGACTTAACGCCGGCCTCCCAAATTCCTCCAAAATGGGGGCTTGCCGGGGGGATAAAACGCCATTCAATTTTTTCGGCTTCAAGTTTTTCGCAAACAGAGTAATGTTTCTTCACTGCGTCCATAAATTCTTTGTCTAACTTTCGTGAGGCACCTACGAAATTTGTACCGTTGTCGGAATATAGGCAATTCGCTTTGCCTCTTCTAGCAAAAAATCGTCTTAATGCTGCCAGAAATCCATCTGATGTAAGATCACTAACAGCTTCCAAATGTATCGCCCTCGTTGCCATATATACAAAAACAGCTATGTAACCTTTAAATGATTTTTGCCCTCTGCCTCGTGAACACCTCATCTGTATTGGACCAGCATAGTCTACGCCTGTATGCGTGAATGGATGTGACACTGATACTCGTATTTGAGGCAGATCACCCATAATTTGACCGGTATTATATTTCCTGTACCTGATGCAGCTTACACAGTATCTTAGCACTTTTTTTTACCAGATTCTTCGTACCAGTAATGCAATATTTGCGTCGAATTATTGATGCTATCAGACTATAAGCTCCATGAAGTGTAGCTGTGTTGATTTCTTTTACTATCAATTCCGCTATATAGGACTTATCTAATAGCATTGGATGTTTATGATTGTACGGTAGTTCAGAATTCTTCAACCGTCCACCGACTCGGAGAATTCCATCTTCGTCCAAAAACGGATGTAGAGTTGCAATTTTGCTCCTCAGATCGACTTCTTTTCTTTGTATTAAATTCGTCATCTCATCGAAAAAAAATTCTTATTGATGTTGACAAACTATCACGTAATTCGCATTCTTCAATTCTTCGAATTTAAGCCAGTTAGGATACTTCTTTCGATTAAGCTTATAAATGAATCGCTTTACGTATGCGATAACTCTTTCCAATTTGCGGAAAGATGAACAGCTTGTAGATGGTGCCTCCAGCCAACATTCAGTTCTTTGTGCACTCGTTGTCAAAGTTATTTTCTGACGATTCTGTGAAGGCCATTGACTTCTATCATGATTTAACCAAGATGGTCCAGTCCACCACATCGTGCTTATATTGTCAACTGACACACCTTTAGAAGCTTCATCAGATGGGTTGCTCTTTGTATCGACATGCCGCCATACTGCAAGCGGTAATAAAGTTTTAATTTTATCTACTCTAGTTTTTATTAATCGATCTTTGCTTTCATTATTGACGATCCAAGCTAAGGTTATTGTCGAATCGCTCCAAGAGCTTATTTCAACCTGTCGTTGCATTATTGATAAAATTTTTTCTGTCAACTTCGCCAACAAATGAGCCGCACATAACTGCAATTTTGGCAGCGTCTTTCTATTCTTCACCGGATTAACCTTGCTCTTACCCGCTACTAAATTTATTATAGCGCGCACTTTGATGTATACTACAGCTACATAGGCCTTCTGAGATGCGTCCGCGAAGCCATGAAGTTCTACCTTTAATCCAACGAGGTATAGTTAGTTCTCGTAACGACGGCAGATTTCTCATGATTACGTCCCATTATTTTTGTAGGTCATCATCTAGTTCATCATCCCAGTTGGTTTTCATTATCCATAACTTTTGAATAAACAACTTAACGCAAGGTGTAAACGGTGCAAGCCAACCAATAGGATCAAAAATTTTTGGTAGTGTTGATAAAGCACGCCGCTTGGTAACTCTTCCATTGTGATCAGCTTTGATGTTGAACATAAATACATCTTTATTCGGATGCCACTGCAGTCCAAGCGTCTTAACTGCTTCATCATTATTAATCATCACTATTATTGGCTGCTTCCACCATGTGTCCCCTTCCTTGATAATCTTGCATAAACATCACATATTGTTGTTTCAAACTTAAAAATCGAGCCATTGCTTGTTTTCTTGATTCTCCAAGCTCCATATTTTCTTCAAATGGTAATGGCTATCGTGTGGCTACTCATCTTTTGTTTCTGGGATCTCTTCAATTTCCC
This sequence comes from Cordilura impudica, assembly GCA_963682025.1. Lineage (NCBI taxonomy): Eukaryota > Metazoa > Arthropoda > Insecta > Diptera > Scathophagidae > Cordilura > Cordilura impudica. Next base: position 209,670,052 of record OY821517.1, on the reverse strand, counting down.
AAAATTTTTCTAAAGTTGTAGCAACTGCGGAATATGTCTTTGCTAATTTTGTGGTTCTTCTCAATAATCCGGACACCATCCAACCAAGTTTTTTAGCCTGTCCAGTGACAGTATCGATTCTCCTTATGCCCTCCTCTAGTATTACGTGGTACATATCCGCGCCGATCAGGACTCAATTCTTTGTGATTTGTGGAAGTTAGGATCTGCCAAGAAATAGTTATCCCATTTAATTACATCGTATTCGAACGATGCATCTGGTTGTGGCTTCGATAGTGATTGCAGCACCAGCGCCTCTAGATTAAATACCGCCTTGTTATGCAATCTAGGCCGAATTTCCAGCTGTACTTTTGAATTTGATACACCAACCAATGTATCACCAAGCCCGTACAACTCCGTTTTTGCTTTTATTTTCGGGAACTGTAGAATCTGTGCTGCTTCCTCCGATATTGTAGTATTTTGGGAACCCTGATCTACCAAAGCTCTCAATGTAACAAACTCTCCATGAAGTGATTTAACTCTTACCAAGGCCGCATAGTGGCTGAAAATCGTTTTTCATTGGCCAAAATTCTGTAACTTTTGGACCGATCAAAATATTTAAGTAATTTCTTTTTAATGGATAGATATTTAGTTTAGCTGGACTCAGTTTTAATTGCATTAAAATTGACTGAGGACTTTTTAAGGAATTCTAGGTCAAATTTGAAATTTTGATTTTTTTGAACTCTTAGAGTGAAATATGTGTTTATTATTTTTTTATTTATTAAAAAAATTTAATATTTGGATTTTAATAATAACTATAAACATTTTTTATAATAATGGGATTTTTTTTAATGTTACACTCAAGAAAATTTTTACACTCATAAAAGAATAGTAAAATCAACTGGAGATTTTGCTATTATTACTGAAAAATTAAAAATTTTTTGTTGCCAAATTTGCAAATTTGTTTACACTCAAAGAATATTTACACTTAAAAAAAACGTTAATAATATTATCCAAAAATCTTGCTATTACTACAGAAAAATTTATTATTTTTTGCTGTCAAATTTTGATAAATTTAAAAAACATTTTAAAAATAAAAACTGCAATAGATTTTAATTGCATTTGTAACAATGGTAGGCTCTGTTTATTGTAATTTTTACTAATACTATGTTTTTAGTACTTAAATAACAATGAAATGCAATTATAATTATTATTCATTTGATTGCAAATATTCCATATTTTGTTCTGTATTATTTCTGTTCTTTAGTAGTTTTTTGACTTCTTCATCTAAATCCCGATGTTGCACTTTCCATTGATTTCGATATTAAATAGATCTTCATTTGAGGAATTTCGTGAAATTTTTCTAGTATTGTGCTCTCTATAAAATCTGTAATCCTTATTCCTTTTTTCTTGAGCCTCCTCTGATAGATCTCCAAGTGGCACTTAATGATATTTAATGACATCTTCTCCATGATAAAGGATTTTGTAAACTGTTGCAGACATATTTCTCCATGGGTAGTTGGTTGTATATATTTTTGCAGTTTCCTTAGCATAATCTCCAAATTTTCTAGAGTAAATTTTTTCATTGCACGCAAGTACTTCTAGGATTATTTTAAATCTGAAAATAAGGTTTAAATCCACTCCTGTTATTTCAAATGCTGTTTCTGGATCTGAAAAGAATCTTCTTGCGGTATTGCCATCATTTGTATTACCTGGCCGTTGTTTTGAATGATCTATAATCAATCCAAATTTGCGATATTCATCTTGAATATTACATGTGTATATAGAATAAATGAAATTTTATCTGGCACTGGCTGGATTTAATATTTAAGTTTTAGTTTTAAGATTTGAATAACTTTTAGTTCACAAACCTATGTGAAGATTCAATAAATAAAGATCAGTTAAAAAAAAAAAATCTTGAACATGTTTCTTTTTTGAACTTCTTAAGTCTTTGTTGGTTTCGTTGTTTCTTATTGATCCTGAAACCCGAAATCCAAATCATAACTGATTTTTAGTATGTGTTCCATAAGTCGTATTCTTGCATGTAGTGGTGATAATCCAAACTCATCTGCATCGGTATTATCTAATGATTTTGTCGGGACTTGGTTTAATTGGCTTGATATTGCTTAGCATATAATGCAGCTGGATGCAGCCTTCGTGTTAGTCAAAGCCTGACCTACTTTTCTATCTATCATTGTCAGCACTAATTGCTAGTTTACTTCAATTTGATGCCCATCTAACTGTAATTGTGATGGCTGTAGTGTTGTGATTTGGGGCTTGATATCACTAACTTCTTTGTTAATGGCATCATGAGTTTCTTTTTTGAATTCAAATTTGATTGACCTGCAGTATTTCGGAGAAGATAGTGTCTCATTTTTCCAAATATCCATTGTTTGCGTTGTACTAGTCGAAGGCTCTGAATCTGCCAAAATCTTTATCAATCGCAATGGTGCAAATGATATCATGAACATATCTGAGTCCGAAATATTTTCACATACTACTTGTTTGTATTGTTTCTGTCCCGAAGAACTATCACATCCCTATTTACAAAAAAGAATTAACTTTGTGTTTCCATATTTCTTTAACTCATTTCCTTTTATTGATTGAAGCAAGCGTTCGGCTGTGTGATCAAGTAGAGATTGTAGTTGTACCTCTGCCGAAATAGGTGTGATTGCAATAGTGTCCTTTGATGGCAAACAGTCCATTTTAGCAGCGATTATGTGATGATATACTGGAAACATATTTGAGCCATTTTTAAATCGCACGCAATCTGAGCTGAATATATTGCTGTTTTGTTTATTTCAAATCCAGAAATAATGCTAGTGCCTCCTCATTTGTGAACTGTTTTGCATCGCTCGGAGTTGGTATACTTGAAAGAATCCGTTTTGTTCTCACTGGACTAGCTTTAACAACTTTTTCAATGATATCCGCTTTTGTTAATTGGTTCTGTGATCGTAATTGATGTAGGAAAGATTCTTTTAAATTTGTGCAACCAATTTCATCGTTAACATCTTTAAGTTTCCGCCTCTTAGATCTATCGCTGCAGTTGTCCAATGATTTGCGTGGTCTTCCAGCCTTATTTTGCTTTGCTGTTTCTGCAGCGATAGTAAGTTGGCCTTCTAACCAGTTTGCACTTTTATATAAAAATTTTGTTTACTGTAGCTAACTTCTTTGTAGCGTTTTTTCAGTGCTTTGATGAAATTAGATAATTGCTCTTGTATTTCGGTGCTCACGAATATAAGTTTAATTTTATTTTGACGTAACTAAGAACATCTTCCTGGTTTTTGTTTCCAAAATACTCTTCGGCCAGTTCTTTATAACTGAAGCTCTCCATATTTTTCTGAATATTTTTATTTGCGACTGTTATTGCTGAAATATATTAGAGCAGTTTGTATTCAAATGTCGCTTTCTTATAAGCCTTCTCTTAAGCCATCATACTATGTTTCTAGGTAAAATAAAAAGGTAAGAAAATGGCATTAGTGTATTACTACCTAAAATAATATATAAAAAACCCACTATACAAATGAATTACCTGTGTATGTTTTCTTTATTACTTGCATTAGTCAATTTTTAGATAAAATAAAAATGTATAAATAGGTATGATAATAAAAAAAAGCCCAGGTTACTCTGTGTATTGACATTCTTACAAATATATTATGGTAATAGAACAAATGATGACTATTATAAGCTATAAAATACCTAAAGCACAAATTTAATACACCATTGCATACGAGTACTTATAGGGCTGTTTAAATTATCGTAATTTGAATTTTTTTAGAGTAATTTCATTAAAATAAAAAGTGTTCTACCCACGGGTCGTCACGGGTGCAAAGGTATTTACGGTTAAAGAGGACACTTTCACCTTTCTCCGGGTGGTATACATTTCCTGTTGCCTTTTGTTCCCTAGAAGTTCTATTCCACTAAAGTTGAAATTTGAGAAAAATATAGTAGTTTCATAAATATTTCATAACGCCCCTTATATTAAACTGTAGAGCTGTGACCACTTACAACAACTAAAGACTATAATCCTACCAACATTATAAAAAGACTGCAGGTCATTATCGATGATAGCTTGCGAGTAGTAACCACTTATTTTTTATAAAAAACAAAAAAACACATTTTTCTGAAATTAAAAAAACAATTGAGTTTGACAGCATGCCACGGCCACAATAAGCAATAGTTAACCTAATTTTTTGGCTACCTTAATCTGGATATATTAGCTACAAAAAGGCGTTAAAATTTTAAAAATCGGTGACAAAAAAAGTAGACTATTGGCAATTGAAATCAAAATCAGTGGGCCGTAGCTAGTAGAACTGTTGTGGGCTCATCTTTCTTTGTCATATATACGCCTGCTTTTTCATTATTGTCAAATGGTTGAGTTACGTGCTCATAATGCAAAAGTGAATTGTGATCTTTACCACACTTTTTTCATTTGAACGTTGATTTGAAGCATTTCTGGTCTGTTGTATGATGTAGACAAATCTTACATGACTTTGAAGTGGTTGCCCAGTGCCGTCTCTCATGTACACTTAGCTATGCAAACTTTCGACAATCATAAATTTTATGTTTTTTATTTTTGCAAAATACACACATTACTTCCATAGTCAAATTGCTTGATTGCCTTGCAAACGCCTTCTGCTGTAATTTGACATACCTTTCTGTAAGTTGTTAGCTGCAATCTTCTTGCACTTTAAAGATTCTTGGTCTTGTGACATCTGCGCTAGAAAATTCAATACATCTTCTAACGTCTGTATTTGCCGAGTTTTCTTGGTGTTGAATTCATATTGCCGCATAGCCTCGCTGTCAAATTTCCTCATAATTACCCTGGCAATAAAAGGCTTGCACCTTCAATTTCAATGCCGAGTGCTTCAATAGACCTCACACATTCATTTGTGGTGTCTAAAAGTTTCCTTCATATTTGGTTGATCCAGCAATTTGTCAACCAGTGTAGAGAACAACAATATTCTGTTTTCATATCGCTCCCTTAACATATCAGGTGCCACTTTATTGCATGAAAAAGGTCATAAAATGATGACCACTCATTCGGATCGCCTTGAAAATAAGGGATCTTTACCTCCTGCAATTTCGTAGCTGGTTGAGTTGTTGGAATTTGATCGGTGTCTTCTTTTTCGCTAATCTTCCTTACTTCTGAGAACCTCTCCGAAAAGGCGTTTCTATCTTAATTTTCCAATTTTTCTAACTTGGAATTGAGCTTCTTATATTGCTCGTTTAACTCCAACTTCACCAATTCCATGACCGATTTTCTTTGGACTTGTATTTCACTTGTGGCTTCCTTCAATCGATCCATTAAATTTACCATGTCTAAACCACGAAATATTTTTTGTATTTTTTATTATAACCGCCAACTACCAATTTATCGTGGTTTTCCTGGAACTCATCCCATTTCAATTCCACTCTCTTCTGAGTTTCTTCAAGTTGAACCTGGCGTATTGTTCCAGATTCCAGTTTTTCCAGGATAATCAGCAAATCCTCACCAATGACCTTTTGTCGTTCTAATAACTTGATTTTCTGATTTTGAGCCATCATATTTAGTTAAAACCGTACCGAACCTCTTTCCGAAGGATGTAAATTTTTAAATTAAATATTTAAGATTTAATTAATTGAATGATTTTTGAAAAACGCACTTATGATGTGAACAACTTATTTTCTTCAATAGTTCTTTTTCTTTTTCGAAAGATCAAATGTTTATTATTTTACGCGGATAAATTAATAAACGTGTTGAGTATTTGTATGATACGGATTTATTTATTAAAAATAAAAACCTTAAGAACTACTTATGATAATCTTAAAACCAAACTAGAACTACTCTACCTAGCAGTCGCAAACATGCGTACCAGCAAGTGATAAACATTGTTTGTGTTATTATCCTGAACTAACATAAACTGTGAAAATTCCCAACTGTGTGATAAACACATTTGGGAATTTTCCTATTCAATATGTATATGTAGATAATGACGAAAATTATCTACTTAAGCTTCTGGAAAATACAAATTAGATTATAATATCCATATTACTACCCTTAGCTAATAATACGTGAGAAAGCATTAAAAATACATTACAATACATATTTAAAATATATCATGTTCATGTTTGAACAAAACTGGTGAGAAAAGTGAAATATATCTAAGAACAAAAAGGAAAAATTTTTTTATATAAAATTTTTATAGATAAAATTCTGTACGGAAAACTTAGGATAATATTCATAAAGAAAAATTAAAACATATATCATGGAACATAAATTAAAATGAATTAAAATAACTTTGAATAGATATTAGAGTTTTTGTAAAAGTACCTTGACAAAAAAAAAAAGAGAAAGATAGAAAATTAAAGATTAACCTTTAGGAATAACTTTGAAAATATTTCCGTAAAATTTGTAAACGAATTTCCTTAAGAAAAAAAAGAAGAAAGAGAAAGAAAAATATTATCAATTATTTTGTAGGACACATTATTTTAGTCCGGGTATAACCGAAATATTTTATTTTAGAAAGAAACTTTTTTTTTGAAGTAATGTGGAATAATATAGATTAACATGTGACAACCGGAGTCTAAATTAGAAAAATCTAATGCGAACGTAATAACCAATATCGAGGTTGTTGACCACACAAATCAAATAAATTCCTTGTGGTACCTCACATTATGCGTAGTGGTACTGAGCATAGTTAATTTGCTCCTTAAATTATATTTGTTGCACAAAAGATCTCTTAGGAAGAGATATATGAGTAGAGGCGACAACCTTGATAAAGTTTAAAAATATCGCAAAAATTAATCATTTTCACATATATTATAATTTTTAGATGAACATATTTATATGAATATTTTTAATATTAAGGCCTAATATGGAAAAGAAAAAGGAAGACACTAATTTGTCTTATTATTAATAAACGAAAGGATAACTAAAGAAAAAGGAAGATAACTTGAAAACATATCATATATATATGACATTAATGACATTATGTGTTATGTTGTGATAATTTCGTTAAATTTTTTTTTTTTTAATTTTTATGTTATCCTCCGTATTTTGAAAGAGCATTTTTTTACCACTTAATATTATTACTGGGTGAATTTTGACCACATATGATCATTATTGTTCATGTTTATACAACAAATTCTGACTAATTGCCATTGAGGGCCAATATAACGGATGAACTTCAATTCAATGAACAATTTATTGAATTAAATGGCATTAGTGCCAGTATCAGGAAAATTTTTACTGAATTCATAAATAAACACGCGAATTTTTTTTTTATATTTCACTTTTGCGGAATTATCCTGATAACACTTAGTAATTGACTAGAATTCTTGCATGGACTGACAGACGATACTTGGCCAGTGCAGAGGGATTAGGGAGGAATTTGAAAAGTCACATAACTCAGAGTGTTATTGAACGTCAATTATCAATGATTGACGTTCGCAAAGTTGCGCCAGAGGGTTTTTCATTGATTTAAGAAATAAACATGTTAGTGTAGCGGCCCGCAAGGGCATTGAAGTTAAATTGCCCCACTCATTACATGAAAGAGTGGAATTTATTGAGCATAAGGAACAATTGCCAAATCAGACGGAAGTAATCGGTGCAAACATGCCAGATTATATCCAGAATTATACCTGACTTTGACGGTAGGGCAGAGAACCTACAAAGTTTTCTGGATGCATTCACACTGGTGGCCTCAGTCGCTGAGGACCAAGATGTGGGGGCCGTCAATTTGGTAAATACTAAATTGAAGGGAACGGCACGTACTCTCATAGAGGGTAACGAGGCCAAGTTGGCCAGCATTATTGCAAGGCTGAGAACAACGGTCAAAGGCGAGTCCGTTGAGGTCCTATCAGCGAAATTGATTAATCTTAGACAAGGTGGTAAGTCACCGAATGATTACACCAGGGAGATAGAGGAACTGGCAAAAAGACTACAAAATGTTTACATAACGGACGGCTTGACGAGAACCGTAGCCGAAAAATACACCACCAACATTACAGTTAAAGCAAAGAAGAGGAGTTGCACTAATGAAAGAGTGGGCTTCGTGATTAAGGCTGGTCAAGTTAGCATCCTTAACGATGCTGTGGCCAAATTCATAAATAGCTCCACAGATACGGCCAAAAATAATACTGTAATAATAAGGGCAGAAGTGCTACCAGGAACCAAAGAAGTGTTCGCTCCAATGGAAATATCCAGGGTCGTGGAAATAACACGGGTTACCGTGGCCGCAATAATCAGAGCACTAATGGAAATAATTATGTCCAGGGCAGTAATTACGGTAGTCGATACAGACGCCGTGAAAATAATAATGGTAACAGGAACTATAACAATAACGACGCCAATCGTTACAGAGGGAACAATGTCAGGGCAGTGCAGGTAGAGGAGGAAAACGTGCAATCCCCAAGTACTCATTAGGAGGATATATAAAACGGTATAAACATAAATTTAAATTTAGCGTCATACATTTCCTTAGGATCAAAATTAAGCGACAACATATCTACATACTTAGTCGATACAGGTGCAGACATCTCGATAATTAAAATTGGACAAATCGGAAAAGCGAGAATAGACACACATAAGACCACTAGCCTACACGGCACTGGGAGTGGAACAATTTATACAAAAGGGAAACTCGAAACTGACCTCATATTCAATAAACTACTAATAAAACATGAATTCCACGTAGTAGAGAATGAATTCCCAATTCCATCTGACGGAATACTCGGACTTGATTTCATCAAAAAGTACAATAGTGTACTAGAATATGGAACGGATCAGAATATGATGGTGCTGAGACCAGACGATTTTCCCAACAGTAAATATATACCCATGTGTGAATCTCCAAACATTAATATAATTTCACTACCTGCAAGATCAGAGGAAATTAAGAAAATATATATAAAATGTTCAAAGGGAGATGTGTTCATTCCAAATCAGACCATTCAGGAGGGGATATTTATAGCTAATACGATTTCGGACTGCGAAGAAACTTTTGTTAAAATAATTAACATAACAAGCAAAAGCGTAATCCTGTCAGGCTTTGAGGTGAAAACGGAAAACTTGGATGATTACGAGATTGCAAAAGCAACCAAAAGTGAAAATAGTAATGAAAAATTAGAAAAATTATCTAAAATGTTCCCAAAATTCATGGAAAATGAACTCAAGGAATTATGTAGGGAACATATAGATGGTTTTGCACTTGAAACTGAGAGAATTTCAGTGAATAATTTTTATAAGCAGAGATTAAGATTAAAGGATAACGATCCAAGATATATCTAAAACTACAGAATACCTCATACGAATAAAGAGGAAATTACGAAAAAGTAGACAAGTTGATGAAAGATAGCATAATAGAGCCACCAGCTTCGGAATTCAATAGCCCAATTTTATTAGTGCCGAAGAAGACAATAGCGGGAAGCGATAGGAAAAGATGTAGATTAGTAGTAGAATATAAGAAATTAATTGCAGATAAATTTCCTTTACCAAGAATAGATGATATTATTGACCGACTTGGTAGGACTAAATATTTTTCATGTCTTGATTTAACTTCTAGATTTCATCAAATTGAATTGGATGAAGAATCAAGAGACATTACATCATTTTCGATGGATAAGGGTTTATTTCGATTTAAACGCTTACCGTACGGACATAAAATAGCCCCAAATTCATTTCAGAGAATGATGACTATAGCATTTGCTGGTCTATCACCAGCAGAAGCTTTTCTATATATGGATGATTTGGTTGTATTAGGCCGTTCTGAAAAACATATTGAAGTAACATCTTATAATGAATAGTTTATTTTGTATGTATCTATAATTACATAACGCTTAAATCTAAGTTAGAATACAAAGTGGTATATATAAGTATTGTATAACAATGTTGATATTTTATTAACAATGTTGTTCAAAAAGGCATTTATTTATGTTATCATCAATCTAAATATATTTTTGGAAGTTTTGAAATTCTTCCACTTCTAGTTACATACATAGTTGTTTTCATTGTTATCACATACAATATCATTATTATTAGTTTCATTAACATTTTCATAAGAATTTCTTTTAGCATTTTCATCTATATGTTGATTATTAAAATTTATGTTTTTTCTTATATGATGTCTATTTCTTCTATAGGTTGAACCTTCTTGGTCTTGTATAATATAGGATCTTGGTTGTTTAAAACCTTCTAAAATAGTACCAGGGTGCCATGTAGATGTTGGCGTCCTTTTGAACATAATTTTATCTCCTATTTCGACTGGTTTAAGATTCCTAGTTGATTTATTATAATCAGAGAGGACAAAAAAAGCTCAAAAAGTTTGTGTTTATAGCAAAAAAAAAAAAACGTGAAAAAAGCACTTTTATACCAAAAAAAAGTGGCAAAAAGCATTTTTTAAAATTGCTTTTATTAAATTTTATTTCAAAACATAAAAATTGTTGCAATAGACAATCATATGTGATTTAATATTATTAAATGTTAAATTTCTTCTTCTATCTGTTAGAACAGCATTATATTTTGAAAAATTTCTTTCAACATCAACGGACGTTGATGGAGCAACGTCCGTTGCAACGTCCAGCATCAATTTTTTTTACATATTTTTAGTCTTTAAGTTTATGTAGTTTTTCTCTTACATTCGCCACTATATTTAAGCTTTCATTTATAGTTAACCCTTAAATGCATAAAGTCTCAGATTTTTGCGAAAATTATATATATAATGAAATCCTATTAAAAAATAATAACTGCGTTTAAATTTTTCAAAAAAAATTTATTTTGTTTATTTTGTGAAGAAAAAATTGGTTGTATCTTTTAAGATACAATATGCACTCCCCGCTAAAATAACAACACATGAGAAAAACAAATACTGTTTATGATTTGAATAACAAAAGCTTATTTTTTATAAGTTGTATACATATATATATAGACATAAAAGAAAACTATTTATTTTTATTGGTTGTGGTAATTAAAAAAGCAGTTTTTATCAGCCGTGAGACATAGATTTAATTCACACTTACTGCAAAACATCTTTGTTTGACCTGTGCATCCCGGCATCTTGCATCTTCCTTTCTTACTTACCAACGTCCAATGTTGTGTTCCGTCTAGTCTTACATCTTCGGGAGGTGGTACTTGCGAATTCGGCTTATGTTTTTTTTTCTGGATTTCAGTTTCTATGTTTGGTCGTCAACGAAGTTTAGTATGTTTTGATGAATTTTTATAATTGAAAAGTGAATCAGCCACTTCCAATTTGAAATCTATCAATCGTAAATTTTTTGTTTTGGCTTGATCTTGGTTAATCCTTTTGTAAAGAATCCATGCATTGATGCAGGTCATATCTAATAGGTGGTAAAACAATCTGTTTGTCCACTTTTTGCTTTTTAGAGTTATTTTGTGGCGGCTCATGGAACTATCCAATAGATCAACGCCTCCCATATTTTTATTGTAGTATTTCACAATTTGCGGACAAGAGACCGTTGTCGATTTGTTTTGCTTTTTGTCAAATCTACGAACAGATAAACTTTCATTTGGCGTGATTGAGGAAAACGGTGACTTAGTTCCTATATAAGTCGAAACTAAATTGACAATTTTTGTATCCTTCCATGAAATAGAAGTCACATCTATTCCATAGATACTAGCTACAAACTCTTGGCTGGTTCCTCGTTCAAACTTCATCATTGTTTCTTCTTCTGGAAGCTTGCAATTTTTTATCCTATTCCGTCGGATTGTACCAACAGAGAGAATTCCCTGGGTTCTAAGGTGTATAAGTAATGGAATTGTAGTGTAGTAATTATCAAAGCATATTACGTAGTTTTTAAACTTAGGTACTTCACGAACTAACCTTACCACAATGTTTGCAGATGCTTGCAGATTTGGCTCTTCTGGGCGCATAGTTTCATTTGCTCCGGTATAAATTTCGAACTTGTACGCATACCCTTTATTGTCACATAACACAAACAATTTAAATCCCCACTTTTTAGGCTTGTTTGGCAGATATTGTTTCATATAGCTGCTCATTTTTGTGGAACACATTTGTTCATCTACAGATAATCTCGCTTGTTTGGAAACAGAACCAAATGCATGATTTAGGGAGTCAATAACCGGCCTAATAAGGTAGAGTCTATCACGTTTCGGATCGTCGCGTGGTAGGTTTTTTTCTTTATCATTAAAATGTAGATATTGCCTTATTTTTTCGAATTGGTTTACCGTCATTTGCTGCTTTATAACGTCTACTGATCGGTCATTATTGCTTGACCAATAATCTCTGGTATTTGGTAAATTGAAATACGTCATGTAAAAAATAACACCAATAAACTTTCGCAACTTCGAAATACTAAAGGAAAAATTTTCATCTAATCCAGCATACCGTAGAGTTTCTTCAACTAAAAGGTTTTCTAAGCTTTCTGGAAATAAATAGCTCCAGACTTGATAAGGAGTTACTAATGACTGAATATCTTCACTGAGAGAGCTGTCTCCCCGAAAATCTACTTCTTTACTATGAAATTGAAAATTACCTTGTTTCCAGATTATTTTTTCAAATTCTGATGATTTGGGATCGACTTTTATGTCTTGAAATTTCGAAGGAAATAAATTGAATGTCGAAGAACTTGTTTGAAGCTCTAAAGAATGTTCTAGGGAAGCAGAAGGTCCTGGTATAGATTCAGAATTTTCTATAGAAACAGGACAGTTAGAAATAACCAAATTTGTTGTAGCACATTTTGTAAGGGCAGGCGACTTAATTTTTTTTGAAATAGAAATTGGAGTACTGGTTTTAGAAAGGTATAAAGAAGAACATTTTGCAGGAACAGGAGACAGAACAGAGGTCGTGGACTTATTATCGTCGTTCATTAGGGCAATAAACGAGTCATGAATTGAGTCATTCAACTCAAAACTAAGTTCGGCTTCTTCAGAATCGATATTATTATTAATGAGTAACACGTTTTTTGTTTTAGAGGAGCATATTTGTGGAATTTACCTTTCATCATCACTGCTTTCATCGGTGCTGTCATAAGGAAAATCTTCACTGTTTCAAAGTACTTTGCGTATTTCATCATCAGTCATTCTTTTTTTTTTTTTTGAGTAAAGGCGTTCATAGTTATGATTTATATGTAACTAAAATAACAAAAATTCTGCAAGAAACAAAAGCAACCTCACAATCAAATAATTGAACCTGAATAAAAATAAATTATTTTCGTAGCAACCAAACCAACCTCTCGTATCAAACGACTGAGATAGAATAAAAAAAAAACCAAATAAGTGCACGCAAGAAAAAAAAAGCAACCTGTTCAAAAACATTTATTTTTCTATACAAAATTTGTGTTTTCAAATTCAAACACAGTGTATAAGAAAAAGCAAAGGAATATTTGGAATTAGTGCGGAGTGCATAGTGTATCTTTTAAGATACAACCACTAAAAGTGATTTTGCAACTAAAGTTGGAGTCACATTTGTTTAAAATTTTATTTTGTATTAAAATACATAGTACACAGGAACATATTTAGTTTTTGGCTAAATTAAAAATACAATTATTGTTAAAATGTTACTATAAAAATGGCTATTTCCAAAAATATATGAATTTTGAAATTTTGAGTTTAACATTATGTAAACCTAATAAGCTAAATAAAAATTTATATAAATATTATACAGAATGATAGAAAATATGGTTGTGAGTAGTTGCTTACAATATTTTTTTAATTTTGTAAAGAACTTAAGGAATTGCACCGTTTTTTCTGGTTGTATCTTTAAAGATACATCATGCATTTAAGGGTTAAACCAACTGTTTGTAGCTTATTTAAAGAATGAACAATCACCGAAAAGTTATTTTTAATAAACGCGTGTTGGGAATTCAGTTCTTTTATACCATATACTTTCTTGGCTTGTACAATTGATTCCGAGTCTTCGCTATTTAACTCCGTAATGACAGCCTTCACTTCTTCCAGGTGCTCTGCGTAATACAAGCATGCTTCTAACCAGGTTCCCTAACGCGTAGGGCATGGAGTCGGTGGAAAATTCATATTCGGACTCATTTTTGAAAACAGCTGTTTTTTTCGGGGTGCCTAGAATATAAAATATACGAATTTAGTAAATAAAATTTTTGAATTTTTGTGGTAAAATTACTGTAACAAATACTGCCTTGGTACACGATATTAATTTATTTACATGCTCAAAATCTAATCGTATGAAGTCTGCCACACGATGAAGACCATGAACAAAACATGTCAAATGCACCATTATACATAAACTTGAGAGAGGAAATTCCACTTAGCATGTACGCGGCTGCATCTATGACCACTAGAAGTACTTTGCCATATTCAATGCCTTAAATAAAATGTAAAATATAAGAATTAAATCAAAAATATAAATCAACTTTTTACTTACCATCTGGCCATAAAATTTGCAATGAATCGTTACAAAAACCAGCAATAGAACCACTATTTACGTTGTCGAGTACACCCATATTCATTTCGAAATCTAAAATTCCAAATATAAAATTGGCAACATATCTCTGTTCGCTGTCTGTAGTCTCATCAACAGAAATCCATATATGTTTCCCTTTGCTTTTTCACGCATTTGTTCTATAGTTTCTTTTAGGTTTGAGGTATGTACTTAGTTCGAATAGAAGTTTTACTAGGGGGATGGCTTACTTTTTTTATTGGTTTCTAAAAGAAACTTGCAAAGATCTTCCTGGAATGTATTGGCATTTTTAGTAACAGAAAATTCTGTTATTAACTTTTGTGGAAAATCTTGTTTCTGAGAAGCAGTTAATTTGTGTTTTTGTGTATAGAAATGTTGCTCTACATTATATTTTCTTTTATTGTTTATTTGACAAGAGCAAACATTACAAAACAGCCAATCCTTTTCTATTTTAAAAACACCTATATATGATTCTACCATTTTTAATAAAAAAATTTTATTTGATTTTTCTTTCGACATATTATTGTTTTCTAGTTTTAGATGTTGGTGGAAAAAAGTATGTTTCTGTTAACAACGGCCTACTTGTCTTATTTTTTAAACTTATTCGAAAACAGAGATGTTGTTTTAGTATGGTAAACTGAGTTGCAGTAAGAGGTAGTAAAAAAGAATTACATATACATATTACTGAGTTGCAATATGTGGAAAAAAATTAATACCAAAAGTAAGACAAAAATTGGGGGGGAAAAATCCCATTTTGCAGCACAAAAATAGAAAAAATTCAAAAAACACCATAGTGTCAAAAATGGCAAAAAAAAACCACAACAGAGTTAAATGGCAAAAAAAGCAAAAATGGCAAACTTGTCCTCTCTGATTATAATATTTACACATATTCTCCTTTTGCTTGTTAATTTATTTAGCTATTTTCCTAGAGTCAATTAGTTTCTGCTTAAGGTTCAAGGTAATTTGTTTCTTAAACCTCTCTCCATTAGTATTTCAGATGGACTAGGTAAGTTGCCTTTTCGAGTTGTTCTGTATTGTAGTAATGCTGTATAAGGAACATTAGAATCATCCTGACATTCGTATAACATTTTCTTAATGGTTTATATCGTGCGTTCCGCTAAACCATTAGATCTCGGTAAATAAGGACTGGAAGTGATATGCTCTTTTCCCCAGTTTTTACAAAATACTAAAAGATCTTTGGAATTGAATGGTGGTCCATTATCCGATATAAATATGGCAGGTATTCCATATCTGGCATATATGGATTTAAGTTTCATTATAACCTGATTGCTATTATAACCTACTAACAAATAAATTCTTTTATTAAATTCAAATAAGTCACACCCGATTTTGTACCATGGAATGGTAACTATTTCATGAGGTAATAGTTTCTCTTTTGAATTTGAGTTTTTATATTTTTTACAAATTTCACATTTAGAAACCATGATATTTATATCATTATTAATGTTCGGCCAAAAAATTGACTCTTTAGCCAAATTTTGACAACGTTGGACACCCATGTGTCCTTCGTGTAAATATTATGACAACATTTCCTTTCTTAGACTTTTTGGCACTAATATACGATTATTCATAAGTAAAATTCCCTTTAAATGTTTGTTTTCATTTCGAATAGAATATATAGGGAAGTAATACTGGAATTGTCTTATTTTTGTCATCCGGCCACCCACTTTTTATACATTCTATAGAAATTGGAAAATTTCATCTGTTTTTGTGGCTTCTCTTATTATTTCTACAGTAATGTCTGGTAAACTATTTTGTGCCATTATAAAATTACAATGTAAATGAATCTCTTGATTTAAGTCTAATAGAGTATTTTCTTTAAGAGGAGCTCTGGAAAGCGTATCAGCTATATATAGATATTAACCAGGTTTGTAAATGACCGTAATATTATATGTTAAGAGACGTAACATAAATTTTTGTAATCGTGCTGGTATTTTGTATAGAGGTTTATTAAATAAAGAAACCAATGGCTTGTGATCCGTTTCTACTATCACATGTAACCCATGAACGTATTGGTGAAAACGAGTGCAACCGAATAATATTGCAAAAAGCTCTTTTTCTATCTGAGCATAGTTTGACTGGCAATCAGTTAATGAGGCTGAAGCATACGCTATTGGATTATTTTCGTGCAAAATTGTTACTCCCACAGCAAATTTTGATGCGTCCACTGACATTTTCAACGACTTCTTCGGGTCAAAATATACTAAAACTGGTGAATCGGTTATTTCTTTTTTTAAATTGAGGAATTCATTATATTGTTCTTCGTTCCAATGCCATAAAACATCGTTTTTAAGAAGATCCCTTAAATGTTCCGTTTTAGATGACATATTTTGAAAAATGTTCCCAAATAATTGACCATACCTAAAAATCTTTGTAGTTCCGCAACACTTGAAGGTATTGGCATGTCTATAATGGCTTTAATCTTGTCCGTATCAGGTTTAACCCCCTGACTATTGAAAATATGGCCCATGAATTTTATTTCTGTTTTCATAATTTTCGATTTTAGTTTATTAAACTTTAACCCAACGACTTTGGCTCTCTCTAATACCTTTACTAATATTGAATTGTGTTTTTCTAAGCTTGACGCATGGATTAGAAAATCATCCATTAAATTATAAGACCATCTATGCCTCCGAAAAGTCCAACCATTTCAGAATGGAAAATTTCTGAGGCCGCGTTTATACCAAATGGCAAACGTAAAAGCCGATAAAACCCAGGGGCGTATTGAATGTACAAAGTTTTGATGATGATTTATCCAAGCGATCATCCAAAATCCTAAGTTAGCATCCAGACTTCTAAAATATTTAGATCCTGTTAATTTAGCTTACATTCATCGATATTTACAAAACTGAAACGTGGTCTTACTATACTTTTGTTTAAATTTCTAGGGTCAAGACATAGACGAAGACTGCCATTGGGTTTAGTGACCAGAGCTATAGGTTCACCCACTCAGTTAGTTCAGTTTCTTTCACAATTACGTTTAGTTCCTCCATTCTACTTAACTCTTTCTTTAATGGTTCAAGAAGACCTATGGGAACACTACGCGGAGATTCTACTATTGGTTCACTACCATCTTTAATTTTTAACTGGTATTCATTCTTTAATTGACCCAGACCACTGAATACTTCACTATAGGCTTCTAAAACTGAATCTAAATTTATAGAATTAACCTTTTTTATTAAATTTAATTGGATAGCTAAATCAAGACCAATAACGTTCTAACAGTACATCCTCAATACATAAAATGTTGTAAAATAATTTAAATTATTGTTATAAAAATTCAGGTACAGTGTAGACCTAATACTGGTAACTTTCCTCTACTAAATGTTAGTATATTAATAAAATGTTTAGTATTTAGCTTACTTATTTTTAAGATACTTAAAGTTTTCTCTGATAAAATATTGGTTTGCGCGCCCGTATCTACTTGGGACATAATTCTTTCGTTGTTGACTGTTGCTTCAATACTCCATTCTGATGACGTATTTGTAGCCTGATGTGTTTTCCAAACACTTCCAATAAATAAATTGTCACCCTCATAATTTTCGAAAGCTTTAACATATCTGTTGTTGTTTTTCGCTTGGCATTTGTTACGATGGATTTGACCGCATTTACCACATTTTGTTTGTTGTTGGTCTTTTGTTTTAAATTTGTGTTCATTTGCTTAAAATTTTTGTTTGCTGTAGTTGGCACTACGATCGATATTGCTGTTTCTATAGTTTGCTGATTTGTTAAATTTTTTCAACGCACCAACATTTACGTTATTGTGAGAAACCTGCTCCATGGCGGTTGCATTTTCTCTAGCAACTTCAATGCTTTTGGCTATTTGAAGTGCCTTTTCCTACTTTATCTCACCTTCACTGAGTAACTTTCCTTTTATTTTTAAAAAATTTTGTGATTACCCACAAATAAAGATGTCTTTAATTAGACTTTCCCGAAATGCATGCAATTTCTCTACTCTAGACTTAAATTTGTTACCTTTGTATCCAGCGGCGCCATCGTTGCAGATATGGCTGTTGAATTTTAAAAGTCTCCTAGACTTACATTCGCTTCTTCCTGCGCCATTATAAATTTTATAAATGTTTTTGTCTTTGATTTTTACTTTTTTTTTTATTTGATTGACTTTTTTATTTAATTATTTTACTTGACTTGACGAACCACGTTTTTTGAAAAACCACGTTTTTTTATGACTTGTCTTCTTTTACGATCACACTTGACACCATGAAGTTTATTTAAGAACAGTTTATTTACCTTTATTTGATTCACAAGATAATTAATACTTAATTTACTTTTATTAAATTTGTTTAAGAACAGTTTATTTACTTTTATTTGATTAACAAGATAATTAATACTTAATTCACCTTTATTAAATTTATTTAAGAACAGTTTATTTTCCTTTATTTGGTTAACAAATTCACTGACTCTGTTGATAATCATTAGTTAATTTACTTACTTTACTTTTATTTATTTAAAGACAGATTTTTCTTATCCTACTATGTAGGCCTGAGTTCTGATTAAAAACTGACTTACTTTTTCTTACGACTAACTTAATATACCCAAATCATCATTCTGCAGCAACTACAACCAAAAATACAATATAACTGAAAACAAAGAGGATTGGGGCAGAGAGAAAAAAATAAAAGAAATATTAATGAGTGTAATACGAGATTACGACATAAATAAAATGTAGAACAGTGCAATGTGATATTGCGACAGAAAAATAAATGTAAAACAATGCAATGTGATATTGCAACATACTCTTGCCCGTTTAGAGAATTTTGATGAGGGCAAGACAGTTATAAAAAAATAAATGACGAACTAAGTTGTTCGTCAAGTTGGGTGGTAGAATATTTATTTCTACAGAAATGAATGAAATGAATGACGACATAATGTCCGTCATATTGGGTGGCATGTCTTTCACAATGAAAGTGTGACATGCCTTAACTACTCCCCCTTTTAAGATTCAGACGTCCCCGTCTGATTGACACTACGGACCACATTGATGAGGTCGATTCTAGCCCGCCTTTTTGTTACAAAAATAGAAATTATGAAGTAATATGCACTCTTCACGTTGGAATGAAGCTGAGAGATGGTTTCTCTGTTTTCTATATTTAATGCATGGAGATATGGTAGAGATAACAAGGGAATGTGGTTTGAAAGGTTAACAGAGTGGGCAATAGGGATTTCAGGATTAATGAAATCAATTTTCCTAAGATTTATCAGTTTTGTATTGTTAATAACGAGTTCATTTTGAAAAGTGATTAGAAAGCTGGTCGGTTATAATGACGATACCGTCATCAATTGGATTAATAGTTTACATGCTGTGGGCCGAAACCGTGTTGCAATGACCTGTGCTTTTGTTCAGTAAATTTTAAAGACAAAATTTATCGGTGTTTCTAAGTTGCTGGCAAAATGAGAAAAAGGCTTTTCTTGTACAATTTTTATAATATAATGTAACTATTCATACACTAGGCTACTTCGCCAGATTCGAATGATAAAAGCTTTTTATTATATATTACTGGAAATATTAATTTCCTATTATATTATTGCTTAATCTAATGTGGATGCAACTATTATGTTGCATCCCCTCACTATGTGAGTTGTCATTTTTGTTTCTAATTTCATTCTTTTGACTTGTTTAAGTTTAGGTTAATTTAATGTGGTTGTTATAAATTTTCCATTTTTCTTTTTTTGCTTTAATTTTTGTTTTACAATTAAAAATTTTGGGTTAATTTATTTATTAAAAAAAAATTTTCAATAATTAATGGTATTTATTTCATTTTAAAAAAAGGGTTCTTCGGTGTTCATGGGAATTTTTTGTTCCGTTAGCGAATTCACCGAATCCAAATTTAATTTTAAATTTTCTTTTTTTTTTGTTATACAATTCAGAGTTTTAGGTTAATTTATTTATTTATTATTTTTGTTTTACAATTCAGAATTTTATGCTAATTTATTAAAAACAATTTTTTGAATAATTTGTGGTATAAAAAAAATAATATAATAAAAATGATGTATTACTGTTAACGAATTTGCCTGTGGAAAAGTGTTATCTTCAACGTAAATTTCGTTCTGCTGTAGAAAATAGTCTTAATCAAATGCCAAAACCTTTCTTCAAAAGATATGCTTTAATTTGCTTGTTCTTTTTTATTAACCACTTCTTGTTTTTTTGGAAGATAATAAAAAAAAAATAAAACCAAGTTTTTCTACGTGGTAATCTTTTATAACACTCTTTTCCTTCTTTGCACTTTTCGTCCTTGTAATAATCATTTATATTTTTTGCTCTTTGTAAAAAATTTTCCGTGATAAAAATTTATTTAAAAAAAAATTTATAAAGTTTATAAAGATTTTTTACTTATCTTCTTTCTTTTTCTTTTTTTCATCTTAAATTCTAATAGAGATTATTAAATTTTCCTGTTGGCTAAAAAAAATTACTCTTTTAATTATGTTCCCCAATGGGGTCTTTATCTGTTCTTTCCTCGTTTTCCATTCTTGGGGTTTTAAAATCTTTCACCCCATTAAAATAACCTTCGTTAGCCAACCTAAATATCCCCCTATCGAGTCTATATAAATTCTTGCATTCGTTTCATGATCCACTGGGGTCCATTCGAATATCTGATGAAGATAATCACCCCTCAAATAACCCTTCTTACGAATCCACTTCCTGGGCATTGTCTTTTTTTTTAATATAACTTTTTTAGAAAAAAAAATTTAACTTACAATTACTCTATGTAACGGTTGGCACTTTGTTTTTTTTTTTTTTTTTTTTTGTTTCATTGTTTAACTGTTAATGGGCGTTTTGCGGATGCAGGAGTTCGTGCCGAGTTGGGCGCCAATATTCTTCCTTTATTAGTTATTCTATTTATTTTACTTACTATGTAAGTTTATCTCATCTTTTAAATCAATTAACTCCATTGATAATCAATACTTAGTCCACTTTATTTATTTAAGAACAGTTTATTTATTTTTATTTGATTAACAAGATAATTAATACTTAATTCACTTTTATTAAATTTATTTAAGAACAGTTTATTTACTTTTATTTGATTAATAAGATAATTAATACTTAATTCACTTTTATGAAATTTATTTAAGAACAGTTTATTTTCCTTTATTTGATTAACAAATTCACTGACTCTGTTGATAATCAATAGTTAATTTACTTAATTTACTTTTTTTTATTTAAAGACAGATTTTTCTTATCCTACTATGTAGGCCTGAATTCTGATTAAAAACTGACTTACTTTTTCTTAGGACTAACTTAATATACCCAAATCATCATTCTTCAGCAACATACAACCACCGCCAAAAAGTGCTAGGGTCAACGCAAAGCATGTTTGTCGTAAACAACCAGTCAAGTGCATTGCCTTTATTTCCCAATCGTAAATTGTGAAATCATAAGACAGTCTCAAGTGCAGTGACTTAGAATTGTTTACGTTGTGGAATTGGGCAATCAATCGAAATAAAAATAAAAAATAAAATGTAGAACAGTGCAACGTGATATTGCGACAGAAAAATAAATGCAAAACAATGCAATGTGATATTGCAACATACTAGTGCCCGTTTAGAGTAATTTGATGAGGCAAGACAGTTTTAAAAAATAAATGACGAACTAAGTTTGTAACGTTGCAAAACACAACGTACATAACTAACACGATATACAAGACACGATATACACGACACGATATACTTACTAACACGATATAACATAACATACACGACACTAACTACTACGACCACCCATACTTAACGTACATGATATCACTATACACATTAACAACGCGAACACTGACTGAACTTATACCAACCAGATTACATGCATATACCATCTTTTATTGATTCTCATTCAGTCAATATATTAATTTAGATAAGAAAGCAAGGTTGGTATAGGCAGAGTCAGTCAAGTAGGGTTAATGACAAGACTCTGAGTTAAGTCGAGTTAATGACAAAATCTTGTGTCGGAACAATCTGCCACCACGTAGATATATCCAAGGACATACTGACGATCGATCTCGGTCGTCATCAATAAATTTTACTCCAACAACCTTCGCTTGACTGCTCTCGCTACTCCAGAAACCTTCGGTTGGCTGCTCTCGCTACTACAGCAACTTCTGTTGACTGCTCTCGCTACTCCAGCAACCTTCGGTTGACTGCTCTCGCTTCTGCTTTCAGGTCGGCGATTGCCATCAACCTGCGATCTGTACCGAGCAGCCAAGCCAGCCGACAACTCAACAGCCAAGCTACCATCACAACCGATCTGTACCGAGCAGCCACGCCAGCCGACAACCGAGCTACCATCACAACCGATCTGAACCGAGCAGCCACGCCAGCCGACAAGTCAACAACCGAGCTACCATCACAACCGATCTGTACCGAGCAGCCACGCCAGCCGACAATTCAACAGCCGAGCTACCATCACAACCGATCTGTACCGAGCAGCCACGCCAACCGACAATTCAACAACCGAGCTACCATCACAACCGATCTGTACCGAGCAACCAAGCCAGCCGACAATTCAACAACCGAGTTACCATCACAACCGATCTGTACCGAGCAGCCAAGCCAGCCGACAACTCAACAACCGAGCTGCCATTATAACCGATTACTCCCGATTGAACAGCCGATCTCCCGATACAACCGACGGCTACCGATTGAAATACCAAGCTACCAATACAACCGATTGCTACCGATTGTATAACCGAGTTACCAATACAAACGATTGCTACCGATTTACCAATACAACCGATTGCTAAGCAGCCGATCTACCGATACAACCGACGGCTGCCGATTAAGTAATCGATTCACCAGCACAACCGACTGCTACCGATTAGGCAGCCGACTTACCGATACCATCAACCACAGCCGATATTGTCGATTTACGGATAAACGAACCATCTCACCCCCCGAAGGAAGCTTCGAAGATCCGAATAAGAGACGAAGAGCCATTCGCCAGTGTTTCATTATTTATAATATATATACAGTAGAATCGCGATAATTCGTACCCCTTGAGAAAATTCCAATAATTCGTAATATTTCCATATATTTTGGTCCCCCTATATTTCGTATTTTTGTTTTTTTAACAAGCAATGCAAAACCTCTTATAAATCGTAATTGATTGTTTAAACCCTCGTATAATTCGTAATGTAAACGCAAAAATATTAAGAATAACGTTTCGAAAAAATCTTTAGCTGCATATGTTATTACCGTTACTTTGAACAATGGAAATTTTTGTGCTTTCTATTTATTAGTTTTTTTGTAAACGTCGCATAAACATGTCACGAAAGCGTACTCATATAAACTTATCTGTATTGAAAAAACAACAAATTATTTCAGCTATTGATAATGGAGCAAAACACATGAAGTGGCTAAACAATTTAAAATCGCTCCATCAACACTTACTTCAATACTGCACAAGAGAGAATTTAATTGCAAGCATCTTCGAATACTACAGTCAAGCGTCAAAAACAACCTGAATTCCTAGAAATAGAGAAGTCTCTTCTATTATGGTTTACGCAATGTCGGCAGTCTAATATTCCTGTGGGCGGCCCATTATTAATAGAAAAAGCGCAGTTTTTTGCCAAAAAATTAAATTTAAACAATTTCAAAGCAAGCAGTGGTTGGCTCGACCGTTTTAAAAAGCGGAACAATATTTCGTTTAATGATGGTATTTGTGCAGAATGGAGAGAAAAACTAAAGGAACTAATAAAAGACTACGATGCCAAGGACATCTTTAACGCAGACGAGACTGGCTTGTTCTATAAATGCCTACCCGATCGCACATTTTGCTTAAAAAATGAAAAGTGCAATGGTGGTAAGCACAGCAAAGAAAGAGTTACTTTATTATTTGCTGTAAATATGGACGGAACCGATAAACTAAAACCACTACTCATTGGAAAATCAGCAAAACCAAGGTGCTTCAAAAATATGCACAGTTTTCCAATGCATTATCGTCACAATAAGAAGTCTTTGATGACAACAGATTTATTTAATGAATGGCTCCAAATCGTGAACCAGGACATGCAAAGTCAAAATAGGAAATTAATTTATTCTTAGACAATTGCACGGCGCACAATGGGTCGCCATTTCTTAGCCACATAAATCTAATTTTTTTACCACCAAACACGACATCTAAGCTACAACCTCTTGACCAGGGTATAATAAAAAATTTCAAAGCTTTATATCGCAAAGAATTAGTTACCAACTTGGTAGATTGTATTGATGATAAAAAAGACTTCAAATTTACACTTTTTGATGCAATGCAAATTTCTTATAAATCGTGGCAAAGTATCAGCAAGTTATGTATTCAAAACTGCTTTCGCGCTTGTGGTTTCGTTAAAGATGTAATCCATGATTTGCCGGAAGATGAGCAATTAAACATAGGCGACTTATGGAGTCGTGTTTCTTGCAATTCTCAAAATACTGTTTCCTTTGAAGAATATGCAAATGTTGACAATGACGTGGCTATTGCAGGAAAGTTGGGTGATGAGGACATTTTAGAACAAGAGATAATTGGCGACAACGAAAGTGATGACGATGATAGCAACTATGAAGAGCACCTTATGACGAATAAGGAAGCAAAATCCAACCTTCAGCAATGGCTTTTCTATTTTTCAAATCATGATGTTAATGATAAAGTTTTTGATTCTTTGGTAATTTTAGAAAATTCTTTGGACAAAATACGCGAAAAAAGCCTTAAACAACACAAAATAACAGACTTTTTTAAAGCATAATTTTTAGTTATATTGTTTTTTTTTTTTTTAATTTTTAAATGGAATAACTGGTTTTGATTTTATTCATTAGTTCTTAATAAAATTAGAGTATTAAGTAAGTAAATACGTCTATGTACATAAATAAATAAATATGGAACCATAACCAAAATAAAAGCCCCTTTAATTCGCAACTTTTTTTTATTTACCTCTATAAATCGAAATCTCAACAAATCGTAAACACCCCTAATTCGTAAAAAATTGGTGGTCCCCTGCGATTACGAATTATCTCGATTCTACTGTATATAACAATTAAACAATAAAACTCAGTTTATGCTCAATCCTAAGGAAGGAAAACAACTGAATTATTATTTAAGGTTTCGAGGATCCTTAAATAGACCCTGGACGCGACTGACGACCCCAGCCGCAAGATAAAATACTCGTTACAAGTTCGTCAAGTTGGGTGGTAGAATATTTATTTCTACAGAAATGAATGAAATGAATGACGACATAATGTCCGTCATATTGGGTAGCATGTCTTTCACAATGAAAGTGTGACATGCCTTAACTTATATATAATTATATAACGCTTAAATCTAAGTTAGAATACAAAGTTGTATATATAAGTATTGTATAACAATGTTGATATTTTATTAACAATGTTGTTCAGAAAGGCATCATTTATTTATAGATATTTAAAACTATTAATTCATTATCATAACACATATGTTAAAAAATTTAACAGACGTTTTCAAAACATGCCGCAAATATAATCTAAAATTGCATCCTGAACAGTGCTCATTTTTTGGTCACGAAGTGACTTATTTAGGCCATAAATGTATAGAGCATAAATGTCCAGACGATAGCAAATTCAAGATAATTCAAGACTATCCAACACCTTAAAGTGCCGATGAAACGGCAAGGTAAAGGTATGGAATGGAGCGAGGACTGTGGAAAAGCATTCGAATATTTAAAGAATTCGTTTATGAGTCGAAGAATACTGTAATATCCAAATTTTAATGAAAAATTTTGTATTACAACCGTTGCAAGCAAATATGCATGCGGTGCCCTACTGAGCCGAGAGTTTTACAACTCCCTATAGCATATGCTTCAAAGTCGAATGGGAACTAGCGGCTATACACTGTGCAATTACTTACTTCAGCCCATATATCTATGGGACAAAATCCATAGTAAGAAGCGATCATCGATCCGTTACACGGCGGTCATCCAGGAATGGCAAGGATGATGGCAAAATTAAGTGAAAAATATTTTTGAACGGAATGTCCAGAGACATCCGTAATTATATAAGAAACTGTAAACAATACCAGACCAACAAACCCCAACCGAAAACAAAGGAACCAATAACGGAGACGCCAGCCCGGGCATTTGACGTCATCATTATAGATACAATTGGACCTTATATTAGATCCAATAATGGCAGCGAATACACTGTAACCATTATATGAGATCTAACTAAATACTTAGTCACTATACCTGTACCCGACAAGCAGGCCAAGACCGTGTCAAAGGCAATTTTCGAAAATTTTATTTTAATATATGGTCCTATGCGTAGGATTCTAACTGTATGGGAACTGAATACAAAAATCAGACCCTGCAGGAACTTTGTCAGCTGTTGAGCATTGAGTATGTCACCTCAACAGCTTCCCATCATCAAACTCTAGGGGCAATAGAGAGATCTCACAGGACATTCAATGAGTATGTTCGATCGTATCTATCATTGAACAGAACAGATTGGGATGAATAGCTAAAATACTTTACGTATTGCTTCAATACAACACCATCCACTGTTCATGGTTATTGTCCATATGAGTTAGTCTTTAGTAGGAACATCCCTTAAATTTCTTGATTCGAATGTAGTGGACCCACTGTATAATTTAGAAGTCTATAAAAAGGAGGTGAAATATAGGCTTCAACAGGCACGAAAGCGCGCCATAAATATGATAAATGCTAACAAGGTTAACAGTAAGTCTCAATATGACAGGGTTACAAGAACAATTGATATTCGAGTAGGGTATTTAGTTCTACTAGAAAACAATGCAGGACATAAATTAGAAAACTTATTTAAAGGCCCATATTCAGTTGAGGAAATCGACATATTCGGTAATTGTGCGTTATCGCTAGGTGACGGTAAAATAGTCAAGGTACACAGGAATAGAATGAGGAAATTTAGTAAACAATAAAAAAAAAATTTTCTCTTATTTTTAAAATTTTTTGTGTGCATATTATAAATATACTACAGGCAGTAAACAATATACAATAAATAAATTAAAATAAATACTAGAATTAATTTTAACATATAAAATGAAATTAATATTAAAATTAAAGTAATAAAATTTAAAATTAAAAATTATAGAATTAAATCTAAATTCAAAATTAAAATTAGATTAAAAAAAAAATAAAAACTAAAACTTAAAATATCCAATAAATTTGTATCTATAATATTAATATGCTAGGCGATTTTGTGTTACCGATGTAAATTTCACAGTTTTACCCCGATTATGACAAAAAATTTATTATTTGGAAGGTATTTCTTTTTAGCTTTTACCCACATATACAGATTTTCATCGTCTGGAATATATTTTTGGAGTCATGATCGTTTAAAGTTGCTACTAAAACATACATAAAATTATACAATGCTATGTGTGTGTTCATTAAATTTGTTTGTGTTAATGTGTTGAGTTTGTTTTCTTCATTTAAAATGAGTTGAATTATGAAGCATAACTTTAGGGTCTTTATTAAATGAAAAAATAAAATTTCCTTGAATTTGCACTCTAATTTCGAGTGCATAAATCTGCTAGTATAAATTAATACAATACAAGGTAGGAAGCTATATTCGAATTAAGAGAAACAAAATTTTGTACATGATTGCCAGGTCAGCAATCGTTTGCAATTTTTTTTTTCTTAACTACAATTATTTAATCTATACAAAAAAATTAATTCTTTAAATTGTAATCTGTAGGATAATTATTATAACGGAACTTTAATAATAACACTAAAATTAATATTAAACAGAAAAATTTAATTCAAATTAATATTGAAAATTTCTTAACTATTTTAGTACCTACCGCATTTGACAACATTTTTATTAATAATACATTTATTAATAATGCATTATTAATAATACATTTTTATTAATCGCCAAAAGAAAAATTCATTCTAACAAGTTATGAGAAAACAAAAAAAATTTTAAGAAAGCACAAGATATCATTATCATTCAAGCGGATAAGGGTAATAAGACGGTAATAATGTATAAGAATGATTACCATATGAAAATGGGGAAGTTGCTAGAAGATAAAGATACGTATAGAACAATTAGAACTGACCCGACACCTAAACTACAAAAGAAAAACAATATTATAATTGCGGAACTCTTTAAACATATATTGATATATGGGGAAAACGACGATTACAATGCTCATCAGCGATTGCCCCAAGGATATATGGTCTCCCAAAGATACAAAAGATAGGAACACCTATACGACCAATAGTATTCTCAATGAACGTACCTTGTTATCAGCTCTCTAAATTTGTAGGGCAAATACTTAAACATATTATTTCAGACACTTACAACATAAAAAACTCGGCACAATTAAAATCACAATTAAAGGAAATAGAAATTGATGATAACCAGATCTTAATATCATTTGATGTCGTATCTTTATTTACGAATATACCTGTACACACGGCAATTAGAAACATAATGGAAAAATGGGACACGATTAAGAAATTTACAAAAATACCAAAATCAAAATTCTTACGGATACTCCAATTTTGTCTTACGGACAATAATTACTTTGTATATGAAAATAAAATATTTAATCAGATCTTTGGAATGCCAATGGGTAACCACTTTCACCACTTTCACCTACTATAGCGGATATAGTTTTAGACAGTTTGCTGGACAAAGCCACAACTGAATTAAAAAATAAAAATATTCACCTAAAATACATAACTAAATATGTAGATGACATTCTAGCCATAATTAATGTTGACGACAGAGACGAAATCCTAGATGCCTTCAATAAATATCATCCAAAAATCCAGTTCACGATTGAAATGGAAAATAATGGGGAACTTGCATATCTGGATACAAAACTACATAGGAAAAACGGCAAAATTTACTTTAATTGGTACACAAAAGATACGTCATCAGGAAGATTGATGAATTTTAACGCAACACAGCTTAAGAGTCAAATAATAAATACTGCCAGAAATTTCGTCTTTAGAGTTTTGAATGTTAGTGACAAAGAATTTTACACCGGAAATTTAAACAAAATTACCACAATTCTAAAAAACAACAGCTTTCCCCTTAAACTTATAAATTCTCTCATATACGACACATGTAGGAAATTAGAAACCAAAATATTTGAAAAGACAAAATTGAGGAAGATAACAACAACATTTTTTACAGTGCGAAATATATTCCTGTAGCTATGTTCTGTAACTCTCACATCGGAAAGTTTTCACATGGAATGTATAAAAATGAAACAAAAACGTTGCGAACTGACACAAAATATTGTTTCTCGCATTCGACTGGTTCTGTAACTTTATTTTGTGAGAACTATCTGTCTCGTAACGTTTTTTCTCACATTTATTGGAAAAATGAGAAATAAGTGTTTCTGTAAAGTAGGCATGTGAAAAGATTTGAAATTGAACTGTCAAATTCACTCACAACTGAAATCTATGCGAGATAAGTTTTTAAATTCAGTTGCTTTAAAAAAAAAAATATATATATATATTAGATGACATCGAATATTGGAGAATAGGTAAAAAATATGTTAATTTTTTATTTATATTTTACTTTTAGTATTTACATTTAAATTTTTTTTTGCAATTATTCAGAAAGTGCAACGAATTTCCCAAATTAAAAAAAAAAAACTTGTGGACTACATGTCTTCCAATTTGGAATTTGCCAGAGGACATTTTGTATGATTCAACGGATCACACTTAAACTGATCCTTTTTAAGGCTGATTCTTGATCTTTTCCTAACAGATAATAAAAGCAAAACAGATAAAGCGCATGTGTAGTAAAAGTTTTTTTACAATCACAAATTTTATTGTATCAATTTTGAAAATATGTATTTATATTTTTAGTTGTTCGAATGATTTTGTAGTAAATGTTGTATAATTTTAATAACAAAAAAAAAATAGTAATTCAAGAACTAAAAAATATCGTAAAAGTAGTAATTAATTTAAGGCAGAAGTAAGCCTTTTCTCTTTTACTACATTTCTACTACAAAAAGCTGAAAAAATAAATAAAATCTATTTAAAAAAATATTTAATGAATAAATTTATTAACAAAATGATAAATTGTTTAAATAAATGATTAATTTTAGTATTATCTAATATTATTAATAAATTTATGTATTTATTTATTTCATTAAGCTAGTTTTGTAAATTCACATATACGTAAAAGTTTAAACAAAGCTGTATAAACTGTATAATATAGTATATTATATTAGTATATTATACTATAAAAATATAATTTCATAAATCCATTTTTTGATAAAGTTAAAAATTATTCCTATGTGATCCATAGGTGCTTTACGCGGGGTAAAATTAAAATTTAATTTTTGAATTATTGAAAATATATTGATTTTAATTAATCTTTATTCATAAATAGATTATTATTTAAATTAAATTATGTTTTTAATAAAACTCAATTTTTTAATTAATTTTTTTTTAAATTAAATTGTTTTTTTAATTAAACAATCAATTGATTATTTGAATAAATAAAGTTATTTTTTTAAATAGTATAACAGCCATTCTGGGAGGGGAGAACTTTTTTGGATGATTTTCTATACTGACTTAGTACTTTTACAATGCCAACGAACATGTTCGACAGTATAATAAAGGAATAAATTAATTTATTAATCAGATAATCAGTTGATTGATTAATAAATTAATTTATAAATCAGATAATCAGTTGATTAATTAATAAAAAAAAATCAACCAAAATTCAGTGGGGGCCTTTTGGGCTCAAATGACTTAAAAATGGTTGATTTTAAATTAATTGTTTATTAAATTCATTTAATTAAGTTATTATTATTTAATTAAAAGTATAAATTTATTAACTTATTTAATTATTTGTATTTTAATTAATCGAATTAATATTTAATGAATAAATTAATTTTTTAATAAATCAATCATTATAATTTAACTCTAATGGCTTTTTAATTATAAATTGTTTGGTTTTTTAATTAACCAATTAATTGTTTTATCAATTAATAAAATGTTTTTTTAACTAATCAATTTTTTTAAGTTAAACAATTGCATTATTAATTTAACATTTAATTATTGTTTTTATTAATCAATCAACTGACTATTTGAAGCGATTAATAGCTTTAATACCATAGCGTTGATACCACCACACACCTTAAACTTGAATGATACTGAAACTGTAACAATATCGGACTATGATGATAAGGATAAAGAAAAATCATTCTGAGACAATATTCACTTATATGGGCACTTTTTAAGTACTTACATATGCACTTTTTAAGTACTTATATATGAACTTTTTAGGCACTTATATATGTACTTTTTAAGTACTTATTTGCACTTTTTAAATAATTTTATTAAAGTTTCAGACAGCTTCATAACGAGCTCTTGCGTCTTCTGGATTTTTCACATTTGATCTAAATCAGGTGGCAAATTGTGTTCCAATACCGCCGCTATAGCTTCTGCACTAGAAGCACACCGAGATGAAAGCCATCTAATAAAACCAGTGCCCAATCCAATATCATAGCAATTTCTAACTTAACATCTCTCTTCGCAGGGTTTTTAGTGTTTGTTTTTTGTAACCTTTTCTTTCAGCTCAATTTTAGGATCCGTTTTGATGGTCTTAGCATTCATATCAATAATTACTTGATGTGTTATTAGATTTTGTAAATCATTTATGGTTTCCATCGTAGCATTTTTATAACCTTGTACTATAACGTTGGCTTTAATAGAATCTCTAGAAAACAAATATATTTAGATATGATTTTTTAAAATTTATAATGCATACTCACAAATAACTGCAAGCTTGCTTTAATTTTTCTATATCTAAGCCCACGGAATAATGACGTTCAAATATATTTAGATATGATTTTTTAAAATTTATAATGCATACTCACAAATAACTGCAAGCTTGCTTTAATATTTCTATATCTAAGCCCACGGAATAATGACGTTCATAATCGACCACAACAGTTTGCTCCGACAAACATTCGGTTAATAAGGCAATGTATTCTTCGGAAGGTATTAAAATTTAATTCTCTATAAAGGTGCTTTACACGTTGTGTTTTTTACATATGTACTGTCAAATTTTCCCACAACAAAAATTGTAAACATCGTGTGATACATATGAAACATTGTTTATGTACAATACATGAGGAAAGTCACATGTACATTTTTCAACTAGAACAGGTTCTATTTTGGCACGACAAACATATGAAAATACAACACTGCTTGTGGCTAAAGAAAAACAGAGTAAATTATAAAGATTAATATTGAAAGAAAAATAAATTGTTTAATATTAATTAACAATTAAAAAATATATAACGAGCATAATTTAACCATAGTAAACTTTTAGCCCCTCATTAAAAATATTCTTGCACAAAAAAGGCAGCGTGTTATCATTCAGTTATCATATCATCATTATCGTATCAGTTAATAGAAGTATATTGAACATTTTTCACAAATTTAAATTAAAAAAAATTATTTCAAGTTCTTAAATTTTTATACACATAATTTTATGTTTACTTTTATTTGCTTTGTTTGTTTTTATTTTTTGACAGCTGACTTGGAATATTCCAATAACAACGTAACCAGTGTTGTAACTTTTCACATTAAGATACAGACACAGTTTTTACTCACAAATCGAGAAACAGTGGAATTTTTTGTTTCATACTTTTTCGATGTGAGAACTTTTCACATAAAATACAGAACATGGGTACTGGCTTAACAGACAACAATAATATAAAAACAACAATGAAAACAAAAAACATACACTTCGCTTACAAACCAAACAAAACTCTGAGTACAATATTTTCTAATATTAAGGCGCCAATAGAAAAACAACAACAAAACAACGTTTTGTACGAAGTAAACTTCAGTGGTAACGACGAACAAACAAAAAGCTGCAGTGTTGTAAATATTGTTTTATTAAATGTTTTTTTGTAAAATTATGTGATTTTTTAATGTGAAAAATAATATTCATGTTATTGTAAGTCATCATTATTTTATAGTGTATTAATTTTGTAATAACTTTATGTTTACTTTTAATTAAAATATAGACAAAAATCCTTGAAAAAGTCAACAAACCATTGACGAAACGTCGGTTAAATATGTAATAAATTTGTCTTATTTACATTAAAACGTTAGGCCTTATTAGCTTATATAAAAATCACTGAAAGACAAAATAATGTTATTTTTAAATTTTTATTTTTTTAACTTTGTAACAAAATCTTCATTATGATTAAAATTATAATTATAATTACAGAATTTTTATAAACAAAATTCCTTTTAATAGAAAATAAATAATTTTTTTTTTTTTGAAAGAGGGGAGAGGAAAAGCCCCAGTAAATTTAAATATAGAAAAGAAAAAAAATTACAAATAAATTCTTATTCATTAATCATAACATTAAAGAATGGTCAATCGATTATTGATCATTCTTTTTCT
Source organism: Cordilura impudica (assembly GCA_963682025.1). Taxonomy (NCBI): domain Eukaryota; kingdom Metazoa; phylum Arthropoda; class Insecta; order Diptera; family Scathophagidae; genus Cordilura; species Cordilura impudica. Next base: position 209,636,279 of record OY821517.1, on the reverse strand, counting down.
GTAAAAGGGAGGTTAAGTGTGTTTGATAAGTTATAGCTGCCGTACCTTCAGCACGGTAGCTCAATGGTAACAATAAACCATTCTTAATTATAACAATATCCACACACACCAAACTTAAGCGTGGGAAAATATTTAACTTGCATTTCCACTGGTGTACATTTGTATTTGCGTTTGAGTTTGCTTAAGCTGTGCTTACACTATGTGTATTTTCCATATGTAAATTCAGTTTTACGATCCATACGTAATTCCGTGTGTGTGTCAAAATTGGCGTTTTACATACGATTCATAATTTTTGCGTTCAAATGTACATATGTATTTCCGTACGACATAACCTCTAAATGTAAACAACAGCTGATTTATTTTGTAAATATACAAAAATTTATTGTTAAAAATAAAGTTATATATTTTTAATTGTTAATTAATATTAAACAATTTATTTTTCTTTCAATATTAATCTTCATAATTTACTCTGTTTTTCTTTAGCCACAAGCAGTGTGTATTTTCATATGTTTGACATGCCAAAATAGAACCTGCTCTAATTGAAAAATTTACATATGTCTTGGTAAATGTATTGTACATAAACAATGTTTGAAAGGGTTCACACTATGTGTACAAATTGCACGTGCTAAAAAAAATAAGAAAAACACAAGCAAAACACATAGTGTGAACGCAGCTTTACTATGCAAATTCACATTTATAATTGTCTACCTGTATGCGAATTGCTAAATTAGCATTTTATTCACAATAATGTATTTCTGTAGAGTAAGAAAACATCTTAAATATATTTACGCTGATCCCTGACTCACTGACTGACTGACTGATTCTGTAACACTGAAATAATACACACACATAGCACTCCATACAAAGCTATGCGAAATACACAAACAAAATTTAATCTTTCTCATTTTATACAAACCCACACACGATTTTCTCTCTTCTTTGTTACCGACCAGTGCTGCTAATAAAATCTTCTGTAAATCGACAATTTTGGAAACTAAATCGCCAAAATCGTCATTTTTTAAAACAAGAAATTGTCAAGAAAATTCTACCGCTTATAAAACTCGAAACAATAAAATTTATTTATATCATTCATATTACGAATATTATTACAGCATTGGTTATATCTATATATTAAAACGTATTAGTGATGAAATTTCAACGAAAAAAATTTAACACAGCAATCAACTAAATAATTTTATTGATATGTATCTACAGCTGAAACATATAATATGGGTTTAAAGTATCGCCGTAATTAAAACTTAAATCTTAAATGGAGATGGTATTCAAGGTATTACCGTTTTGAAACGACTTGACCCAGAATTAAATCTATACATATTTTGTAATTTACATTTACACTGAACAAAAACTATCAATTTTCGATAAACAACCAATTAATTGTTAACCCTTGAAATCGTAATTTTTATGCTACTGAAAATTTTAAATCTTCAATCATTATTTTAACAAATTTAACAAATCATTTTAACAAATTGAAAAACGTCGAAATTACAATAAGTTGCCAAAATTGGCAGCACTGCTAACGACAATAACACTACATATGCAGATTTCGTGTTACTTATGGAATAATTTGAAAAAAATTTGCAAAAAATGCATTAAAAAAAATAAATATCTATTCAAATTCTTCTTTAAATTCCCTTTGTTGGCCAATGAAAAAATTCTGCAAAAAAATTAATGAATGAAATTTTAAGCATTTTTATTTTTCTCATTTAACGTCGTCCGATATGCATACATACTCCTTTTATCAAACTAAACTTTTCCGTTTGTCTGTTTTGATTTTCATCTCAAAATTGTTTTGTATTGTTATGAGCGCTTTCGCTCAGGTTCTCTGATGGCCAGCACTTACCAAAGAGCATGATTTTTTGATAAATATTTGAGAAAAAAGAGATCTTCAATGTGGATTTTGTTGTTGTCCAACATATTATTTCGTTTAAAGCTCTGTATTGAAAAGCACTTGAAAAAATAGTGGAATATTAGGTTTAAAATTTAAATTTTTTATTCTAACTTTGCATAATTAAATTACATTGTAATTTCAGAAGAGAGGTGGGAAAATAATTTTTTTTCACTCATAATATTAATTTTTGCATAATTTGCTTTCCAAAAATTTAGACAAACATAAATTACGTAAATAGGTATATTAAAGATTTTAATTTGAAGAATTTATTGAAATTATCATGGAAGAATTAAAGGCGATTGGGAATAATAAGTTTTTTTTTTTTAAGTAAAACTAATACGCGCTTATTTTTTATTTTTTCTTTTTTGGATTTATAGATAACTTTGCAAAAAATGTAGTTCTCTTTTTTCAGTTTACATGTATGATGAAATATGAAATATTTTTTTTCTCTTTTGTGTAGGTGTATTGGTGTGTGCACTTCCTTAAGGGGTGGTAGGTTATAAAACCTTTTTCTGAATGCACAACATGTCGAGCGTGTTGTGTCAAAATTTATATAAATCAGAGCAAAACTTAAGATACAGCCTCATACGGTATATAGTTTATAACTCAGTTTTTAAAAAACTTTAAACCGATTTTCTCGCAAATAAATGTTTGAAGCCCGTGAACACCATAACTCGAAATCTACTTGACCGATTCTTTTGAAATTTTAGACACTATATCTACACATAAATCATCAGGTAACCACGAAGAGTTTTTTTAATTCCATTTTCTTCCCCATTTTTTAACAACAAATTCCCGAAATTGTATAGCAAAAATCGTTTTTCACTTCAAAATTGCCGCAAAAAATAAAAAAAAATTGTATAAAACTCTTCGTCACTACCTCAGGAAACATGCCACCTTTGAAACGCATTTCGAATTTTTTATATCACATCATCCGGTAACGAGTTATGATATTCACCGCAAAACAACAACGCCTCCGGAGATTCCCTGTCACGGACTTATTTATTAAAATTTTTAATTGAAAATTTTTTCAAAGATTTTTCAAACGTTATGCTATAACGTATATATGAAATAAATAATCCAACGTTGTTCATATCTTCAAAAAAGAATTATGAAAATAAGACTTTTTTTAACTTTTAAAACCTTACCCTCCCCTTAAGAAACTTTTAGGAACCTTGCTCTAAGACGTTTTTTTTTCTATGCTATTCTATTTTTTACAGTAAAATGGAGTTCGGTAAATTGAGTTAGACTAAGTTCGTTATAACCGAAGTATTTTTTTGTTTTGTCCGAAAGGTTTAAAAACTTTTCTTAGTTGAATAAGTTTATTTATTTTGATGCATTTTAAAAAGTTATAAAACATAAATTAAATTATTAAAAAGATACATATTAATAGTTTGCCTTAATAAGACTAAAATTACCGAGTTTCTATCAAAATAAAATATTTTTCGAAAATCATATAATATTAAAAACTCCTTATGTTTAGAAGCAGAAAGTACAAAGCAAAGGTTGGCTACTGGCAAACTTTTACGAAAATCGAAGTTTTTGTTTTGTAAAGGGTCCGCCATCTAACGTTTTTTTTTTCAACTAGTGCTTATTTCGTGAATGGTAACACTTAGCTCATGTCTGATCTGACAGATAATAAGTTTTCTCCTTCCGCTGAACGAATATGGTTGTGTATACGCTTGAGCAACGCTGGGAAATATTGCGACATTACTTTGAAAATCATGGTAATGTTGCAGAATGTGTGCGAAAATTGCGTACGGATTTTGGAAGAAGAGAAGCACCGTCAGCTCCGTATGTTCGTTATCTTGTGAAAAAAGTGAAAGAAACTGGCATCCTCATCGATAAACCAAAGCGTGAAAAGCCAAAAACAGTGCGTATACCCGAGAATAATGCTGCTGTGGCAGAAAGTGTGCGTGAAGCGCCATCAACATCAATTCACCGTCGTTCTCAAGAATTGAACATTTCGGAGGCATCATTGAGACGAATTTTGCATAAAGACCTTGGTATAATGCCACATAAAGTCCAATTAGTTCAGGAGTTGAAGCCAACTGACCATCCAATGCGTTTTCGCTTCGCTAAGTGGGCTTGCGATCGACTTACAGAAGATGCCGATTTTGCCAAAAAAATCATCTTTTCAGACGAAGCTCATTTTGATCTTGGTGGGTATGTAAACAAGCAAAATTGTCGCATTTGGGGCACAGAAAACCCGCACACATACATTGAAAAGCCGATACACCCAAAACGAGTCACTGTTTGATGCGGCTTTTGGTCCAGAGGCATAATTGGGCCATTTTTCTTCGAAAATGAGCAAGGAGTGGCGTTACCGTCAATGGCGATCGTTATCGGGCCATGTCGAGCGAATTTTTGTTCACAAAAATTGAAGAGGAGGATATTGGCAACATTTGGTTTCAACAGGACGGCGCTACGTGCCACACAGCCGAAGCTACACTCGATGTTTTGCGCCCTGTTTTTGAAGATCACATTATCAGCCGCAGAGCTGATGTCATTTGGCCACCTCGGAGCTGCGATTTGACATCGTTGGACTATTATTTGTGGGGTGCACTCAAAGATAAGTGTTACGTCAACAAGCCAGAGACAATTAACGCTTTAAAGGACAATATTCGTGAAGCCATTGGTGAAATACAGCTGCACACAATCGATAATGTGCTTAAAAATTGGACCGATCGTGTAGGCTACTGCATGGCCAGCCGAGGCAGCCATTTGAATGAAATTATTTTCCATTATTAACCGGAAGGATTGTACTTTCAAATAAAAAAAAATTTTTGAGATAATATTCAGTAGTTTTTTTTATAGCATTTTCAAAAAAAAAAAGTTATTTGGCGGACCCTTTATTAAAATTAAATTAAAATTAAATTAAAATTAATTTTTTTTAAATATATATAATATAGGAAAATTCTGAAATGGAAAAAAAATTGTTTGTTAAAGGCAAAAGTTTGATATAGCCACTGTTCGCTATAAGACAAGCAATTTGTATGAAAAATGTGATTAAAACTCTTGGGACCGAAGAAATTCTTCGCTATAAACAAAAATTTATTACAACCAGGGTTTGTTATAAGCGAACTCCATTGTATTAAATTTTAATAATTTTGGGAATCTCCAATCTAATCACTTTACCCGGCCTTCCCACGTTCAAGTCAAATTGATCACAGATACAATAGTCAAAAAATTGTTAAGAAACTGTCCCATTGGAAAATTGAAAGAGAGAATTGAAACGTATGATTGTTTAGTAAAAAAAGTATGAGTGCATTACAACTTGAAAGCCAAAAATTTAACGTGTGAAGGCCGGGTAATATCTAAAATATATTTACACTGATCCCTGACTCACTGACTGACTGAGAGACAGACTGATTCTGTAACGCTGACCAAAACGATACGGTTCTAATTCCTAGGATTGATCTCGCCCCCAAACCGACACCACATTACCTTCCATATTAAAACGCCGCCAGTTTCCAGTAATTCCTGCATACGCAATTACCAACCAACAATTAAATGACCAACGATTTTTCACACGAAATATAGTTTTTCAAGAGATTTAAAATTGAAAAATTTTTTGCCAAATATTTCTTATCTGTTTTGATACTTATGTATACAATTTCTACAAACACAATCTTTTTTCATATGTACATACATATGTAACAATATAATTTTCAATTTACTACTATATTAAAAGAAATTTAATTTATTATAAATTTTTCGTGTATTTAAATTTAAACTGTTTGTTTTATTCATAATTTTCAAACGGGCGCCTAGGCGCCACACAATCAACTACTTTATAATATTAATGTAAATTGATTCAATAAAGAGTAACAAAACTAAACGGTCGCAAGAGCAGCACAAGCAAAAACAAAATTAAAACTTATATCAGAACCTCACGATATCAACATGAAATTATACAAATGGCTAAGGCGTATAAGTGGCAGAAAGCAAGAATGAACTAACTTAAGGCCACATGTAACAATAACGTAACGTGTTAGCTGTTTTTTTACATGAAAAGCATCGGGACTTTCCGATTACGTTCGGTAACTATTCTAAATGCTTTTCATTTAGTAGTGCGTTTACATCTGAGCAAAATCTAGTATATACGAGATTTCGAGCGAAATTTAGCTCATTTTTACTAGATTTTCCATACAAAACAAAATATAGCTCGTTACTAGTTTTGTGCAAAATTCACGAAATCTTGTCAAATTTGGGCACTACCAAATGATACTACTGTCTTTTTTTTAATATTGTAGTAGAAAATTACAACGCAGTGACTGAAAAATTGACATTTAAAAACAAAAGCAAACAAGTTGAAAAAAAGGAAATAAAATATTAATTATTAACAAAAAAATGATTTGTGCCCATTCTAATCTGCTAAATTATAATGGTGGAAAATGAATTTGTTTTTGCTGTTCAAACAATACATACATATAACAAATGCAAAAATTTCTATTTCAGTTTGTGCTTTTTTCATTTTTGATGTATAATATAATTATAAAATCTGTTCCTTTTTAGAATTTTCCATATTTGCATTTTCCTATTGTTTTGTTTATTTTTGGTATTTTTAGTTTACATGTTTTATTTTAATCAGCTGTTTATTGTTGTGGAAACAAAATCTCCCAAAATGTCAAAAAAGTCAGATGTAAACGGTATAGATTTTGAAATAGATTTCAACTAAAATCTACTAGACTTTCCTAGATGTAAACGCACTATAACACAAAAACAGTTGTCACGTTACGTTACGGTTACGTGTGGCTAACTAGGCCTTTATACTATCATTCTTGCACTAAATAGCCAAATGAAGTGCAACTCTGGTTGTTAATACCAAAAAATTGTATTTACACTAATACAAAATATTACAGAAATGCATAAGGAAAAAACAATTTTGAGCTGTTTGGTAGAAAACATTGACCTTTTATAAAGGGTCCGCCAAATAACTTTTTTTTTTTTTGAAAATGTTATAAAAAAAAACTACCGAATATTATTTCAAATTTCTTTTTTTATTTGAAAGTACAATCCTTCCGGTTAATAATGGAAAATAATTTCATTCAAATGGCTGCCTCGGCTGGCCATGTAGTAGCCTACACGATCGGTCCAATTTTTAAGCACATTACCGATTGTGTGCAGCTGTATTTCACCAATGGCTTCACGAATATTGTCCTTTAAAGCGTCAATTGTCTCTGGCTTGTTGGAGTAACACTTATCTTTGAGGGCACCCAACAAATAATAGTCCAACGGTGTCAAATCGCAGCTCCGAGGTGGCCAAACGACATCAGCTCTGCGGCTGATAATGCGATCTTCAAAAACAGGGCGCAAAACATCGAGTGTAGCTTCGGCTGTGTGGCACGTAGCGCCGTCCTGTTGAAACCAAATGTTGCCAATATCAATTCAATTTTTGTGAACAAAAATTCGTTTAACATGGCCCGATAACGATCGCCATTGACTGTAACGGCCACTCCTTGCTCATTTTCGAAGAAAAATGGCCCAATTATGCCTCTGGACCAAAATCCGCACCAAACAGTGACTCGTTTTGGGTGTATCGGCTTTTCAATGTATGCGTGCAGGTTTTTTGTGCCCCAAATGCGACAATTTTGCTTGTTTACATACCCGCCAAGATCAAAATGAGCTTTATCTGAAAAGATGATTTTTTTTGGCAAAATCGGCATCTTCTGTAAGTCGATCGCAGGCCCACTTAGCGAAGCGAAAACGAATTGGATGGTCAGTTGGCTTCAACTCCTGAACCAATTGGACTTTGTATGGCGTCATACCAAAGTCTTTATGAAAAATTCGTCTCAATGATGCCTCCGAAATGCTCAATTCTTGAGAACGACGGTGAATTGATGTTGATGGCGCTTCACGCACACTTTCTGCCACAGCAGCAATATTCTCGGGTGTACGCACTGTTTTTGGCTTTTCACGCTTTGGTTTATCGATGAGGATGCCAGTTTCTTTCACTTTTTTCACAAGATAACGAACATACGGAGCTGACGGTGCTTCTCTTCTTCCAAAATCCGTACGCAATTTTCGCACACATTCTGCAACATTACCATGATTTTCAAAGTAATGTCGCAATATTTTCCAGCGTTGTTCAAGCGTATACACAACCATATTCGTTCAGCGGAAGGATAAAACTAATTATCTGTCAAATCAGACATGAGCTAAGTGTTACCATTCACGAAATAAGCACTAGTTGAAAAAAAACGTTAGATGGCGGATCCTTTATATATTACAATGTTATGAAAGCATTTATATTTTGTAGAGATCCACCAAATGAATTTCTGTTGTTAACAAAAAAACTTAAATTCAAAATAACATGTATGAAATATAAATCCAAAAAAAATTGATGGCACACTTTGTTGCTACTCAAATACAATGTTTAGCTCAAATACAATGTTTAGCCTTTAATTACCAAAAGTGAAAAATGACACTTTTCATGAAGGCCACTCATTGTTTCTTTTTTTTCAAGTTCAAGTATAAATTTTGTTTACACAATCTTCATTAATAAACACATTTTTTTATTTAAATATTTTTTTTGAACTTATTTTTTTTGTTGTACATTTATTGATTTGATTTTATTTGAATTTGATTTTTATTTTTATGTATGTATAAGTAAGTAATTAAAATTGTAAATAATAAAAACCAAAAACATTAAGTGCTGAATTGGCACAAAAATAATATAAAATAAAGACCACTGTTGGAGAACAGAATGATTTGTGCTCTGACAGTTGGTAGGCAAACTTGCCCTAACTAAAAAAAAAAATTTGTTTGATTTCAAAAGGATTAAACACTAAAACTGGTCGGCAGGTTTGCCCCAGAATTAGTTTGAAAAATTAACCAACATAAATTCTACCATAAAAATATTATATGGCGATCCTTATCCTGCGTATCCTGGAACTCTGATGACTATTTGGTGAAAAAAAATTTTACATCCTATCCAGAAAATTTTATTTTGGAAACTATCCGAAGTATCCTGATTGGAACACAGCTGAACCATTGACACCACCAGACAGTGATTATGACATAGAAACAGATCTTGTCGATTCAAAGTTGTACGATCGCTTTGGTGATCCTGGTTACTTTGTTGGTTACAAAGGTGGCAATGTCATGACGGTGGCTTGATTTTCCCTTAATTTATGTTCTATCGCCTGAATAATTAATAAATGCAATAATTTAATAAATTTTGTTGAACACGTTCTTTAAATATTTAATATACTGTCGATACAATTATTATTTAAATATGACCGAACATGTAAATATTTTTCCTGCCCTATTAACAACGATTTTTTAAATTAAATTTTTTTTAAATATCGTTATATTTTCCACAAAATTTTAAATGATAAGTTATGTTTTTGCTTTTGCAATTTCTTACTACTTTTTTATGTTTATAAAAAATTAGAATTATTTTTCTGTTTCATTTTGTAATGGCATATATGGTTTGTTTATCATGTGTAAAATGTTGATGTTTTAAATATATTCTTTCTAACTTCTAATGATTTATATGATTTATACTATAATGATTTCGATGTTTATTTGTAATAAATCCAAAATGTCTTTAACCTATTTTATTTGTATGTGAACAAAACAAATGTATAAGTATATGTGTACCAAATTTACAGAGAAAAAAAGCCTTAAATAAAAGCAAAGATAAATTAAATAAAATATTTAAATGTACTAAAAAAAAATTGGAAATAGTATAAAAAAAAAAAAAAAAAAAAAATAAATCTTTTAACTCATAATATTTCACTAAGAATTACATATGTTTAATTAAAATAATAAATTAATTAATTAATCTTAAAACAAAAATTTTTTATATACAAAAGTTAAAATATATAAAATAGTACACTTATGGAAAAATTTGAAAAAATTGTAAGGACTCTGTCAAGTGTATTAGAAAATTTTAAAAAACAAGGTACAAAGAAATACAAACTAGATACAGTTTTACAGAAACTAAAAGAGGTAGAACAGTTAAAAATACAATTTGAGGCATTAGAAGAATCACCTGACATTGACTATATACAACTGACGACACTTAAAACAAAATTTCAAAAATTGTACACGGAAATAAGAACCAAATTAGAAGAACAGAAAGAAACAGAAAGTAACGAACATAGTAATTCAAGCAATACGCAAAACGTAACAAAAACCATGGGGGAATTTGACATAATTACTAGTTTAAAAGTAGTCCCAGAATTCACTGGAAACTACAAGGAGCTAAATTCATTTTTAAAAATCACTGAGCTCATGTATAATAACTTGAGTGAAAATGCAAAAAAAACTTTGATAGAATTCATAAGAGAGGTAAAATTACACAATAAGGTTAAAACAGCAATTGGAATACTGGAACCAATTGATAATTTTGACAAACTGAAATATGAGCTAACAAGGTTATACAAAAGTCCTTTGACAATTCCAGAAATTTATTCAAAACTCAATGGTTACACACAGAGAAACCAAAATGTCACCACATTCAGTGACAATATATTAAACTTAATATCCGAATTAAACTTGTTACAAATTTCACAACTGGAAGGAACAGTGACAACAGAACGGAAGGACGATATAGTCAGAACAAATCAAAACTATAGTTTGACCATTTTTAAGAACAATCTGAACGATACCTTAAAACAGGCAATTTGTATAGCACAGCCCAAAACGCTGAACGAAGCAATAAGTATTGCAAAGGAACTAGAGAAGACTAATTGTACCTCAGGACAATTAATGTATTATCAACAAAACAATTTTAGACAAACCAATTTTAGAGGACGAAATAACCACAGAGCCTTTGGCAATAATAATAACCGTGAAAACCATAACAACAATAACAATCGTTCTTTAAACAACAATGGAAAATATGAAAATTTTTCGAGACAAAATTTTAAACGCGGAAACAATTTAGGAAATTTTCGTAAAAATAATAATTACAGTGGACAAAACAATAACCGTGGGAACAATAACTACTATTCCGGAAACAATGGCAATCGCGGAAATTACAATAACAATCGAGGACAAAATAATTATCGTGGAAATAACAATTATCGTAGTAACCAACATAATAATTACAGTACAAATAATAACAATAATAGAATTCGAGTCATTCAAGAGGGAAACGAGTTGGCCCCGGAGGAAGGACATGCGGACTAGAGTCAATCCCCGGGTATCCAAGAATAAAAATTTATAGAATTTCAAATAATGCAACAAATATAATTTCTCTAAGATGTAAAGATGCTAATAGGAATCTTACCTTTATAGTAGACACAGGTGCGGACGTGTCAGTAATAAAAACAAAAAATCTCAATGGTGATTTGTATTTTAACAATCAAGAAAAATGCAAACTTACAGGCATATCGGACGAAATAATTTATTCACAGGGTGTAATTGATTTAAATTTGGATTTGGGTGAAAATTCGTACATTCAAAATTTTAATATCGTTGATAGCAAATTTCCCATACAGACTGACGGAATACTGGGACAAGATTTTTTAAAAAATTGCTTATGCAAAATCGATTTAGAAACCTGCACTATAACAGTTATTATCAATGATGAAGAGATCATTTTACCAATTTACTCAGACTTGTCAGAAGTTTCTGAAATAATTATTCCTGCAAGATCAGAAATAATTCACCATATAAAAATGGATCTAACTGAAGACAGTGTTGTGTTAAATAAAGAAGTGCAAGAAGGAGTATTTTTGGGAAATTCAATAGCACCCAAAGACGGATTTGCTCACATAAGACTACTTAATGTAAATGACAAAGAAATAAGAATTAAAAAGTTAAAATTAGAAACTGAGCCATTACATAACTATTACTTAATTAAAAATAAGAAGAAGGACAATTCTGACAGGGAACGTTTTGAAGAATTGATTAACATTTTAAATTTGGATTCAAAAGACAAAGAAGCAAAGGACTCGTTATACGCAATTTTTGAACAATATTCGGACATTTTTCATATCGAAGGAGAAGTATTGACAGCAAACAATTTTTATACTCAACATTTAAGTGTAAATGACACAAATCCTGTGTACATAAAAAATTATAGGCTACCGAATTCTCAGCTTGAAGAAATAGACGAGCAAGTAGACAATTTAATAGACACTGACATAGCAGAACACTCAGTTAGTCCCTATAACTCACCATTATTGCTAGTACCAAAAAAAAATTGTGGGGACAAAAAGAAATGGAGACTAGTAGTAGACTATAGGCAACTAAATAAGAAGTTGGTAAGCGACCGCTTCCCCCTAACCCGCTTGGAGGACGTACTAGAATTACTAGGCCGAGCAAAATACTTTTCAACACTCGACATGACGAGCTCTTTCCATCAAATACCGTTACATGAAGACTCTAGACCTTTAACTGCATTTTCAACTAACAAAGGTCATTTTCAATTTAAACGTTTACCATTCGGATTGAAAATTTCAAGCAACAGCTTTCAAAGAATGCTTACAATCGCCTTGAGTGGTTTGGATAGCCAAGCATTTTTGTATGTCGACGATATAATAGTATTTGGTTGTAGTTTAAAACACCATAATGACAATTTAATAACAGTCTTCGACAGACTAAGAAAATACAATTTAAAATTAAATGCAACCAAATGCGTATTTTTAAAATCAGAAGTCGTATATTTAGGACATTTAATTACTAATGAAGGTATAAAAACAGACCCTTCCAAATTTGAAACAATAAAAAAATACCCCGTCCCAAGAAATAGTGACGAAGTGAGAAAATTCGTAGCTTTTTGTAATTACTACAGACGATTTATTGAAAACTTCGCTCAAACCACAAAATGTCTCAATAATCTGGTAAAAAAAGGACAGACATTCGAATGGACAGAAGAATGTCAAAAGACATTTGAACTCTTAAAAGAAAAATTAATTAACCCACCTATATTACAGTATCCAAATTTTGAACAACCATTCGTACTCACAACTGATGCATCTGACTTCGCAATCGGTGCAATCTTAAGCCAAGGTGATATAGGAAAAGACTTGCCAATATCCTATGCAAGTAAAACACTGGCAAAACACGATATAAACAAGCCAGTAATAGAAAAAGAGCTACTAGCCATTCATTGGGGAATTAATTTCTTTAGACCATATTTATATGGCAGGAAGTTTATAGTGGTGACGGACCACAGACCCCTAGTAGCATTATTTACGCATAAAAATCCTTCATCAAAGATGACAAGGATAAGAATAGATTTGTCAGATTATGATTTTCAATTCAATTTTTTTTTCAATTATATATTCTTCCTTTATTTACATATTTTAACAAATTTGATATTTACATATGAGATCTTATCTTTACATATAGATATTGCAACAAATAATACATAGGATCTAAAGATATTAAATAGTTTTTATTTTATTTTTTAACGATTTTTAAAGGAAAATGGGAGGAAAAAAACCTTTATATGATTTAATATATTCAAATACTATCTGAAAATGTTTATATGCTTATAGGAGGTTTATTAGTAATAATAGACCTCTGTAAGCATATAATTTTCAATTTGGTGATTTCTTTTTTTAATTTTACGTTATTTCTATACATTCTCTTAGCAGTGGGTAAGAGGAATTTTCAATTTTGGCAAAGTAATTGTTATTAATCCTTGATATGTAATCGATAATTTTTTCATAACCGGTTTCTTCATGAAGAAGATTTGTAGGATACCTCCAGTGCTTTTTATATATCATTTTAAGACATTTGTTTTGTATAATTTGTAAGCGTTTTAGGTGGCAGTTGGCAGCGTCACTCCAAATAGGACACGCGTATGTTAATATCGGCCTTATAACACTTTTGAAGAGTAGATTTTTGTTTTGGTGGTTTAGAAATGACCTTCTATTTAGTAGTGGCCATAATGCTTTAAATGATTTTATAGCTTTTTGGCACGTAGCCATAATATGTTGTTTAAATGTAAGCTTTTTGTCCAAGACAACTCCGAGATATTTGACATCGTTAAGTACATTTATGGTATTATTTCCAATAAGAAGGTGACGTCTTGGCAGTCTTTTGGGAGATTTGTTGAATGGAAATATTATTGCTTGGGTCTTGTTTGGATTAATTTTGATTTTCCATTTGTGGAAATATTTACTGCAATTTACAAGTCCCTTTTCCATTTTCTTCAGGAGTGCACTTGTAAGTTTGTTTGAAGAAATTAACGCAGTGTCATCTGCGTAATAGGCAATTTTCATATATTTTGGGACTTTAAAATCGGATGTATATATCGAGTAAAGCAATGGCGACAAGACTGATCCTTGAGGTAACCCTGAGGTAATGGTTTTTGGAGTTGATGTTTCATTATTAATTGCAACTTTAAAGCTTCTGTCGTGAATGAAATCTGAAATAAGTTTACATAGATATTTTGGTATATTTGCATCAAGAAGTTTAAATAAGAGGCCATTATGCCAAACGGTGTCAAACGCTTTTTCAATATCTAACAATATTACACCCGTTGAACGTTTATTGTTTTTATTGGTGATTATTTGATTTTTAATTCTGTTTATTTGGTGAGTAGTGCTATGTCCTTTTTTAAATCCAAATTGTTCTTTAGCAACAATAGAATTGGTCGTTACAAATTCACTAAGACGAGAATGTAGAATTTTTTCAAATATTTTACCAAAGTTACTTAATAGACTGATAGGTCTGTAGCTGTTTGGGTTAGTTTTTGGCTTATTAGGTTTGTTGACAGCTATAACCTTAGCATTTTTGAAATGGTTTGGGAAATAGTTGAGTTTGATGCAGCTGTTAAATATTATAACCAGTAATTTTAAAGCTTTAATTGGTAGTTTCTTTAAAAGCAGGTTGGGAACATTGTCAAAACCGGGGGATTTTGAGGGTTTTATTGATGAGACAATATTCATTACTTCTTCAAGAGATGTATAAATTGCAGATTCAGAACTGGGATTTTCCGTCTTAAAATTATTTACTGTTGTATTTATTAGTGTATCTGCCGAGTGGTTATAGTTCGAAGTGAGGTTATTTGCTTGGACAAATGTATTTGCCAGGACTTCAGCCTTGTCCTTATCAGATGTTATTTTTGTATTTCCAACTTTGAAGTGAGCGATTTGATTTTTTCCTTTTCCTCGCAAGTTCCTGCTAATTTTCCAAAACGATTTATCACCTGGTTTTAAATTGGATAATAATTGAGACCATTTCTTATTGCGCTCCGAATTAATACTTTTATCAATCATGTTACTTAGAAACTTAGTACATTGATTATAAAAAGTTTGCTCGGCTATATTTGAAGATCGTTGGCTTTTTCTTTTAAAGCTTCTTCTTAGTTTTATATATTTCACAGTACTTTCTGGTAATGTGTAATTATTTTGTTGAGTTATTTTAGGTGTAGACACATCCCTTGCTTCGAATACTACATTTATAAATTTTTGGATTTCCTGATCAATTACTGCCTTAGTATTGTATATATCGGAATATAACGTGATTTTATTGTCTAAAAAATTCATATAAATGTTCCAGTTGGTTGCACTATAATCATAATAATTGAGGTCAACCTGCAAGGCCATTGACCTTTTAAGTGTACATATAATGGGGCGATGGTCTGATGGTATTTCGTAATCCATTGTTTTTACGTCTATATTAAAAGCGGAGTTGCTTAAAATAATATCGACTGTTGATGCTTCGCGATTGTGTTGATGGGGGAATAGGGTTGGACTATTAGGATAGTGAATAAAAAAATTGCTTGATTGCTGTAGGTTGTTAAGTGCGATTCCTGCAGTATTATTTGAACGACAATTCCATGAACAATGTTTGGCATTTAGGTCACCAAAAACTATATATTCTTTGGTGGAAGGTGTTAGGTTCAAGATATCAGCACAGAAGTTATGAGTATATCTTGGTGAATATAACGAAGATACAACAATAGGTCTATTATTTATAATAACTTCAATTGAGATGTTTTCGATTGATGAGGTGTTTGAAATAAAGAGGTTTTTATGAGCGACAGATTTATGAATTAACAGAGCTACTCCTCCTCCTCTTGCATCTGTTCTGTCACTTCTATATAAATAATAATTTTTAAAATAGGGTCTATGATTTTCTGAAAAAAAAGTTTCATTCAAAGACGCTATTTTAATATTTTCTCGTTCAATTAGTATCTCAAATTGTTTTAATTTAGAAAAGTTTGAAATGCCATTGGCATTCAAGTGAAGCATTTTGAATTCGTTTAAATTATTAGTATAATCCATGGGCGTATTTTACCATTGACATTACAACTTTGATTTGTTGTACTTTTGAGGTGCACCTATGCAAATCATCCATAGCTGTAGTGAAAATATCAAAAAGCTCATCAATGCTAAATAAATCGTTGTTTGTTTTCAGCTGGTTAGCATATGTAGCTTTGCTGTTATTATTGATGTTATTGTTACAATTTGTGTTGTTGTTACTTAAATTTGGGAAATCAACCTTTGATTGAAATGAAATATTTTGTTGTTGCCTGCTGTTGTTATGACTTTTGGAAGTTACTCTTGTTCTGGTTTCCAAATAGAGAGAACGTAACGGACAGTTGATGTCGTTTGCAGAGTGATCAGTTCTCTCTTTTCCATGTTTTTTGCAATTAAAGCATGTAAAAACAGCTGGTCTTTTTTCATTTGTGTTAAACGGACACACACTTGTATGATGTTGTTCTGCACATATCATACATGCAGCACTTCGATGGCAATGTTCACCGCCATGGCCATACATTAAGCAGTTCCAGCATTGAGTTGGTTTATTTCTGGACCTAGATTTGTATTTTTTCCAAGAAATTATGATATTGGAAATTGTCCTTACATTTTTTAAGGCAGTTGGGTTAAAATTTTTACGAACAAATTGAACTTTGTAAACAGCATTGTTGTTCGAACTGAATTTGGTGACTATTTCAGCCACCGAAGAAGGGGATAGGTTGTAGTTTTTTAACTCTTCGGTGATGTCCTCAGAGTTTATGCGGGGTAAACCGTGTAGAAAGGTTGTGTATAACCTATTATCTTTGGAGCCATATGAATGAAACTCCATTTTACTCTCTTTAAGAATTTGCTTATAGCATTCGTACAATTCTTTAGTTGGAGCAAATATTTTGGTACCAATTGAAGTACGTTTGAAAATACAGTCTTTACCAAGTAGTTTTCGTATTTCTGCAAATGATGCGTTGGCTTCTACAACTATAGGTGGAGGTTTGTGTTGTTTAATATCATTAATATTTGATGCAGGAGTTACGTCCATATCATTGAGGCCAGCAAGCAGGCTAAATCTGTTGCTGGACGTTGACGCGATGTTCGGGTTAACAAAACCCGGAGGAAGTCTTGTCATCTTCTTGTTCACAAGCTTTCTTTTTGATGAAGATTTGGCCCCTCGGGCCATCGCTAAATTTTTATTCCTGTTATAAGCTGGATTGTCTACCACGTGAGTTCAAATGAGATCAATAATAGGCAATTGCAAAAACAAAAATATACACTTGTTGTTAATTTTAAATAGTTGTACTCTAAGCGCTTTAATTATTTACACGACCGTTCGTAAAGAGAATTAGATTCGAACTGAGATTATGATTTTGACATAATCTACAAACAAGGAAAAATTAATACAAATGCCGATGCATTGTCAAGAATAAAAATAGATTCGGACATACTCAAGAGTATGATACCGACAAATTGTGATGACTCAAAAAGAATGTTTGCAATAACAAGGGGAATGTCAGCCAACGAGAACAAGGCAGACACGGAGAAATACAATTCTCATTCGAAACCTGATCAACTTCACATTTGGGAATGTACGTCCATATCTGATATCAGGAATATGAAAAATTTAAGATTTATAGAAGAAAATAATAAAGGTACCAAAATTGAGATAAATAAAAGATGGGTAACAGTTAGATATAGCGATAATCACGCGAAATTCGTTTCGATCGTCGAGAAGCTATCATCAAAAATGACTGATAGGAATATAATGAAGCTAGCGTTAGAACAAAATGATATATTAAGAGGCATGCCCATAGAAGAATTTAAGAAAATGTATAATGAATTGCAAATGGAAAGAATAAAAAGGAATTTAGAACCTTTAAAGATAATAATATACAAAGCCCCAACAAAAATTAAAGAAGAGTCAATTATGAAAAATTTAATTAAAGAGTATCACAATACACCAATAGGAGGACATTTAGGCATCAGAAAAACTTTATTGAAACTAAAACAAAGATTCGTTTGGAAAAACATGAATAAAATGGTTAAAAAATATATAATAAATTGTTGTGACTGCACAAAGAATAAACAAACAAAATACACCAAAGAAAAAATGACGATAACTGACACACCTGGTACAAGTTTTGAAACGTTAAGTATAGATACGGTAGGACCCTTACGAATATCTAACGGCTATAGATATATTTTGACAGTACAGTGCGAATTAACAAAATACGTCATACTACATCCAATGGAAACAAAAGAGGCGGTATCAATCGCAAAAGCATTAGTGGACCAAGTAATACTTAAATACGGACTTTTTAAGACACTAAAATCGGACAGAGGAACTGAATTTAAAAATGAACTGCTTGGAAATATTTGCCAAATGTTGAAAGTAGAACAGATTTTCTCAACACCCTACCACCATCAGACAATAGGAGCACTCGAACGAAATCATAGAGTTTTGAATGAGTTTTTGTTAAATTTCGTTGAAAATAATGAATGGGACAAATATATTTTGTACTATGCATTTGCATATAATAGCACACCAAATGTGGATACTAAATACAGCCCTTATGAACTAGTATATGGAAAAATTCCACGTTTGCCAAATGACATGGTTGAGAATAATAGGCCAATTTACAATTTGGACAGCTATGCAAATGAAATGAAAATAAGACTACGGGAATCACTACTTAAAGCACGAGAACTAATACATATGACAAAACTAAAAAGAAAACTAGATTATGACAAGAATAGTAAGGAATCTGACCTGAAAGTAGGAGATTTAGTATACGTTAAGTTAGAAACTAGGAGAAAACAACAGAGTCCATATCAATTCTGTAATTAAGATTAATAATAAATTTAAGGAATATCATAACAATATATTTAAAAAATACAATCCTAAATAAAAAAAAAAAAAAAAAAAAAAAAAACTAATGCTAAGAATTTAATTTAAGAAATATTAATACAATCACAAAAACTTTTATATTTATACAATCACAAAAACTAATTATGGATAGTAATTTCTTTAACTTAAAATTATATTTACTTGGACTTCAACAAAAACAATTTTTTGGAAACACACTTTCCTTTTGAAAATCGCGGAACTCTCAAAATTCATATAAATTTTGCTAGCCCCGTAATTTTCAATCTTGAGGACGATGGTGTAGAGATCCACCAAATGAATTTCTGTTGTTAACAAAAAAACTTAAATTCAAAATAACATGTATGAAATATAAATCCAAAAAAAATTGATGGCACACTTTGTTGCTACTCAAATACAATGTTTAGCTCAAATACAATGTTTAGCCTTTAATTACCAAAAGTGAAAAATGACACTTTTCATGAAGGCCACTCATTGTTTCTTTTTTTTCAAGTTCAAGTATAAATTTTGTTTACACAATCTTCATTAATAAACACATTTTTTTATTTAAATATTTTTTTTGAACTTATTTTTTTTTGTTGTACATTTATTGATTTGATTTTATTTGAATTTGATTTTTATTTTTATGTATGTATAAGTAAGTAATTAAAATTGTAAATAATAAAAACCAAAAACATTAAGTGCTGAATTAGCACAAAAATAATATAAAATAAAGACCACTGTTGGAGAACAGAATGATTTGTGCTCTGACAGTTGGTAGGCAAACTTGCCCTAACTAAAAAAAAAAAATTTGTTTGATTTCAAAAGGATTAAACACTAAAACTGGTCGGCAGGTTTGCCCCAGAATTAGTTTGAAAAATTAACCAACATAAATTCTACCATAAAAATATTATAATTTTATATATAATTTAGAAAGCTATGAAAACATTGACAAATAATACAAATAAAATAATATACCGATTTATTTCTAATATGCGGTTATTATGGATACACATACATATGTACATATATAGAGTATATGTATGTTAGCACGACAGACGTATAGTGCTGCCATATTTTTGTTATTTGGCTTTTCCAATGTTAATAGTTGTATGGATTTAAAGTGGATGAAAACAATTCTGTGTAAGCTCACTTAAATGTAGAATGTTAAATACTCTAGAAAAACATTTAAAAAAAATTTTTAATATTCTTATATAAAGATTTATTCAAGAACCATCACATATTAGAACTTTTTTATGAAATTAGTAAGATATACTGATTATCTTAATTGGTTATTTCATCACTACATAGCATTGAAAATTGTTAAAGATCTCTGGTTTTAAAAATGGATGAAACACTTCTATGGAATCTCACTTAAATGTCGAATGTTAATTACTTTAGGAAAAGATTTAACACAAATTTTTAGTTTTCTAATATAAAGATTTATCCAAGAACCTTAATATATTAAAATTTTTTATACATTATAATTTTTTATTAATACCTAGGTACCTCATCATTATTTTTCTCTGATAATGGCAATTTTTTGGATTTATTTCGGGATAACATTGAAAAAACTCAATTGATATTTTCTGAAATTCAGTTGATATATTCTGAAATACAAATGATACTTTCTGAAAATCAATTGATGCTTTCTGAAATACAATGGATTACTACTGAAAATCAGTTGATGTTTTCTGAAATTCAATTGATACTTTCTGAAAGTCAATTGATGTTTTCTGAAATACAATTGATACTTTCTGAAACACAATTGATATTTTCTGAAAATCAATTGATGTTTTCCGAAACACAATTGATACTTTCTGAAATTCAGTTGATGTTTTCTAAAATTCAATTGATACTTTCTGAAAGTCAATTGATGTTTTCTGAAATACAATTGATACTTTCTGAAACACAATTGATATTTTCTGAAAATCAATTGATGTTTTCCGAAACACAATTGATACTTTCTGAAATTCAATTGATGTTTTCTGAAATACAATTGGAAAAGGTGAAGTAATTAAAACACTTAAGTTTATTTTCGACTTCTTCAAAGTTTTCCTAGTATTTAGCTTTTTAAACTCACAGCACACCTAGCGGTTCTGCTCACTAAAAAAATTTCTGTCAATAGCAAATATATACTTATATATTAAAAAAAACAACTCTGTAAGTATGTAAGTTAAACTCACAGCACACCTAGCGGTCTATAGCTAGAATATTTAAAATTAACGAAAAAGAATTGTGATTTTGCTAAACAGACAACAAACTCGGCAGTTCTGCTTACTAAATACACCAATACACTTACATATACCTCAAACCGATTTTCCCTTACGCTGTTATTGTGATTGTGTTGTCAAATTGGATTTTATCCCCCCTCCCCCTGAGCGCATAGATGTTTACACATCAAAAATATATGTAAAATAATGTAACAATTTATTTCTAATATGCGGTTATTATGTATATACATTAGAGGCCTGATCGTAATATCAACTCCGCTTGGTATAAGGATCACAAATATATATATTTTATGGGGTCCAAAATTTTTTTTTTCTAATTATTACAAACGAAATGACGAACTTATATGTACCCTCTGCATACTGGAGTGGAGGGTATAAAAACACAAAATTTACTTTCATGCTACCGAAAAACGAATATTCGGTATTTGGTTTAAAGCGAAAGTCGAATAATTTTATTACTTGAAATGGAGATAGTAGCTCCGTTTTGGTGGTTGAAAACAATTTTAAAAAATATCTTCAGTAAAACTATAATATTCGTAACATCTCTAATAATATGTAAGTTTTTTATTGTATTCGTAAGAAAGACTTCAACAATGAACTCTTAAATATTTTAACTATGAAACAATATACAAATCCTTTTTTTAATGTTAGTATATGACAAAAAATAATGTTCCTGCATACGTCTCTGAGTGAGACCAATCCATAACAGACCCTACGGACTCCAATACATCCAGAAAAATGAACAGTTTGGTGCGGTTTAGACGCTTCACGCTGGGGTAGAATTGCCTGTTTTCTTAGATTAATTAAAAAAACAAAACTGTTGATACCCGGTTAAAGCATATAAAATTCTACATCACTTGTCGTTAAAATTAATGTGAAGCGTGCTCTGGTGTTTTCGTAATGATACTTAAAAGTCAGACTTTAATAAAATTTTTTGTGCAAAAAAGGCTGAAAAAAGTGAAAATTTCGCCTTGTAAAAATGTATTTATTTGAAAAAGTATTTCAAAAGTAAACAACTTTGCTACGGAACCATCAAGCTCAGATTATCCCGCAAATATTTCGTTAAAATTTATAGAACACATTGTGTGTGAAAGTGTTTTAGTGTTTGTTATTTACATTGGAAGTGCAAGAAAAAACTAGAATTTTTATATTTTAAGTGGACATACATAATAAGCGTCAAAAGAAACTGTGCAGTGAACAGTTCCACATTTATAAGTTGATAGATCCTAAAAGGGGGTAATACAATAAATGTGTTTTTATTTTTTTTAAGTACGGGCCGAAATTGGCCACACATCGATGGTCCAGAGGAGAGAAGACACAGGACGGACTTATGAATTACATTCACCATGACAAAACGACGGACATGCGAATTACATTCACATGACCAAAAACAAAGGACCGGTGAATTAAATTTACCACGACAGGCAGTGAATTATATTCACTTACACCCCGGAGGTGAATTACAACCACCATGATTCAGGGGTGAATTACTTTCACCCACACACAGCTACACACACATAACATTAAACCACACAAACAGTTAAACACCCTTCCCATCAACCATCCAACCATACACACAGCCACACACATCAACCATCCAACCATACCCACAGCCAAGGACCACATAATAAGAGGATGGTCAAACTGCTTTGGTATGCAGTGAAACCGACACCGACTTGAAGTTTTTTTTATATACATGTTTATTTTTTTATCCATCAGTATTTCTACCAATGCACTGTGGGGCCAATGATCTGTTTTTGAGGCAATAAATCACAGGAAACAGCTAGAGCTTTCAAATTTCGTACAGATGATTATCATGAGTTTCTAAGTCTTCAGTAAAAAATTTAAGTCAATCGGGCAGTGCCACGCCCATTTCTAGCAGGTTGATTAAAGTGCTACCGTGGTTGAAGATCACCGGAAAATAATAAGTTTCTGACTTTCAATTAGGTCACTTTAAATGCTCACTAAAGACTTAAGTAAACATTTCAAGTCAATCCGCCTGCTGCCACACCCACCTCAAGTGACAGGAAATGTATGCATGGCGATAGGCGGCTCTTGAAATTTAGCGATAATTACATCATTCTGTTCGAGATAACATTTATTTAGCAACTAACATTTAAAAACTAAAAATTTCCTGCTGTGTGTTTGGATTGTATCATCAATGTTAGGTTAATCTAAATATAGAAAATTGAATTAATACGTAGAAAACATTGTCTTTTGTAATTAATTCTTACATGAAAATTTTCTGTTTTATCAACTTCTAATTCGAAATTAAAATGAAATGTATCATCTGCGTCCCCTTCAGAATCTGAAATATCCTTATTTATAGCTGCAATTGACGTACTTGGCAGTTGATACTCAGGGATTTCAGGTATATTTAAAAGAGAAATAACTTCTCTTGGAAGCTGCAAACTTCTCTTTTTTGAAAGACGATTTTTCGGATATATACTTGATAATAACAGGTCAGAAGAATCCAGGGCCCTGTTAAAAACATCCATTATATTATGCTCCCTAGAATCCTTTCGTGCATGCTCAATGCGGTCCTTTTTATAAAATTTATTTCTCGCCTCAGAAGCATTTTCACCAGCACATCCGAGAGGTACGATTGACGCTTGCAATATTTGAGGAGAATGTGTTAAAATTTTATGCAAGGTCGCTGACATTGGGTACCATTCGTAATTTTTAAAATATATATCTGCAGTGTCATAGCAAAATTTTTTCAAGTGGTCTACACTTATTTCAAATTCAGAGTTAATTGTGATTAGAATTATATGTAAATGTTTTAAAAGTTCGATATTAATGTTGGTTATAGAAGAAAATAATTCCGGATTAGAAAATGCTTTTCGTGCCGTATTGCAGTCGTTCGTGGAGCCGCTCCCATTACTTTTCGGCTTGTGAACATGAAGGCCCATTCTTGCCAAAATTGTTCTTGAATTTCACCCTTTCTCTTTAGCATAAGATGTTTGTCCTCAGCACTCCGAATTTGCCATTTTTTAATATTAAGTCTATATGAAAGATTAAGGACAAATTCAAAACGTCGAATCCAGGCGTGTAATGGGCTTATACCATATTTTAATGCATTCGATTTTGGCTGAAACACCGATGAGCTTAAATCTTTCACCGACAGAAACTGTTTCGGATTTCCACCGCATATCGGACACGACTGAGTACTCTTTGTTTCCGAAAGTACGTTCAACACTTTTCCATCAATTAAACTCATAATAAGCTCGTACTTTACAGTAATCTTTCTATCGTTTACCATATAATCTTCCAAAGGCTTAAGATTTGATGTTTGCAGATCCAGATTTGTTTTTTCTTTCAATATATGCTCTTTGGTTTCCTTTATAAATTCAATTTTAAGTGGTCGGCAAAAACGGACGGAGTGAGGAGTATGGTTAATCCAAATGATAGCATTACTTGATGTGACTATTTTTAATGGTATAACTGAGGTTACAAAGAGTGAGTTATCTAAACTTTCTGGGGCATTGCTGTGTAACGTATGCATGATATAGCGTGTAAGTTAATGTAAATAATAACGCCATGCATACAACAATGCTTTGTGGTACGGTCGAGTCTCTGTTTCTTTTCTTTAGTAACATGAGTAATAATCATATAGTTTTTGGGGTAAACCGCCAATACAATTGACTAATGCAATTGAAACTAGTGACCCATTAACATTTGTTTTGATTTTATTTTGAATGAAGAAATTGCCTCACTTGCAGATTCTTTTTACACAACATCCAATTAAATTAGAGTTAAAAGAAAAACTCTATAAATAAAAACTAACATAGAGAGAGACTCCACCCAATCAAAAATGCATTGATAATATTTAGAGTTATTGAGTGTACTTTAGAAAGTCACTCTTAGAATTTAAGTTATTGAGTGTACTTTGGAAAGTCACTCTTAGAGCAGAAGTCTAGAACTTCTCATAGGGTATTTATAAGCAACTGTTTTGTGAAAATAAAAACAGTTCTAAATCGTGACTGATTTGGAACACTAACCAAAAATTCAAAGTGTGCTTTATTTTATGAGTAGCACCTAAAATTATAAATTCAAAATCAATCCGTTTGAACACCATATGGCGATCCTGCCAAATTAAAAGTGCTTAACTGCACTGGTTGATGTGCTATACGATTGCACCTACCAATAAATAATCCTGATAAAGGATAAACACGAAAACTGAGTGCTTGAATATGTTGCACCAGAAATAAAAATATTGTCCTGACGTAGACCGGCTCAAGTTCCGTCAGCTGCGTTGCCAAGAGAAGAAAAGATGAAAATTGGACCCTAACCATTAACAATGGAGGATATTACTGCCGAATTGAAACAAGAGGATGACACTGAATCTTTAATCAAAAACTCAATGATGCTGCCGATGTGGAAGGCGACATAAACAAGCAGAAGAAACAAATAAAAACACGTTAATCATATTAATACTATTAATAAAAAAATTTTCTTTGTAAACGAAGTGCGTCTAATCCGCACTCGTAGGGCCAATAAGCGATAACTCGCTCGTGGCAAAAATAGGAAACAAACATATATATATATATATATATATATAGATAAAAAAAATTTTTTTCAACATGATAAGGTTAATGGAATTATAGCTATAATAGCTATAATCTTAGTAATAATTGTAAAAATTCTGGAAAACTACATTATAAATATTGCTCAAAATGAAATTGAAGATTTTAGCATATTAGAAATTTTATTAGGAAACATCACAAATAAATAACTATTTTTAAGGAAAAATAAATTAAAAAAAAAAAATGAAATATTTAATCTGAAGCAATATTAAAATGAATAATTAGCAATTAAGAACATTTCTTTTTAACATATTTATATAATTTTTTTTTAAATGGATGAGATATTAACATCGTTTGAAACATTAGTGTCGAATGCTAGGAAATCGGTAAACAGACCATATTCACAGGAAACTTTAACAACGAAAAAGTTAGAAATAGAAAGATTAGAAAAACAAATAGAAAATATACTAGACTACGAGAATATTCCAGACGATATTACTAGAAGGTCAGTGGAGAGATTTAGAAGCTTAAAAGAGGAAGCATTAGAGATATTAATACAACATAATAATAAGAAAATTATTTTAGAGAAACGACAAGGAAAAGTAACATTATATATGGAATTGAGTGAACTTTCTGCTATTTCAAATTTGATCCCAACTTTCTCGGGACGGAATGATTTGAACAGTTTCACAACAAATTTAAAACTAGTATCACAGACTATACCTCCAGAAAAACAGAATTTTTTCTTCGAGTACATTATTAGCACAAAACTAGACATAAAAGTACAAAATAGAATAAAACAGGAAAGCATACCAACAACAGTCACGGAACTGATAACAGCCCTTAAAACAGCGTACAAATCATTTAAGAGCACGAACACAATTCTAAATGAACTGACTAGCCTTAGACAATAGAACAATAATCTGACTGGTTTCGCAAGTAAGATAGAAAGTCTCGTAGCGGAACTTAATGAAATTCAGATCGCAGATGAAGGTGAAGCAAATAGTTGGAACTAACAGCAAAATAGCTTTCAATACATTTGTGAATGGGTTACAAGATCGACAAACTGTATCTACCATAGATGCAAGTCAAGTAACGACATTCTCAGAAGCTCTGAAAATAGCTGAAAAGTCGGAAGCAAGGGTAAAACAGAATCAGATTTTTTACCATAATGTACACAATGGCAATCCAAGAACAAGTAATAATAATTTCCAACGGCGAAATAACAGCAATTCTGAAAATAATGATAGAAATTTCGGCAATAATAATAGAGGTCGTCGTAGCAATAATTGGCAAGGTAAACGACAATGTGAATAGAAACAATACTGCTAGAAACTACAACAATAATAATTATAACAATAATAATTACAACAATAATAATAATTACAGAAATATTAATAACAGCAACAGAGGTAACAATTATGGACAGAGAGGTAATAACAGGCATAATGGATACAGTAACAGAAACCGTAATATTAATCATATTCAGAACCAGGAAAACTACCAGGTTCCGGAGATATTAAGATCCCAATCTTCGGATATAACACAATAAAAACTTCAAACATATATAACATAACATCCAACCTCAGAAATTATGTAAGATTGAATATTGAGGATACAAACAGAGAACTTACATTTTTAATAGACACAGGTGCGGACATCTCACTGTGCAAACAGAAATATTTAAAACGTCATGAGGAAAATTCAGATGATTATTGCAACTTAACAGGTATTTCAGAGGAAATTATTAGATCAATTGGATCTACAATTATTAATATAAATATACACGATGTAATTATTGAACAGAAAATACAATTGGTTACGGATGATATACCGATAGGTACCGATGGAATCTTGGGTAGAGATTTTTTAACAAGATACAGATGTAACATCGATTACGACAAATATGTATTAACTTTCAACATTAACGGTGAAACGATAACAATCCCTATTCATGATAGTGCTTTTAATATAAATCAGGTAATAATTCCAGCGAGGAGTGAAATTGTGGTTCCTTTTAAAATAAAACTAAATGAGGATGCTGTGATATTGAATAGAGAACTTATGAAAGGAATTTATATGGCAAATGCAATAATACCTAAAGATGGAAACCAACACGTGAAATTATTGAATGTAACAAACCAAGAAATAATAGTGGATAATATGAAAGTGGAAACAGTTCCATTGAAAAATTATGAGATACTTTCAGTTGTGAGTAACGGAGATAATGGTAAAGATACAGAGGAAAGATTTGAAAAATTAATGAAAAACCTGAATATGACAGACTTAAATAATGAAAATGGAAATGAACTTACATCAATACTTAAAAGATATCAGTCAATATTTCATTTTGAAGATGAAGATTTGACAACAAATAATTTTTATAAACAAACAATAAATCTACATGATAAAAATCCCGTATACATAAAGAACTATCGTTTACCACACACACATACTACGGAAATAAATTCTCAAGTTAACGGATTATTGGAAAGCAAAATAATTGAACCATCTATTAGTCCATACAACGCACCACTATTACTAGTTCCGAAAAAGGGACAAACGGATTTAAAGAAATGGTGATTAGTAGTAGATTGTAGAAAACTAAACAACAAAATCGTCAATGATAAATTTCCATTAACACGTTTGGATGACATTTTGGATAAACTGGGTAGAGCCAAGTATTTTTCAACATTAGATATGACAAGCTCATTTCATCAAATTGAACTTGATCATAACTCACGACCATATACCGCATTTTCTACACCTAATGGACATTATCAATATACTAGACTACCATTTGGTTTAAAGATATCATCGAATAGTTTTCAGAGGATGCTAACCATAGCTCTAGCCGGATTGGAGTCTGAAGCTTTTCTTTACGTGGCTGACATTATAGTATTTGGTTGTAGTCTACAACACCACAATTCCAATTTGATCAAAGTTTTTGACAGACTGAAGAAATATAATCTGAAGCTAAATCCGAGTAAATGTTGCATTTTGAAACCGGAAGTGGTATATCTTGGACACTTGATAACGCCAAAAGGTATTAGACCAGATCCTTCAAAATTCGATGCAATTACAAGATATCCAATTCCGAAAATGCCGACGAAGTGAGAAGGTTTGTGGCATTTTTCAAATATTACAGAAGATTTGTTAAGAATTTTGCTGAAGTGGCAAATTGCTTGAATGCTTTGTTGAAGAAGAATGCAAAATTCGAATGGACAGCGCAATGTCAAACAGCGTTTGAAACATTGAAAGGGAAATTGGTAAGTCCACCAATTTTGTAATATCCAGATTTTGAGAAACCATTTGTACTAACAACAGACGCATCTGATTATGCACTTGGAGCTGTACTATCACAAGGAGAAATTGGAGATGATAGACCAATATCTTTCGCAAGCCGTTCACTGAATAAACACGAGAAGAATAAACCTGTTATAGAAAAAGAACTACTTGCTATATACTGGGGAATACAATTTTTTCGCCCATACCTCTACGGAAGAAAGTTTACAGTTGTTACAGACCATCGCCCACTAGTTGCATTATTTTCTCACAAAAATCCGAATTCAAAGTTGACTAGAATTCGCTTGGAATTATCGGACCATAATTTTCAAATAATATATAAAAAAGGTATAAGCAACACAAATGCAGACGCATTGTCGAGAATAGAGTTAAATTCAGATATATTAAAAACAATGATACCTCATAAAACGGATGAATCAATAAAAAAGACGCTGGTGATGACGAGAAAAATGAAGAAATATATGATACAAAATGAAGAAAACAAAAATAATATAGAAGAAAATAAAGATATAAATGTGGAAAAGGATAAAACATCTTGTCCAGTTTCAAAGAAGTCTACCATACGTTTTTATTTTAGTTATTCTACATTTTAAATTCAGTTTGTTTATTTTTTATTTGACACATATAATTTTGTAATTATTATTAAGTCACATTTATTTTACTCCACATTTACTTCCGCATATTTTATTGTTACCAAACATAATAATGCTTAATCAGAATAAAACAAAATATAGGTCAATCCGTCAGTGAAATCATTTAACCATTTATGACTAACGACACTAGTAAGCATTATTATGGTTGAAGATACAACAACAAAATACACTGTTTTAATTTATAATAATTTAAGTATCAATACACAACAACAAAACACATTTATTATTATTTTGTTTTCAGCGTTTTTTATACTGTTAACCAAAATACAATAACAAACACATTAATTACACTATTTAGTATTAAGCATTTTTGATTATTGTTTTGGGTATAAAAACCCAAACAAAATAAAAAATCAGTCTAGTAATACTGCATATCGATTGTGTTTTATTACTACGCCAACACCTTTCAAGTTCAAGTGCTTGAAGGGAAAAATAAAAGGACTAAAGCTTAGTGTCAGTACCGATTTATGGGTCGGGGTTGAATCCACATTAACTTTATCCTTACAACACATCTACACTGCCATAACATTGGCAACTGACGTTTTAAGTAAAATTCTGACCATTTGTACAGGACATTTGGTTAGATATTTACATTTTGGTGACCCCTAGACGTTTTTGGAAAAATTAAGTTTCCCCCCACCAGTGGTAAGGAACTTTAATAACCTGAAAACGCATTGAACACGCAAACAAGGGATCGACTACCAATTCTACATTTGGTAATCCCTAAAAACATCAAGCAGATCCGGCTCAGTAGCAGATCCAGCTTGAACGACAAATCAATCTACACTGAGGAAGCCTACAATTGGTGACCCTCGACATTCAACAATCGAATTATTACCATAGCATTAGTAGTAATTGCCTTTTGGGACACCACATACTGGTTACCCCTACAAACATTTTGAACTCGCATCCAAGCGATTGAACACCAAATTTACGTTCAGGTGGCTACAGTACACTACAATACTACAGCAGATTCAGCTATAACACTAGCAGGTCTAACACTAACAATAGTCATTGGGTTCATCAGAACCGTGACGCTTTCGTCAAATTAATCAACATTGAGTCAACACTAAATTTTACCAATTACTATACACAAGAACTAGTCAAACATCAATTAGTCTGTCCTCACAAGTGGCTACCAATTTGAAGAACATGGCTACGTTCGAACATTTATTACAAGCCCAATCAAAAACGGGTGAAGAGATTCAACAAATCGTTCGAAACTATAGAAAAGATTCCGCAGAAAGGAAAACAAAGATAGAATACTTTGATGAACGATTACGACGGCTCAGCGAAGCATTGGATTTATTTGATGCCCAAGATATGAAACTACGCACACTGGTAGATAAAGCGACAGATCATGCATATTTCACAGAAGAATACTATTTGAAAATTAATGATATAGCCAACAATTACTTAGAAATTTTCAAAAAAGAAATTGATAAGTTAAGACAATCAGCAGAAAAGCCAATAATTATAGAAAGGCGAAGTATTGAGATACCTACAAGGAAGGCTATTATTCAACATGAAGGTCATGAAGACATCAATAACACTAATAGTCTCATCCGAAGGCTTAAGGTTCGTTTGACTGCTCTAAACCGGCTGTTAAATGGTATAACAGATGATGATGACCATCCCTTGCAGTACTTTGAAGTGGAAATCAACACCATTGAAAAGTTGTGGAATCAAGCTGAAGTATTACACGATGAAATTTATGATAAATTAGAAAACCCTGCTGATTCTGGTCTGGATCAGAACGAATATGACAGAATATATGATTTAGTGCGACAAATGCGCATTACATCTACCAAAAGTCACTATACCACGATTTGATGGCGATTATTTAAAATGGCGTCAGTTTCATGATTTATTTACTGAGATGGTGGACAAACAGCCAACACCATCTATTCAGAAAATGTGGTATTTAAAAAGCAATGTATCTGGAGAAGCTGAACACTTAATCAGTCAGTTTTCTTTATCAGAGACAAATTACAATACTGCATGGAAAACACTTCAGGATCGCTACAACAACAAAAGACTACTGGTAGCCAACTTGGTTGAAAAAATTATTAACCAACCACCAGTTTCATCATCTACATCATCTATCAAAGCTCTGCATGACACCACCAAGGAGTGTTTGCTCGCATTAGACAATCTGGGTATTGTAACAACCTCTTGGGATACGATACTCATTCAATTATTAATTATAAAACTCGACAGGGGAACACACATCAGGTACATGCAGTCGTTGGCCAACCCAAGAGAAGTACCAGTAATTGCTGAATTTTTATCATTTCTGGAAATTCAGTTTCAATCAATGGAGGCAATTATTCAAACCGGAAAATTGCCACAGAAAACAGTATCTTCAGTTACAAGCTCCAATAAAGTCGATAATGGCACCTGCAAAATGTGCAATAACGGTGGCCATAAACTATATTACTGCAGCAAATTTCATCAATTACCAGAAGCAGAACGACTGAATTGGGTACAACAACACCATTTATGCGTCAACTGTTTTAGAAGTGATCACGTTTCAAAAGAGTGCAAATCAAGTGGCTGCAGAAAGTGCATGAAGAAACACAATACGCTGTTACATTTAGAAAAGAAACAGAACAACATAAAAAAAGATTCAAAACCATCAATCAACACAACTATGGGTTCGAATAGTCAAAGAAACACATCATCTTCTAACGCCGTCGCAGTTACATCTTCAGCTACAAAGCTGCTAGCAACAGCAAAAGTTGTTATTTCTGCCCAAAATGGTACTTCCAATGAGTTCAGAGCAGTATTAGATTCTGGCTCTCAAGTGAACCTTGTCTCCAAGCGACTTTGCCAAAGGTTATCTACCTTCCCAACCAAAACTTCACTTCGCATAGATGGTGTTGGCAACGTACAAAAAAGGTCAAACTACCGCATTAATGTAGAAATGAAGTCCAGAGATCACAGTTTCTCCACAAATTTGGAAGCATTTGTACTCCCAAA
Organism: Cordilura impudica; assembly: GCA_963682025.1. Classification (NCBI taxonomy): domain Eukaryota; kingdom Metazoa; phylum Arthropoda; class Insecta; order Diptera; family Scathophagidae; genus Cordilura; species Cordilura impudica. Next base: position 209,603,638 of record OY821517.1, on the reverse strand, counting down.
CATCATTCCACCTCAGCCGAGTCAACATATTGATACATCTACATGGGAAATTCCAAGCAACATACAACTAGCAGATCCCAATTTCAACAACCAAGAAAAAATTGATATTCTATTGGGTGCAGAGTTTTACTACAAGTTAATTCAAGCGGGAACAATACAACTGTCTGACGGCCTTCCAACACTTCAAAATACGTCACTTGGCTGGATCGTGGGTGGTGCAATTGGCAAAAATTCAACTCCCAAGTGGTCATTATCTGCTTTAACATGTGCTGTACTTGACAACACAGCATCATTGGAAGAAGCCATTGAACAGCTCTGGAAATTAGATGAAATTGAACCCAGCGACAAAACTCTATCACCATCAGAAAGACAATGTGATTCACATTTTACTCAGCATGTCCACACCAACAATCAAGACCGTCTAGTAGTCAGTCTACCATTCCGGGACAATCCAGCAGCATTAGGAGAATCACATGCAATGGCCTACAATCGATTCATAGCTCTAGAACGACGATTGTTAAAAAATGAAGAAATTAGAACTCAATATATTAAATTCATGCAAGAATATGAAAATCTGGGACACATGCAGAAGACCAACATAGATGCGGTACCGAATCCAAAATACTTCATCCCTCATCATTGTGTGCGCAAACCCGACAGCACCACAACAAAGCTAAGAGTAGTATTCGACGCATCAGCAAAAACATCAATGGGCCATTCATTAAATGATTTGATGTATGCGGGGCCAACCGTTCAAAGTGAGTTATTTTCAATCATACTTCGTTTTCGGTTGCCGAAATTTGTATTTACCACTGACATCGAAAAAATGTACAGACAAATACTAATTCATCCAAATGATCAACAATACCAGTTAATTATTTGGAGAGAAGATCCATCGCTGCCTATTCAATACTACAAACTTCGTACGGTCACATATGGAACGCGAGCAGCACCCTATTTAGCTACCAGATGTTTGCAAAAGATTGCTGATGAAAACGCTACAAAATATCCATACGGTTCACAAATGCTTAAACATAACTTTTATGTAGATGACGGCCTGGGAGGTTCAGATAATCTCACCATCACACTTCAAACACAAAAAGAACTCATTACAATGCTAAAAAAACATGGCTTCATACTAAAAAAGTGGTGTGCGAATCATCCACAATTATTAAAAAATATCCCACTCGGCGACCAGGAGGTAAATTTAGATTTCAACAATGACAACACGAATACAGTGAAAACATTGGGATTGTTATGGCTGCCTACGACGGACCAGTTTTGCATCAAGGTAAAACTGAATCATATGCAGACAATTTCAAAACGTACAGCAACGTCCGATCTCGCAAAATTGTTCGACCCTCTTGGACTATTAGCACCTGTAATTGTAAAGTCAAAAATGTTTATTCAACTCCTATGGCAATACAAATTAGACTGGGATGAGCCGCTACCTGATGACCTTCACGCTATATGGACAAAATTCAGAAATGATTTAGAAAACTTAAACAACTTCAAAATCCCTCGACACATTTTTAAGGGTGAAATCCCAACAAAAACCGAGCTCCATATATTCTCAGATGCATCCGAAAAGGCTTTTGGTGCAGTTGCCTACATCCGAGCAACTCTTAAAGATGGAAGAGTGATTGTACAACTACTTTGTGGCAAGACACGGGTTGCTCCATTGAAACAACAAACGTTACCTCGCTTAGAACTATGTGCCGCAGTTATGGCAGCCCAACTTGCACACAGAATCAAAACGGATCTCCAGATTAAAGACCAACCTTTATTCTTGTGGACTGATTCCGAAATAGTATTAAATTGGTTAAACGCTCAATCTACTGCATACCATACGTTTGTAGCTAATCGAATCTCGAAAATTCAAACATGGACGTTGCCCGAACAGTGGCGCCACGTCCGATCAAACGACAATCCAGCTGATGTACTGTCCAGAGGTTTAACAGCACTTCAACTATCTGGATGTAACTTATGGCTGTATGGACCATTATTTCTGCATGGTCGACAAGAAATTTGGCCACCTACATTTTCACAAAAACACTTAATTACCAATGACATTGAGAAAAAGAAGACAACTTTACTCGCAGCAGCTTTCACTTCCGCTGATGATTTCATATACAAAATCCCACATAGAAACTCCTTCAACAAATTGCAAAGGATACTGGGATATGTCATCAGATTTATCAACAATACAAGGTTATTAAACCAACAACGCCCATCACATAAGGCGCTAACACCAGACGAATTGAATTAAGCACTTTTCGCAATTATGAAAACGATTCAATTGGCCGACTTTTCACCAGAAATTAAACAGTTAAAGAAATATAGCAGTTTATCCCCATTTATCGATGACAGGGGTATTCTTCGAGTTGGAGGGCGCTTGGAATCATCAGAATTGTCGAGCGATGCAAAACACCCAATGCTGCTCCCATATAACGACCCAATTGCCAAACTGTTATTTATATCAAAACACATTGAAAATAAACATTGTGGACCTCAGGCGTTACTGAATATAATGAGACAACGATTTTGGCCAATAAAAGGCAAAATAACGGCAAGAGCAATTGTACAAAAATGCATAACATGTACTAGAGCCCGACCACAATTATGCCAACAAATCATGGGCAACCTACCACAAAACCGAGTTACACCAGCACGACCTTTCATCAACGCAGGAGTAGATTACTGCGGACCATTCTGGATACATTACAAAATCAGAGGCAAAAGACCAACTAAGGCCTACATAGCTGTTTTTTGCTGTTTCGCCACGAAAGCTGTACATCTCGAATTGGTAACCAATTTATCAACAGAAGCATTCATCGGTGCGCTAAAACGATTCATTGGTCGGCGAGGTCGGTGTCAAAACATATACTCCGACAACGCTACAAATTTTGTCGGCACCAAAAATCAATTATCCGAATTAATTCAGACCGTATATTCAGATAAAGGTCAAGATGAAATAATTGCAGCAGCCAGCTCTAAAGGAATAAATTTTCACTTCATTCCCCCCAGAGCACCACATTTCGGAGGGTTATGGAAAGCTGCTGTAAAATCAGCAAAACATCTACTACTTCGGAGCGTCGCTACAGCATCACTAACATATGAAGAGCTCGAAACAGTTATCGTAGAAATTGAAGCAATTCTAAATTCTCGTCCATTAACCCCAATGTCAAGTGATCCTACCGATTTAACAGCGTTAACACCAGGACATTTCCTAATTGGAGAAGCACTAACTTCACAAATAGATAGCCGAGCACATTCACCAAAACTAACATTATCATCACGCTGGGAACAAGTTTCTAATTTAAAGCAGAGTTTTTGGAAACAATGGTCCAACGAATATTTGAATGAACTCCAGCAAAGACATAAATGGAAAACACAGTGCGTCAACCTCAAACCGGGAGACATGGTCATTATAAAAGAAGATAATGTTCCAGTAATGCAATGGCCATTGGGTCGAATCATTAACGTACACCAAGGATCAGATGACTCCACACGAGTCGTTGATGTAAAAACCTCCAGAGGAATTTTCAAACGTGCAATACACCGACTTGCCCGTTTACCCATTGATACGAATTTAGAATTGGCTACGGTCCCTGGTAATGACGACCACGAAACCAATACTTCTGAGTCAGTTGATGAACCCGAGGTTAAGAGAAAGAAATTGAAAACAAATCATCTTTGCCTAACTTTACTCGCATTAATATTTCTACTACCAATAATTTCTGGAACTCCAGTCAAAAATACAAAATTCGGACCAAAACTCGGAATTCATTTCGAAGAAGTGGGTACAGCATCTATCTCAACTACTGAATGGAATCTATTGGTATACTATGATCTAGATACATACTGGTCAGAAACATCAATTCTAGCCAATGGAACGAGGTCATTAAGGACTCTTTGTAACATGATGACCCTTAACGAATCCTGTCGCAATGTAATTAATCATTTTGAACATATGGAAAATGATATGCAACTGGACAATCGATTGCTCCGAATTAAAAGAGGAGCATTAGATGTAGTCGGCAACGTTGCTCATTCACTATTTGGCATATTGGACGCTGAATATGCTAACCGCATGTCCAATACAATACTTGAAGTCAAGGAAAACGAATCATATTTATTAAGGTTACTCAAAAACCAAACCACAATCGTTGATTCAATAATTAACATCATACGTCAGACCCAAATTGCATCTAGAACAAGATTTGAAGAATTAGAGCAGGAAATTAAACATTACTCATCACAAATGCACGACATCGACCAAGTACTACTTCAAATACACTTTAATCAACTATTCACCTCTGGGGTTTTACAATTAACTTTAATTGCGAACAATCTACAAAAAATACAATCTTCAATCCTGGATACTCTTACGGATACACATCATGGAAAAATCAATCCATTACTACTTACTCCAGAACAATTGCTAAATGAAGTAAACCAAATCACACTACATGCACCTCCTTCTGTAGTTCTTCCATCCTCAGATTTGTTGCAATTATTTAAAATAATGAAGGTTAAAGGCGGACTAACTCCTCAACACGCAGTTTTCGAAATCACCATACCATTGATTGACCGTGATCAGTTCAAAATATTTCACCTAATACCTATACCTAACTTAATAAATAACACCATGATAATCATCAAGCCATGTGCTACGTTCCTTGGCACAATGGCATCCCGTCAACAATACATTGTCCTTACAACGTCAGAGCTGAATTCCTGTTACACAATGACACAAGACGAATTTTTGTGCTCTAACGTCCAAATTCGATACAATTATGATTCCGAAGTATGCTCTTGTGAAATAAATTTATTCAACAACAAAACATCACCAACTTGCAGCTTGGAAAAAACAACAACAAGGCTCCAATGGATACCATTAAATGGAAACAATCAATGGATATATACTACTTCATCATCATCAAGGGCCACAGCAGTGTGTAACAAGGAGATAATTCCTATTTTTCTGAAGGGCTCCGGGTTACTAACACTCGATCCAGAATACATACTCAAACACAATTTCATCATGATGAACGGAAGACAAATTATATCCCACACATTGAAATCGTCATACTTCAGTCTGGGCAACATGTCGTAACTATCACTAAAAGAAGGCTTCCAACATCCTGTAAGTTACAATCATTCGAATTCAACGGGTCTAGAAGACGCATATAAAAAGGGCATAAATGACTTGAAAATACTACAAAGATCATTGGAACAACACAAAATTATTGACCTTCCAAACAAATTAAGTTCCCATCAAACGCACAGTTACACAATCGGATATCTAGCACTGCTATTTAGTCTAATTACATTGATAATCCTCCTTTTCAATTGTCAGGCTCGACGCAACAAACAGACCCGCACAATGTCCATTACAAACAACAACGAGGCAAGATCTGTTGGAGTTGAAACAATAAAAATGACACCTATACCAATGCCACGCCAGCATCCTCTTCAATTCACTGTAGACCTTTAACTACACTCCACGGAACAATCACTATAATACATCAATTTGTTGGACATCCGTTCAACGTGGGGGAGAATGTCCAGTTTCAAAGAAGTCTACCATACGTTTTTATTTTAGTTATTCTACATTTTAAATTCAGTTTGTTTATTTTTTATTTGACACATATAATTTTGTAATTATTATTAAGTCACATTTATTTTACTCCACATTTACTTCCGCATATTTTATTGTTACCAAACATAATAATGCTTAATCAGAATAAAACAAAATATAGGTCAATCCGTCAGTGAAATCATTTAACCATTTATGACTAACGACACTAGTAAGCATTATTATGGTTGAAGATACAACAACAAAATACACTGTTTTAATTTATAATAATTTAAGTATCAATACACAACAACAAAACACATTTATTATTATTTTGTTTTCAGCGTTTTTTATACTGTTAACCAAAATACAATAACAAACACATTAATTACACTATTTAGTATTAAGCATTTTTGATTATTGTTTTGGGTATAAAAACCCAAACAAAATAAAAAATCAGTCTAGTAATACTGCATATCGATTGTGTTTTATTACTACGCCAACACCTTTCAAGTTCAAGTGCTTGAAGGGAAAAATAAAAGGACTAAAGCTTAGTGTCAGCACCGATTTATGTGTCGGGGTTGAATCCACATTAACTTTATCCTTACAACACATCTACACTGCCATAACATTGGCAACTGACGTTTTAAGTAAAATTCTGACCATTTGTACAGGACATTTGGTTAGATATTTACACATCTCCTATTGGGCCTGATCAACTCAAGATGTGGGAATGTACATCCATTAAAGATATAAAACTCGCGAGAAAATTAAAATTTATATTGGACAAGTCGACTTAAGAATTCAAAATTGAAGATAATCATTCTGTGAACGAAACGCGCGTGAGATGCAGTGATAATCCCATTTACTTAGGTAAAATGTTGGAGAAAATTTCATCTAAGTTAAGCAGATTGAAATATGATAAATTCGCACTAGAAAAAGGTGACGAAATATTTAAGATAATAACCCATGGGAATATGAAAAAGGAAATGAACGAAAATAATGATAATAATGACGTCAGAATTCTTTTATATAGCAATCCACAGAAAATAATAAACAACGAAGAGAAGACAAAATTAATTAAAATGTATCACGACACACCATGCGGAGGTCATTTCGGAATTAGAAAGACATTATTGAAATTAAAACAAAAATATATATGGAAAAACATGAATAAAATGGTAAAGAGATATGTTTTGACGTGTGATCTTTGTCAGAGAAACAAACAAGTAAGACACAAAAGAACCATTATGTATAACGGACACACCAAATGATAGTTTTAGCACTTAGTCATCGATACAGTAGGACCACTACGTCCTTCTGGATACTACAGATATATATTGACTATGCAATGTGAACTAACAAAGTATATAATAGCAGCCCCAATGGAAACTAAAGAAGCCAAATCAATAGCGAAAGCTCTAACTGAAAATTTGATATTGAAATATGGAACATTCAAGACTTTAAAATCAGACAGAGGTACTGAGTTCACAAATGAACTTTTGAAGGAAATTTGCGATTTGCTGAAAATAGAACAAAAATTCTCGACACCTTACCATCACGAGACATTAGGTACTGTCGAACGAAACCATAGGGTACTGAACGAATATTTTTTATCTTTTGTAAATGATGACAATTGGATATCTTACTATTCATTCGCATACAACATAACGCCACATATTGACACCGAATATTCACCATTTGAATTAATATTAGGTAATATACCAAATATACCAGGTGAAGAAATTATTAATAACAACAAAGTATATAACCTAGAAAATTATGCAAACGAAATGAAAATTAGATTAAGACAATCATTAAGAAATGCTAGACTAATGATAGAGGACATAAAGAATAAAAGAAGATTAGAATCGTTTAGAAAAGAAAATAGTATAAAATTATCGATAGGAGATTTAGTATTAGTTAAAGTGGGAAATAGAAAAAAGAACGAACCACCATACAATGGTCAATATAAAATTATTAATATCGACGATTTAAATGTCACAATAAAAATCAAAAATAAAGAAAAAACCATTCATAAAAATTTACTTAAGAAATATAATAGCAATACAGAAATATAAAAAAAAAACAAAAAAAAAACAGAAAACAAAAATAGCAACAAAAATATATGTATTAATTTTAAGTCTATATATACATATATTTTACTATAATAACGTCACAAAATAATGAAAATATCTTTAACACCTAAAATACTATAAAAAAAAAAAAATACTACGAAAATCCAATTACAAATTAACAACACAATAAAATTTTTTAAGCAATTGTACAAATGAAATATTACGTTACAATAAACATTTAAATTTTTTTTTTAATTGCTACTATAAGAATGCACTTCACACCACTTGAAAATCATACAAATGTGCTAAAGAACAATTATATGATTTTCTTAAGGGGAAGGGTGTAACGTATGCATGGTATAGCGTGTAAGTTAATGTAAATAATAACGCCATGCATACAACAATGCTTTGTGGTACGGTTGAGTCTCTGTTTCTTTTCTTTAGTAACATGAGTAATAATCATATAGTTTTTGGGGTAAACCGCCAACACAATTGACTAATGCAATTGAAACTAGTGACCCATTAACATTTGTTTTGATTTTATTTTGAATGAGGAAATTGCCTCACTTGCAGTTTCTTTTTATACAACATCCAATTAAATTAGAGTTAAAAGTAAAACTCTATATATAAAAACTAACATAGAGAGAGACTCCACCCAATTAAAAATGCATTGATAATATTTAGAGTTATTGAGTGTACTTTAGAAAGTCACTCTTAGAGCAGAAGTCTAGAACTTCTCATAAGGTATTTATAAGCAACTGTTTTGTGAAAATAAAAACAGTTCTTAATCGTGACTGATTTGGAACACTAACCAAAAATTCAAAGTGTGCTTTATTTTATGAGTAGCACCTAAAATTATAAATTCAAAATCAATCCGTTTGAACACCATAGCTGTTTAATATTTGTTTAAATCCACTTTGTCCTGTGGAACCGTCGAAACCGTAACTTAGAACCAAATTGACTTCATTGACCTCATCCATTCTCATCAGAACTTCTTCCTGGTATGACAAAATTCTTTTTGCTATATGATTTACCAAACTTTGGAGAGGAATATGTGCTGATGAATCCGTTACCGTTAGTCCATCGGGTCGGCATTCCAACTTGCTCTTTTGAATTTTTTTTGTAACTGGGGAAAATATCACAGTTTCTTGACTTATTCATCTCTCTTATGTTAGTATACTTAATGCTTCTTCAGGGGAAAGCGGAAATGGCATTTTCTCGTTAGAAGTTATTTTTTTTTTCTTTTTTTCTTTTAGTTTTTTTCTTTTAGTTGGTTGAAATGGAGGCGTAGCAGCTTTGGAAATCCGTGGAAATCCAATTGATAACATTAATAGGTTTTCTATCATTTTCCAGCCAAAAGTTAAAAATATCCAAATTTTTAAGTTTTATGCTATCTGGAAATAGATTTTTATACAATACGGCAGATTGGAGCAGATAATTTTTCCAAGTAACTATAGCACACCTTTCTCCACACATAAATTTTTTCACGGATACGGTCGGATAAACAAAGTTCTACTCCAATGAACATATGGACGACAACAAAAACTCCACAAAAAAGACAACACATGTTGACACAAAAAATTATGTACCACATCTAACTTTTTTTTTTTAATTTTTAATAACATTTTGAGTTACATACCTTTACAAGTGTTTTCCATTTAACAAAATTTTTTTAATCTTAAAAGTTTTTGTTTGACGACCAAAATTCCTTTGTTGTTTGTTTATGATTGAATGCCAGAAAATCTAGCAAAGCAAAATGTGACAACTTTGACAGCTCGGCATGTCGTCATGAGTTGCCACCTGACTTTAGGTTTTTATATTTGAGTGTTGCAAAGTGTTAAATATAAAATTCCGTTATTATTTTTTTAAATGGTTGACTTGAAAACTTGACTTTTTGCCTCAAGAACCTGTCATTGGCCCCACTGTGCAATGTTGCTTTACTTTAAGATAAAATTTATAGGAAATTTATATATATGTATAAAAGAATGATTTTTGTGTACATTTTTTTTTTCTAATTACAGTTAGGAATAAAAAAGATATATAAGTTATTTAATGAAATAATATTTTGAAATTTTATAGAAAAATTTATAAGAATATATATAAGGAATATATGTATTATTTTAAGAATTTGTTAATATATAAAATAATGATTTTTGTGTACAAATTCTTTTTTCTAATCACTGTAAGGAACAAATAAAAAAATTTTTGTAAGTTTAATAAAAATATATTTTAAAGAAAAATTTATTTATTTAAAAAAAATATGTATATAACCTTCTTTGGGATTTGGACATGGGCGAAAAAGTTCAATGGCTCGCTCTACGCACTCGACCACAAACATGCTTCTAGACTTTTTAAAATTATTTTACTTATACATTTTGTTGGCAACTCAGATATATTTTAGAGATATGGCATCATAGAGATTCATACAAGAAAAACGCATGTAATTGAGGAACCGTGGCTTTCGAGACATTTTCTTATAGTTTTGATTAAATAAATAGTTTTTATTAATTACAAAGTCTGTCGTGTTTCTCTTCTGCGCAAACACAATAGTGACGACGAGGAGGTGAGATTTTTTTAGGCATATATTGAGATCACTCACAATGGACGCAGCAGACATACAACTTTTCTTTGACGAGATGAGAAATCAACGTGAAAGAGATAACGCGGCAATGCGGGAACTTTTCAAGGAGTTCATGAAAAGCAAAACAACCAGCGAAACGCTTCCGAAGATAGAAAATCCTCCAGAGCAAAATCCTCCTTGTATAGAGCATAAGCGAATTCGTTTACGATCCAGAACATAACCTCACATTCGAAGCATGGTACACGCGCTATGAAGATTTATTTTTGATAGATGCAAGCAAACTCGATGACGCAGCAAAGGTCAGACTTCTTTTACGGAAACTAAGTACAAACGTTCACAGCAAATATATCGACTATATTTTACCCAAGCAGTCACGTGAATATAATTTCGCTGAAACTGTCGATAAGCTAAAGCAACTGTTTGGTCTCCAGAAATCGCTATTTAGCATACGCTATAGTTGTCTGCAAGTGACCAAAATACCATATACTGACTACACTACGTACGCAGCTGAAGTCAACAAACAGTGTGAAAACTTCAAACTAAGCAGCATGACACTGGATCAGTTCAAATGTTTGATATTCGTAATGTGACTTAAGGCGGAAGCAGAATTCGAAATAAGAACCCGAATGTTGACAAAACTGGACACTGAGGCTAATACCATCAACTTGGATGTACTCTCCATGGAATGCCAGCGCATCATCAATTTGAAATCCGACACAAATCACACGATCATCAAATTAATCAATTACAAAGAAGCAACTTCAATAAGTACAAGCCAAAAACACCTTGTTGGTTTTGTGGAGCCATGCACTATGTACGAAATTGTCCATACAAGAATCATAAATGCCAAGACTGTCACAATAAGGGTCATAAAGAAGGTTATTGCAAACAAAAACAAAAATTGTCAAAGCAAGACGTCAGCAATAAAAACAAAGCAAATTCACACACAGCCGTACACGAACAGCATATACACATCGAACAGTATTACAACGTCACAGCGTAAATATGTCAACGTGAGAATCAACAACGTGCAAATAAAGTTGCAATTTGATACAGCGTCTGACAAAAATTAATTTTTACAAACTAAATATTTCAACTAAAATGGAAGAAACACATTCTGCCAGAAGTGCAACGGGAACCTTCCATTACATGCGCAATTTACAAGTGAAGTTCAGCTGAAAGGCATAGCAAAAATGCTTACATGTTTCGTCACCACGATCAATTTAAATGTTTTCGGATTGGACTGGATTACTGCATTTCAACTAAATTACATGCCGCTTAGTGTCATTTGTAGCCAAATTTCACCAAGAAACAGGCAAGTAACGTTCCATATAAATTTTCAAATAGAAAATCACTTCCAGAACTATTTCCAGCACTTTTTGACGACACCATGGGCCTTTGCAATACAACCAAATCACATTTAGTTGTGAAACCCAACTGGCAACCTGTTTTTGGAGCAAAGCGCCCAGTCGCATACTCAATTCAAGATCTGGTAGAAGCCGAAATTAAGCGACTCCAAGATCTCAACGTAGTTTCGCCAGTCAATTCCTCTGAGTGGGCTGCGCCAATCGTAGTCACCAAAAAACCGAACAGCAGCGTTCGCATATGTGCAGACTTTTCAACAGGTCTCAACAACGCACTTGAATCATACAAGTATCCATTACCATAGGATATTTTTGCTAAGCTCAACAACGCAACAGTTTTCAGCCACACCGACTTATCAGACGCATTTCTTCAAGTTGAAGTCGACGACGCATCCAAAGAACTTCTCACAATCAACTCACATGTTGGATTATTCAGATATAACCACATGGTCTTCGGCGTCAAAACTTTTCCAGCAATTTTTCAACAAATTATGGACCAAATGCTCGCAGGTTTAAACAACGCAGCAGCATATATCGACGATATTTTCGTTTCTGGTAGAAACGCAGCCGAGCACGACGCAAACCTACGCGAAGTTCTTCAACGTATTCAACAATACGGATTCAAACTCAAACTTTCAAAATGGAAATTTTCGGTTCCTGAAATGACATACTTGGGATACATCGTGAATAAAGATGGCATTCGCCCAGATCCAACCCACATTGGAGCAATAAAATCAATACCAGCGCCAACGAATCAATCAGAACTAAGATCAATCTTGGGAGCTATAAATTTTTATGGAAAATTCATAAAAAACATGCGAAAATATCGAGGACCACTGGACGAGCTTCTTAAAAATAACACACCATGGAAATGGAGCGAGCTCCATCAAAACTGTTTAGACGTCTTCAAAGAGATTTTATTGTCAGATTTATTATTAACACACTACGACCCAACAAAAAGCATCATAGGGGCTGCAGATGCATCCATCCATCATTCATGCATCATGCATGAATTCGACGACGAATCTATAAAAGTGATATATCATGCTTCAAGATCGCTTACGCCTGCAGAAAAGCAGTACAGCCAAATAGAAAAAGAAGCGCTAGCACTTATATTCGCAGTCACAAAGTTTCACAGAATGATTTTCGGCAGAAAATTTAAACTTCAGACGGATCATAAACCGCTCCTCGCTATTTTTGGCAACAAATCAGGAATCAGTGTTCACCAAGCAAGTAGGCTTCAACGTTGGGCAATAAAATTACTCGCATACGATTTCGAACTAAAGTTCATTTCAACAAACTCTATCGGTTACGCAGACGTTTTATCGCAACTCACTAACAATACTACCAATCCTTCAGAAGATTTCGTAATCGCAGCAATTGAATTCGAATCTGAAATCAAATTTTTCATGATTCGCTTAGAAGCTACCGTTTACCAACAAAATATTTGTACACGAAACAAACAAGGACAAGGTCCTTTCTGAAATTTCAAATTATGTTATCGAAGGAATGCCATCACACAGCAACAACAGAGAAATAAGCCCGTATTTCAACCGAAAAGACGACATAAGCATTTTTGAAGGATGTTTATTGTTCGGCCAACGTATCATTGTACCGAAAATCTTCCGAAAGCGCATACACATGGATATTCATCGTGGGCATCCAGGTATTGGTCGCACAAAATCTATCGCTCGTAACTACGTCTATTGGGCGAACATCGATCAAGACATCGAAACAATGGTAAAAAGTTGTTCTCAATGCGCAGCAGCAGCCAAAATGCCGACGAATACGCTTTCACATCGATTATGCGGGGCCAATAGATTCATACTGTTACTTGGTCGTAGTCGATGCGTTCTCGAAGTGGCCAGAAATTATACAAACTAAATCCATAACAACATCGCAAACGATTTTCATGTTGAATGAAATTTTCGCCAGATTTGGATTGCCTCGTACAATAGTATCACATAATGGTACTCAATTTGTAAGCCAGCAATTTCAACAATTTCTATCAGAGATCGGCATCGAACACATTCGTAGCAGCCCTTACTACCCTACGTCAAACGGACAGGCCGAAAGGTTTGTTGATACCTTTAAGCGAGCTCTTAAAAAGTTAAACGGAGAGGGGGTTGCTGCTCAAAATCTCCAAGTATTCCTTCAACTTTACAGATCGACGCCAAATAAACAAAATGATGACAACAAATCGCCAGCAGAGGTTCTGTTTTGAAGAAATATTCGTCTAACACTCGATTTACTCAAACCAACAAGTTCGCTATCAAACGCAACAAATAGTGCACATTCATATCAAAACGCTGATGCCCAAACTAAAATGAAAGAATAATTCGACAAGAAACATGGTACCAAACAAAAGTTCTATGAACGCCAGGAACTTGTTTATGTAAGCGTAATAGAGCGCATTGGAAACATCATGTACAACGTTCGCCTGGAAAGTGGTAAACTTATTCGCGCTCATGCTAGCCAAATTCGTCGTCATCATCAAGAAAGCGAAGTTTCGTTGGAGCCATCCATGCCTGGCACAACCACAATTCAAAAATGGTTAGCCGAAGCATTCGGGCTCTATGAAAATCTTCAACACAACATAAGTAACGGCTCCACAACTTCTGAACCAACTGACGATAACACCAATGCGCTTCAACCTCCAGCTATTGCATTAAACGAAACACTCGGGAGTTTACCGCCGCCGCTCCAAACTGAGCAGTCGAGAACAAACTCTGGAGCAAATATTCCGCAAACACGTCCACAACGTCAGAGAAAATCCGTAAGTCGATACAGTCCATAACTCTAGCTTTTATCTTAAAAGGGGAGGTGTTGGCAACTCAAATATATTTTAGAGATATGGCATCATAGAGATTCATACAAGAAAAACGCATGTAATTGAGGAACCGTGGCTTTCGAGACATTTTCTTATAGTTTTGATTAAATAAATAGTTTTTATTAATTACAAAGTCTGTCGTGTTTCTCTTCTACGCAAACACAATAAATTTCTTATCTTATATTATATGTATATGTTGCTGAAAATAGTTGTCAAACAAATAAACAAAAATGAAATAATTTTTGGTGTTTGCATACCAATCATCGTAACCAGTGATACCATTAAGAAAAAAATTTAAACCATTTTTGGTGTTTGCATACCAATCATCGTAACCAATGATACCATTAAGAAGAAAATTGTAATTCAAACCTCGAAGAAGATAATGTTAAAAATTTTTGGTTTTTGCATACCCAGACTAGATATGCACGACCAAAACATGTAAATCATTATATTTTCATTTCATTTTGACAAATAAAATGAAAATTAATGGAAAAACAAGTAAGAGTGTTAAATTCGGCTGTGCCGAATTTTTTGATACCCTCCACCTGAGTCTTAAACTCTATATTACACCCAATGTTGAGTACGACTACCACTTTTAAACTTTTGCCGATACTGAAACATTAAATTCGAGTACCAAAATTCAAATGATTCTTGGCTAAAAATTATTATTATTAAAAATAAGCTAATTTTAAACTTTTTTATCTGAATTATTATACCCTCCACTCCAGTGTGCAGAGGGTATATATAAGTTTGTCATTCCGTTTGTAATAATTAGAAAAAAAAATCTGGACCCCATAAAATATATATATTTGTGATCCCTATAACGAGCGGAGTTGATATAGCGATGTCCGTCTGTCCGGCTGTCCGTCTGTGGAAATCACGATGACGGCTTCAATCGGGTAACTAGGGCGCTCGTTGGTATAAAAAATGATTCACTAACATCCTGAGAAGTACGCTGTTTAAAATCGTCCAAATCGGTTAATCTGGTCCCGAGAATTGAGCGAAGAAGTAAAAAAAAGTCCTGAGAAAATATTATTTGAATATGTGTTCTTGTCACGATAACGCCCTCAATAGGACAGCTAGGGCACTCGTTTTTAGTGAGAATGATTCACTGACATCATGAGAAGGTTTCTGTTTTTGAAATCATGACAATAGGTTTCATAGGTGCCGAGAAATCACTGAAAAGGTAAAAAAAAATATGACGTTTTCCTATATTGTTTTAATAAATTTTGTATTTTGTCATAGCTGTGCATGTTGTTTTTGTGGTCGTTGTGTTAATAATATAAAAGTTCATCAATATCAATAGTTTTTGGTGTAATATTTAAGTTAATTAACTAATAAAAGAAATTATATAAAATCAATATCAATATTCTGCGATTTTTATAACATCACAAAATGTTACAAATTGATACATACTACTGTTGCCAATATCAAAATACTATAAATAATATTCATATATTCTGTACTTGTATATCCATAATATGCGCATATTTAAATAAATCGATATTTTGTTTTATTTATACAAAATTCTGAAATTTTTAGAGTTGCAAAAATAGTATGTTTTTAAGAGTTGTATTTTTAGTACCTGTATAAACTCTGCGTACTTGCATTCAAATGTAGTAGGTAGGTAAACAATAAAATATTTACCGTGTAAAAGAATTGGTGTTTAAAAAAATACTATTTTTTGTCAGATGTTAAAAAAAGATGTTAATTACAATAAATTTTTACAATTTGTTATTTAATGTCGGGACGGAGGCAAACGCAATTCCCAAAAATTCTTCGCATGAGTTATCCACATTAAGAATAACCGCGGAGCTCAGCTCAATCAATGTGCAATGATCGAGCCTTGCCCTGGGAAACATGCATTCATTCTTTTCTTAACACAAACGCCATCCTCAACTACCAAAAATTTTAGACACGAGCTATTCACATTATGAATAGTCGCGGGGCTCAACTCAATCAAAGTGCAATGATGAAGCTTCGCCATGGGAAACATATATTCATGCTTTTCTTAGCACAAAACGAACTTCTTATGGCACATTAAAAATAAACTAATTGAGAAGTACAATTCATCATTACGCTGTATTATAATACTAGTTTCTTATTTCACTGGTTGCTAGTAAACAAAGTGATGGTATCATTGTGAATAGAATTGAAATTGTGTGCAGATTTGTTTTACTTAAAAAAACCTGTTTCTACAGATAGTGAATAAAATCCCAGTAAGCATTTTATGCAATAAATGATCATGTAGAGTCTTTTTTGACTCATATGTGCTATTAAAACAGTCATAAATGCGCTGTTTTGCTGATCACAAAATATTCTTTTGTTGGGAGGAAATATTTCCTTAACCGAGAATCTTATTGAAAGTCCTCTTTATCCGCTTTTCTGATCAGTTTCAACTCATTTTTGAGTCGTATTTAATGTCATTTTTCTATAAATCACTTATTAAGAGTAAGCAAAAATCAGTTTCTAGTCATTTTCTAATAGCGCATGTGATTAATCAGTTTTTAATCATCAAAAGTGCTCGAAGAAGACACAGTAAGGTAATTTTTAATAAAACAATCTTCGAAATGATGACTGGGATATCGTATATTTTTGTTAACAAACACACTTATGCATAGCAGCACCAGTAAACCGAAATCTAATCGGCTTCTTATATGTATGCAGCCGAACAAAAACGAATATATTCACCAAAGAGTAAAGTAAGCAGCAATTTCATTCAGTCTTATGGAAGCTTTTGAACAAAGCAAGTCTATATCGCGTTGTCTTGTGAAATTTTTACATTGTTTTTTAATAGGTACTAGTGATGCCAAGAGATTTTTTCAGAAATCTCTACGCTTATGACAAAAATTCCCTTTTTTCCCTACATCCACTTTTTTCCCCTACACTGGTTTTTTCAAAATTTATTTTTAATTTGTACATTTTCAATTTCAATTATGTAAAAATAACATAAAAACGAAGAAAAAAAATTATAAAAAATAAGATAAAAATATCATGAGAATAACATAAGAATAATATAAAAAACTAACAGATATTATAAAAAAATTATTTTTGCAATTCTGTATAATTCATCTTTTTGATATGGCTAGATGTGCATTTAAAATTTACACAATTAATTAAAATGGCTTGCAAATGAGATGTTATAACTCAAACAGAATATTTGTTCTTGGTTTTAAAAGATTTTTTATAACAGTGGTTATTAGCATGTGTACTTAGATCTGATTTATCGCATTTCAATATTTTTTCACAAGCCTTGCATCTGCATTTATAGTCGTCACCTTTGACCTGCTCCAGCCATCCATTAGCTTCTCGTCTCTCAACTAACTGAAGCAAAATCTTTATTTTCTGCATTTCTTTGATGTGTTTTCAGCATCATCGAAAAACGAATCGGACAATTTTCTAAAATTAATTATGTTCAATTTTATAATATTTTAATGTAATGCACAAAAAAGTGTTTTATACTTGTCATTATTATTAAAGAAGCCACATATTTACTTCCTTCATATTATGGAGTTATTACCAGACTTAAAAAAGACTTTAAAGTTTAAAATTGAAAAAAATTATGCGATATTTAACAAATACATTCAAAATAGTTTTGACTGAAATTTTTGGCAGTTTTAGTTTTGCCTTGTATCAGTAAAATGTTCAGATATTAACTAAAAAAAACAGTTTGTTAAATATTTTCATCTTCATTATCTTAATTAATTTAAAGACACAAAGATAGATTTAATACAATAAAAACAAGTAAGAGTTGAAAGTTGATCTATGCGGACTCACAAATGTGCCCTATACTAATAGTTCTGGAAAATTGAAAAGGATTGAAAAATATAAAATGCACCTTTATATTAAAAAAATTAAATTAAAAAGAAAATTACAAAATAAACCATTTACCTGGTTAAACTTAATATTGTTTATAATTATCTGGATAAGGTTAGTATTTAAAATGGGATAAATCGGGTGTCATTGTGCCAATTTATGACCTAAAATATGTAGACACCTCTATAAAATGCTGAAAATTCAGAGCATTTGTTGTAATAATTCAGTAATAGGTTTATCAGAGTGTTTACATATTCAAATATATTATATACATTTGTTACAAATAGTGCAAGAAGTCCAGATATTAATGTAAACTAAAACCCAGGTGGAGGGTATCAAAGATTCGGCATAGCCGAATTTAACACTCTTACTTGTTTTTTATTTTTATCTGCATTACATTCAATACCAAAAAAATGCATAATAATAACAGGTAAGAAAGAAAGTAAATATAGAAATTTAAACTTATCATATTTAGTTTTTAATTCTTAATTTTTAATTTTTAATTCTTAATTTTTAATTTTTAGTTTTTAATTTTTAATTTTTAATTTTTAATTTTTAATTTTTAATTTTTAATTTTTAATTTTTAATTTTTAATTTTTAATTTTTAATTTTTAATTTTTAATTTTTAATTTTTAATTTTTAATTTTTAATTTTTAATTTTTAATTTTTAATTTTTAATTTTTAATTTTTAATTTTTAATTTTTAATTTTTAATTTTTAATTTTTAATTTTTAATTTTTAATTTTTAATTTTTAATTTTTAATTTTTAATTTTTAATTTTTAATTTTTAATTTTTAGTTTTTAATTTTTAATTTTTAATTTTTAATTTTTTGTTTTTAATTTTTAATTTTTAATTTTAAATTATTAATTTTAAAGTTATAATTTTTAAGTTTTAAATATTAATTTTGAAATGTCAATTTTTCATTATTAATTTTTCATCTTTCATTACTCATTTTTCAATCTTAGTTTTTCATTTTCCATTTTTCAGTTTTCATTTTCAATTTTCATTTTCCATTTGCCATTTCTAATTTTTCAATTTTCAATTTTCAATAATCATTTTCCATTTTTTAATTTTTCATTTTTATATTTTCATTTCCCAGTTTTCGTTTTTTATTTTTCATTTTTCAACTTTCATTTTCTATTTTTCAACTTTCATTTTCCAGTTTTCATTTTTCAGTTTTCATTTTTCATTTTCCATTTTTCATTTTCCATTTTTCATTTTCCATTTTTCATTTTTCAATTTTCATTTTCCATTTTCCATTCTTCATTTCTCAATTTTCCATTTTCGATTTTTCAATATTCATTTTCCATTTTCCATTTTTTAATTTTCATTTTCCATTTTCCATTTTCTATTTTTCAATTTTCATTTTCCATTATACATTTTCCATTTTTCATATTTCATTTTTCATTTTTCATTTTTCAATTTTCATTTTCCATTTTTCATTTTCAATTTTTCAACTTTCAATTTTCATTTTCCATATTCCATTTTTCCATTTTCATTTTCCATTTTCCATTTTGCAATTTCCATTTTTCAATTTTCATTTTCCATTTTTCACTTTCCATTTTTAATTTTTCAATTTTCATTTTTGTGACGGCCGTTTATTTTTGCGACGACTGTTCTTAACAAAATGTACAAGTCACATTAAGCGAAACGTTATTTATTTTGCAATGTAAAATTTTACAAGAATCCCGTTTCGTCAGTATGAGATTTGTAAGTATGTTTGTTTGGTTTTTGCAGTACCATTTAATAAAACACTTGCTTTTGATTTTCTTTTGTTACCAACCGCCTGTGTTTGTTGTTTGTCCATACAAGCAAGCAGGAATTTACTCATACGCTAATGCTTTGTCTAGTTAAACTCAAATCCTGTCTTAGTAATATGCGTGGGCGTTTGTTAAAGCTAGATAAAGAAATGAATGGATGAGTGTGTGAGAGATGTTTGTTATTTTGAGTTTTTTTGGACAGACTGGTTTTGATAGAGTGAACGAGTGAGGATGGGTTGGATAGTGATAGAAGACTTAATGTTAGGAGAGTTGAATTTGGAAAGCAAAAGTAAACGGTTGAGGAAAAAAAACCTAAAATTAACTTAAAATGTAGTGACGTAAAACAAAATAGATTTCAAATTTTAAGAAAAATTTAAATTTAAAGTAAGAGAAAAGTTAAGTTAATGAACAGTTTAAAATATAAGACAGTTTAGAAAAAATTAATAAAATTTTTTATTTTTTTTGTTATTATTATTTATTTTCATTTTAATAGTTCATTACAGTGTGGTGCCTCAGCGCCTTAGAGGCATTGTTGAGGCGAGTTGGTAAAATTAAATGTTACATTTGAATTTAATTAAATATTAATAAATGGATAAAAAAAAAAAGAAAAAAAAATATATATGTGAGATTAAAATTTGTACATTATAAGATCTGGTTTTTATAAAAGCTCTTCCAAATGTTGAAATAAATAATTTTGTAGTGAAGTTTTAAACATTGAAATTCTATTTATATTTTTCCAACTGTTTGGAAACTTGTTAAACTCACGGCTACCCATAAATTCAATACGTTGCTTTTTTGCCTCCAATCTGCACCGTGCCATCATTAAGTTACTATTATTCCTTGTGATATATGTCCTTTGAAATCGAATTGTATGATGTCCAATGTTATATATGCATTTAAACACATACAATAATAGCTGCATTGTATAAATGCCATAAACTGGTAGTGTGGTGTCGAAAAAATCACTATATATTGATATAGTGCAGTGTGTAATAGGAAGATTCGATACTAACTTTAAAGCCTTGTTTTGCATTCGTTGCAGAGATTCAAGATCCGAACTTTTTTTGTATCCATATAAAATGGCTAAGTAGTTAAGATGGCTGTGAATTAGCGTATTATAAATTAAAAATTTGGTGTCTCTATTAAATATGTATTTAAATTTGTATAGTAATCCAAGTGCTTGAGCACATTTGGTTTTAACAGACTGAATATGGTTGTTCCCAGTTAGGTTGCTTTGCAGAGTTATGCCTAAATATTTCACGGAATCAACTTCCTCAATTTCTCTTCCGTCGACAAAAACACTGAAGTAATTATTGCTCAGACAGTATGGTTTAAATCGTTTTAAACTAGTTTTCCTTGCATTTAGAAAAAGTTTGTTAATTTTTATGAATTCGGATATTACAGATGCATCCCGTTCCATATATGCTTTAACAGCTGTTTCGTGTTTGTAAGGATAAAAAAGACATATATCATCAGCGTAAATGAAAAGCTTCTCTGGTAAGCTCCAAATTTTTAATGTCATTAAGATATATAGTAAACAGCACAGGCCCCAATACACTTCCTTGAGGAACTCCGAATTCAACTGAACCAAAAGAACTCTTTTGATTATTAATTTGCACAAATTGTTTCCTGTTTTTAAGAAAACTCTCAAAAAGACACAGCTCTCTACTGTAGATACCGTAGTATTTTAACTTTTTTAGCAAGATCTTGTGATCTACTAAATCAAAAGCTTTCAACAATCATAAAATATTCCAGCTACGCCTCTATTACCTTGATCCAGACCATTACAAATAAAATTGACAACATTAACAACTGCCTCCTCGGTTCCACATCCTTTCCTAAAGCCATATTGGAAATCATTTAATAAATTATTGATATTCATGTAAGCTGATATTTGATTATATAAAATTCGTTCTAGGATATTATCAATAACAAATAAAACCGCAACTGGTCTAAACTGGTCAGGTGTACAAGCCAATTTCTCCTTTGGTATCGGAACTACTTTATGTATTTTTAAAATTTCTGGGTATATGCTTCTGTTTATCATATTGTTAAAAATATTAGTTATATAGGGTGTGACCTCATTAACGCATTTTAAAATAATTTTAGCGTTTATATCATCGTGCCCAGAACTTTTACATGGTGATAAGTTAGCAATAATATTTCTAACTTCACCGTGTTTAGTAACATTCAAAACGAAATCTCTCATAATGTTGGCACAACGTTCTTTATATATTACAGGAGTCGCCTGGGATATGGTTAACTTTCATCTTTAAAATGTCTATTGATCGTAGAAAATGTCTATTTAAAAACTCAACTTTTTGAGAAACTTCTTGAATTTGTACGCCATCGTAATTTTTAACTTTTCTAGGCTTGTTTCCAGTTCCACCAAGAGTTTCATTTAAAAATTTCCAACATTTTTTTGGATTGAATGTTGAATGTCGCTTAAATAATCAATATAATAGTTGTTCATGGACTCCCTATACGCCCGCTTTATGACATTTGAAATCCTTTTTAATGTTATGCCAATATCAAGATTATTTGGACTTTTTCTTCTCAATTTCAATAGTTTATTCTTATAAAAAATCAAGTTCTGTAAGTTTCCATTAATCCACGGATTAATTCTTTCTTTTATTGATTTCCTGTAGTTCTTTTCAAAAGTAAAATTAACAACAGCATCATTAAGACAATATATTAACACAGATGTATCTATAGACGGGTCTCCGGATTCACTTATTCTTGAAATATTGGTTTGAACATAATTCTTAGCCTGATCATAATTGGTGTATAAGCGCTTCCTCGGAGTGCAAACTCTGGGCTGACATTCAATATCGATTCTACATGAGATAAGGTTGTGGTCGGATAACTTGCATTACACTGACTCAATACATAAAGCATTAAAAATGTTACTATAGACATCATCGATTGAGGAAACACTAACAGGACGCGTATGAGCGTGTGACAATTATTAAAATCATAACTTGCAAGCACGTTTAAAAGCGCTTCAGACGTTATATTATTGCAACTATCAATGTTGGAGTCACCAACAAAAATGCAAGGCTGATGACCATAACATTTGAGCAGATTTTCCAGAAAAACTAAATAAGATGATAAATCACATTTCTGTGACCTATAGAATGAAACAATTTTCACAGGCTTTGCGTTATATTTGGTATCATTCAATATAACAACGATTGAATCAACAAAGCTCCTGCTTTCACAAGCTTCTGTTTTGTAATCCAGATGTTCTCGAATGAAAATTGAGGTGCCTCCGTAACCATCAAATCTACAACAATTTACGGAACTATATGCGGCGATACTATTAAGTTGAATTAAATTCTTATCGAACCATGTTTCCTGAATTGCAATTATATGAGGTAGCCGTGGTAACATTGTAAGAAGAACTTTGAATTTATTAAATTTTACAATTGACGAAATACTTCTCGCATTAATAGATATAATACTAAAGAAAGAGCTAGAAATGTTGTTTATATATTTTTCAAAAGATTTTAAGCTTAAAAAATATTGATTATTAATCATAGTAAAGACAAAAATTATGAAAATAGTAACAAGTTTATAAATACTTCGATTAAGGAGATAAGTAGACATCCTCTTCATCAACAGCAGCATGTTGTGATCTACGATTACGTGGTTTATTGACTGACGCCTCTAATAACAACTTATCCACTTCTGCTTCGTTAGCTATGACTTTTGGTCTCGATAATTCGCTCCTCTTTACAAAAATTCTTCCACCAGATGCATACACAGCGCGATAACCAATGCGTTTTAAAGATTTTGCATAATTCAATAAACTTAAAGTTTCTCTACTCAAAAAAAAAAATTAAAGAAGTTAAGAAAGTAAAATAAATTTAAAGTTTAAAGGTAGTGGTGCAAGACTTATTAAATTTAAGAAATTAACATTTAATAAAATGAAAGTTGTGGTGTTGGAAAAGTATTCCTAAAACCTAAATCCGAAATTTAAAAGGACTTGAAGTACAGTCGGAAAATATTAAAAACAAAATTTAAAATAAAAAAAAACAATGAAATAAAATTGTTTGTAATTAACCAAATTATTCAGATATTTAAATATAGTGTAAGGCCGAGGCCACGCAATGAGCGGCAAAGCGGCGAGTGGCAAAGCGGCGAGCGGCAGAGCAATAAGCGGAAAAAAATTAAAACATATGAAACACTACTGAAGTGGCCACACAATGAGCGGCATGTGAGCGGCAATTCTGAGCGTCTAAGCGGCGCTGCTCAGGAATAGAACTTGTTCTAATTTTTACTTGTTTTCTGAGCGGCAAAGAATAAAAATGGCAAAAAAATGGCTTTTCTTTGTTTTTTCAATCTGTAGCGCGATTCAGTAACTTCTTTTTAACGATAATCGAATTGTTAGAAAACGAAAACAACAAAATTATCGATTTTGGTATTCAGTAAAATTTTTAAACGATATTTGCTATTGTTAAAGTCAGCTGTTTTTGTTTTCTTAACGAAAACCATTTTTCTACTGTTTTTCAATCGATAAAAAGTTAAAAACGTTGAAATGTAGTCATACATAAAATAGTGAAAATATTTTGCTTTTATTATAAAAACTTTTTATATAAATAATAAATAATAACATTGACAATGTCATTTTGACAACTAACCGCTCAGAAATGACGCTCAGTAATAAGCCACTTGCCGCTCAAACTCGTCGCTCTGCCGCTCACCGCTCTGCCGTTTGCCGCTCATTGCGTGGCCTCGGCCTAAGACAGTTAAAAATTAAACGGTACATAGCCGTAGAAACGTTAAAACTATAATTAATAATTGGTACGAACGTAGCTGTACATTGTACAAAGTTATTATATAAGAAATTTTTGCTTTTAATGAAGCTCCTGCCCCGCATAAAAATAATCAACAACATGGTACAAGCTACAACGATCCTGCAGCTGCATGGTAAAACCACCGAAACACAATCATGGCGATTGCGGCAGAGGCGGTAACTAACCAAATTATATTTTACTAAATTTACATCTATTTCCTTACTATTTAAATAAAAGAACTTTATCACTTAAGAAAGAAAAGAAACAATAAAGATTTCCATTAAAATGAAAATAAATTAGAATTAAAAATTTTTGTTAAAATTTAAATCAAATAATTTTCTAAATTAAGCTAAATTTTTCTGAAACTAAATTAATTGAAATTTTCCTAAATTTTAAATCAAACAATTTTCTAAATTAAGCTAAATTTTTCTAAAATTAAATTAATTGAAATTTTGCTAAAACTTATATCAAATAATTTTCTAAATTATGCTAAATTTTTCTAAAACTAAATTAATTGAAATTTTGCTAAAATTTAAATCAAATAATTTTCTAAATTAAGCTAAATTTTTCTAAGACTAAATTAATTAAAATTATGCTAAAATTAAAAATGGTGTTGTACTTAAAAGGTTGACAGGATTAATTTAAAAATTGAAAACGCTTAAAATGAAGGGTAAATAAAACGTTATTAAACCCAATGTTGAAAACCAAACTCCAGCCAATCTTTTCATTTAAGTGGGTTACCTCCAAAGAAGATGGAAATTCAGGTAAATGGTAGGGAGGGCAATAAAGGGGCACAACAATAGTCCCCACCCGAAAGTAAGTATGTCCGTCCATCCCTTAGACGCCGTAATTTTTTCAACAGTTTTGTTTTAAATCGCACGTGAAAATCTGTAGTGCGGTTTCCCTGGGTCTTAACAAGATCACACCCAACCGGCGAACTAGGCCCCCTGCCAGCACGTGCGACCCGTTAAGGCTCAGGGAAATGGAAGCGGAAGATTCCACCACACCGTACCATTACATTTTCCATTTTTTATTTTCCATTTTTCAATTTTCATTTTTCATTTCCCATTTTGCTTTTTCCATTTTTCAATTTTCCATTAAGAATGTTTCAATTTTCAATTTTCATTTTGCATTTTTCATTTTCCATTTTTCATTTGCCATTTTCCATTTTTCAATTTTCATTTTCCTTTTTCCATTTTTAATTTTTCAATTTTCAATTTCCATTTTCTATTAGTCATTTTTCATCTTTCAATTTTCATTTCCCATTTTTCAATTTTCATTTTCCATTTTTAAATTTCATTTTCAATTTTCTTTTTCCATTTTTCATTTTTCCATTTTTCATTTTCCATTTTTCATATTTCACTTTTCGTTTTCCATTTTTCATTTTTCAATTTTCATTTTCCATTTTTCGTTTTAAATTTTTCATTTTTCAATTCTCATTTTCCATTTTTCAATTTCATTTTCCATTTTTAATTTTCTGTTTTCCATTTTACATTTTCCATTTTCAGTTTTTAATTTTCCATTTTTCATTTTCCATTCTCCATTTTTATACCCTCCACTCCAGTGTGCAGAGGGTATATATAAGTTTGTCATTCCGTTTGTAATAATTAGAAAAAAAATTTTGGACCCCATAAAATATATATATTTGTGATCCTTATAACAACCGGAGTTGATATAGCGATGTCCGTCTGTCCGTCTGTGGAAATCACGATGACGGCATCAATCGGGCAGCTAGGGTGCTCGTTGACATAAAAAATGATTCACTAACATCCTGAAAAGTTTGGTATTTAAAATCGTCCAAATCGGTCGATCAGGGCCCGAGATTTGAATGAAGAACTAAAAAAAGTCTTGAAAAAATATAATTTTCTATGTTGTTCTTGTCACGATCACGCCCTGAATATTGCAGCTATAGTGATCATTTTTAGTGAGAATGATTCACCAAATTCATGGGAAGATCTCTGTTTCAAAAATCATTAAAATCGGTGGAACAGGTCCAGGGAAATCTCTGAAAAAGTAAAAAAAAAAATTAAAAATATGATGTTTCTATACTGTTCTTGTTGTTATTCTAAATGTTGTGTTGCTGTCATAGCTGGACTTGTTGTTTTTGTGGTCGTTGTGGTAATAATATAATAAAAACTAACCCTTTGTACATTTTTTATTAACTCTGGTAGAAAAATTTAAAAGTTTCCATTGTTTTGGCATCAATCTAAAAATTTGTTAGGTCATTTCAAAATTGCACTTTTTAAATTTTCCATTCAAATTTAAGAAAATATCAACTCTAAAAACTGCAATTAAAAATTTCCAATTATAAATTACAATTAATTGAGTTTCAGAAAATCATATCAAAACGTCGGAAATTATAAATTTAAATTTAGAAGACATCAATTGCATCTTTAATATATAAATTTTATTCGTTAAACACAAATTGAAATTCCAAAAAAAAACACCAAATACCTATGTTTACATTTAAAAAATTTTTACATTTAAAAAAAATCTTGACATTCAGGAGAAATTAATAGCTTTTCAGTACCGCGATTCACTAACTTCTTTTATCGATAGTCGAATCGTTAAAAAAAGAAAATTGCAAAATTATCAGTAAAATTTTTAAACGATATTCGCTATTGTTAAAGTCAGCTGTTGTTGTTATCTAAACGACAACAATT
This sequence comes from Cordilura impudica, assembly GCA_963682025.1. Lineage (NCBI taxonomy): Eukaryota > Metazoa > Arthropoda > Insecta > Diptera > Scathophagidae > Cordilura > Cordilura impudica. The sequence goes on along the minus strand of OY821517.1, from coordinate 209,576,166 downwards.
TTTGTGTTGTTTATTCAATCGATAAAAACTTAAATTTTTTGGTTGAAATGTCGCCATACATAAATAAAAATCATAAAATAGTGAAAATATTTTGCTTTAATTAAAAAACTTTTTTATATAAATAAAAAAATTAAATAGCATATTCAATTCATTATTTCATTTTCAAATAAATACACAGAAATATTAGTAAAAAAATAAAAATATTAAACATAAACTAAAATCATCCTGTCAAACACGAAGTAATTTGTTTTTTTCTATTCTTCTTTGTGTTTTTTGCTTATTTTGACAGAGATGCCACTCGTTTACAATTTAAATAAATAGAAAAATAGATTTGTCGACTGTCGTTAAGATGTATGTACTTAGTGAATCACTTAATCCTTAGTGCAAACAACAATAGCTGTCGATATATTTTGCGATTGTCGGATCGACCTATATGGCCGCAATGAAGAAATATTTGACCAGTTAAAAGAAACTATACAGCCATCTCCAATTAGCACGATTTAATGCATATAGCCACCCTACACAACCATTACCTTTGCAATGGAGGTTAGGGCGAGCTATTTAATTAGCAAAAACTAAATTAAACGAGAAGTTATGTCATATAACAGGAAACGCATGCATATAGGTATATAACCTAAATCAGCAACCGATCAGCAACCACGATGACCAAAAAGCAAACACCGAAATAAATCCGAAATAATAGAAAAGACGAAACCCAAACCAAAGAATTTGCTGAAATAATTTGGTATTAAGTTTAACAAATTGTTTACTTTTTCATTTACATTTGTTATCAAGACTCAAACCGAGGTGGAGGGTATCAAAGATTCGGCACAGCCAAATTTAACACTCTTACTTGTTCATTTTCTATTTTTCATTTTCCATTTTCCAATTTTCTTTTTTCATTTTCCATTTTCCATTTTCTGTTTTCATTTTCCATTTTCATTTTCCATTATTCATCTTCCATTTTTCATTTTCCATTTTTCGTTTTCATTTTTTCTTTCATATTGGCGATTTTTTTTTTTATTATAACGTGATAACGATAAAAAAATATGTGGCAATACGCACTCTAAAAAATCAGAGGGGGAGAATAACATGATAAAACAGCTGACATTTGTGTTGTTTATAAATGTGTATTTATGTGAAGAAACAAAAAAAATAAGGAAAAGTGTAATTTTTATTGTTTTGTTTAAAATAAATTATTAATATGGAAAATATCAATGTCCTTTTATATTTATTTTTTCTGTTTTGGTGTCCAAGAATGAAAACGTCAACAAAATCAGCTGTTCATTAAGAAAATGTTGCAAAGTTGTAATTTTATGTTCTATTCTGACCATTAAAAAACGCAGCATCTTTAATGGGTGAAGCAAACATTGTAAAATGTAACATTATAAAGTGTAACATTTTTTTTCTGAAAAGAAAACATCATTAGCTTATATAATTAAAATTTAAAAGAATTTACAATATTTTACACTAACCTCACTTAACTGCACGCACGAGTACTGATTTTGGCAATGAAAAATATGTAAAACCAATCCAAAACAAGCAGATAAGAAAATTTCAAAAACATGTGCAAATATCTAAACAAATGTCGACAAATATAACTGCACAGAATATGCAAGCTTCGATTTTGGGAATTTCTGCATTACATTGTAGTTAGCTTATAGTTAGTTAATAAAAGTTAACTAAAAGTGTGTTTTTCCGTAGTCGACTACCGATTTGCTTATAGGGGTGCAATTCTCATATTCTCACCAACACAACTACATCTTTATTTTTGAACAGCAGTGATATAAATACTTAAACTTTGATACACAAATGTACTCTCTTCAAACACAAAAAAAAAATCCGCTACTTATTAGGTATGTATATAATAAGATAATATGGTTAATTGAATTCTTGGAGTTAAAATTTTAACCACAATTTGTAAAAAAAAAATAAAATTGCTATAACAATGAAAAAATTAATATATAGGTGCCTATTATGAGCAACTTTCGATTTTCGTTTCTGGTCGAATTAACTGATCGAACGAATTTTCATTTGGTATTATGGCACACATTCGATAAAATAGCGCTATTGTGAATTTCACTCAATTGGATTGTTCTTAATAGTACATATTTATCAGCTGGCAATATAAATAAATATTGTTTCTTTACAAATTTATAAAAGAACAAATTAATTAATTTTATATTAACATGGAATTATGGTTCTATGATTCGTCTAATGAAGATGAATGCATCATCACGAGAGATGCTTCCAACTTTTTGGAAATGGATTCCACTATGTCAGTATACGAGGTTTTAACAAGGGTATCATTTAGAAAGTTTGGTTACAGATTTATAGCAAATTTTCGACTGCGGGGATGCAATACACACGAGGTGGATCATTTCATGAAATTAACCCTTTCCGTGTGTTTGTCGAATATATTCGACATCAAATCAGGCATTATTTGAATTGAAAAAGTTAACGTCATATTTAAATTTTGCATTGCTTTGCTTATTTCTATTATTAAAATATATATGTATATATTAGGGCGGGTCGATTTGTAGGGAGGCAAAAAAATTGCTCAAGTGACAAGGAAAATCATATTCTAGGGATCAAAATAAGAAACTTTGCCCAAGGAACCATACCTCTAAAACGAATTCTGATGTCCCGACTTTTGACCTGTCTGTCTGTCAGCCATGGGACAATCCCTTCTTCATGCAATTGATCTGAAACTTGGCCCATAGTCCTGTTGTGACTACAGATTACTTTTGGGGTAGTCACGCATAGTCACGGAGTGATCTAAAATTTATTTACCCTCATCCGATCGATCTGAAACATGTTCCATACACTTGCTGTGCAAAATTAACTTTGACATAGTCACGCACAGTCACGGAGTGATCTAAAAGTTATTTACCCTCATACGATCGATCTGAAACTTGGTCCATACACTTGCTGTGAAAAAAAGATTAACTTTGGCATAGTCGCGCACAGTCACGGAGAGATGAAAAACCAACTTCCCTGAAGAACATTTTGTTGATTATTTATATATTTTTAAAAATATTGTTGGAAAGTTTTTCAATAACATTATTGTTGCAACAGTCAACTTTTTGAACATAAAAACGATTTTTATTCGGTATAGTACCCAAATGCGGTTTAATTTACATCATAAGCGATGCACCTATTGAATAATTTAATAGGTTCAGAATTATGACCAATTTTAAAAAGTCAAATGGATCAGGTATATTTAATACAATTTATTTATCTCTCTTAAAATTCGTTAGGGATTTCCCCCTTAAGAATGAATAACATTTTTCAATAATTTTTTTATTGCTGCATCAGGCAAATTTTGAAAAAATTAAAAGTATCTTTATTTGATATAGTAACCAAATGCGGTTTAATTTAAATACATCATACGCGATGCGCCTATTGAATAATTTAAAAAGTGAAATATTCAGGTATATACAAGACATTTCAGAATTATGACCACTTTTAAAAAGTCAAATGAATCAGGTATTTCTTATTTCCCCCTCAAGAATGAATAACAATTTTTCACTAATTTTATTGCTGCATCAGACAAATTAAAAAAAATAATCAATACCTGCTGAGTAAGCAGTGCTTATTCAATTACGTATTTTAAAATAACATAATTTCGTTTTTACTTTTGTTTGTCGTTGTTATTTCTCAAGTGATAGCGAAAAGTTGTTAAGTGTGTTATTTAAAAACAGTGAAAATAAGATAACAGTGAAAAATAAGAGAAAAAAATGTTTAAGCTTTTGTGTATCACTTTCAGTATTTGATCTATACATAACTTGTATTACATATTTTATAGCAATAAAACCATCAAACAAAGAAATAAAATAACAGTACAATGCACTGAAAACATGACTTCAAAATTTAATGCATAAGGAAAGAAATAGTTTTAATAAAAACTTTGTTTTTATGGGTTAGATTATTTGTGTGTGTGTGTGCTTACTTTTGTTGCTACTGTTCCTTGGATTGTTATGTTATTGTTATCAGAGTTTGAAATATGGATTTTTCCCGTTTTTTATATTTTCTTTAGTTTACAATGAATCCACCATCCTCTACACTGCAAGATGAAGCAACAACAACATTAACAACTATCGAAAACCCAATGAGTCATATACCTAAGCATGATGTTACTGTTTTTGGTGTGTCTACTGATTTGACTGATCTTAATTTACCAACCCATCTGGATATCTTGAGATATTATTTTTACTTGAGCGAACGTGCTAAAACAGAACAAAAAAAGTTCTCCTATAAACCATTCACTATTCAACTACAAGATAAGTTGGTTGGAATTTGGGAAAAACTTGGTATGGAAATAGTGCCGAAAAATAGTGTATTTATTAAATTGAATATATTGCTTGACAAATATCAAGACCAAATCAAGAGCAAAAAGAAAAATCCAAAATTTGCAGAGTTAGTAAAATCTCTGGAAACAAGTTTTTACATTGGAACATGTAAATGCGATTTGAAGGCAACTCCAGAAGGCTTGGTTCCCGAACGCCTCAAAGAGTTTATACACGATCAACATAATCAGAGAAGACAGTGGATGCATTTGTGATGGAAATTGAAGAGCAAGGAGCAACGTGCATGTCATCAATGCCAACATACCAAGATCCCGATGATTCAACATACGCACCGCCATCGGTTCAAAAAGATATGGATAGAATCACAAGTTCACAATACACAGAAAGATACGTTTGTTTCAACTTTGCCTTGATATGTGACAGATTTGGTGTGCCTGATAGAGTAGCATCAGCATTAGAAACCGCTCTTTTCCAAGATTTTAAAATGAAAAATAAGCATGGCAAACCTCTCATCATGGACAAATCGAAGGTTGGCAGGGAAAAAAAGAAATGCAGACAAGAAGTGCTTCGCAAACGGTTAGATGATACCAATTATTTAGCGTTTTCGTTTGATGGCAGAAAAGATGATACTTTAACTAGAGATAAAATTGATGAGAAGTATCATACTAGGATGGTAAAAGAACCTCATTTTGTTATTTTGAGGGAACCGAATTCTGAATCGATTGGTTACGTAAGACTGAAACATAAAACCGCTGAATACAAAACAACAAAACTAAATGATTTTTTCAACGATAAAAATATATCACGGGATGCATTAGTTGGCATATGCACTGACGGTGAGCCAACAAACACTGACCCACACGGTGGAATTATACGACGATTCGAATTGCTGTGAAAAAGACCATTGCATTGGTTCGTTTGCCTTCTACACTTCAACGAACTTCCGTTTCGGCATTTGTTTGAAACTTTGGATAAATCAACCAGCACTGGACCGAGATCGGCAACAGGAAAACCGAAAAACCGACATGGCCCACGCAATTTCTAGCGGCGTGATTTCGGTGGATCTGGCTAACATCAAACCAGGGAAAAATTTTACATTATCGGTGGCTCACCAAGGCCGCTAGATTATTAGATTATATGTGACAACGGAAAATCTAGATAAGAATTTGAGAATTCTGGTTGAATTTATAATTAAATTTTATGTGCCAATGTACTTCAATATCATTATTTTTCAAGTTCATTAGTTGGTCAGAATTGTCATTCAAGTAATTACAGATAATTCAATTATGCGCATTCGGAAAATATCTTGTTATCAATGTTGTTTGATGATAGCAAAGGAAAGCGCGACTGTGCTATAAAGAAAATTCTACGCTATCGAACCGATGTTGACGACCCAACGGAACTTAGAGTTTATAAAAAACGAGATATAAATTTTAATTGCACAAGTTATACGGAAATGATCAATTTGAATGATATAAATAACGTATTTGAACCACCATTCACGCGAAGCATTCCATACGATAAATTGAAATAATATTTAAATCAAGATGACTCACCGTTTAATGATCCAAAAATTCAATAACACATACAAGGAACGGAACGACACGTTCAATTTCTAGTTAGCGTTTCCAAACGAGTTATACCGGAAAATGTAGAGGCTGTTAGGGTGACGACATTAGAGAGCCGTGCGAAATTGCCCAGACTTGAAAGCAAAAAAGACTTCATACAATAATTCTTTTTTAGTTTCTTGTCTATTATTAAGTTAAATTAATTTTTTCATTTACATATGTTCTGACTTAATAAATTTCTAAAGAGAAGAGTAAACTCCAAAAAGAAAAAACATACCCATTTCGCTGATTTTTTCATGTAAAGTGCCAAAAATGGTGATTTTTTGAAATGTTTGTTTGAGGGTGTGCCACTGGCATGGGTAGGTCGGCCCTCCAAAGTTAGTGGGGGTCGATCATACATTTGGGCTCGATTGGGGCACTCTAAATGGGTCAAAGTGAGACAGACAAATAGGTCAAAAGCCGCGATATCAGAATTCGTTTGAGAGGTATGGTTCCTCGGGCAAAGTTTCTTATTTTGATCCCTAGAATACGATTTTCCTTGTCACCTGGGCGATTTTTAAATCGACCCGCCCTAGTATATATATGTATACATATATATAGTTTTCCCGTGTGGCAGATGCCAGTCTCCCATCGGACGCGTCCCCAGGTGGCGGATAGGGGGGGTTAGGGTGCACTCTAATGGCTCTGATACAACTGCTCACCGGCAGTTGTAGAAAATTACTATTAGAGAGCATCTTAGCTAAAAGATCATCGTAGTCAGGTAAAGACTCCCTTTGTAACTAAAGATGTTTTTTTGGGGGTCATGCACTCCCCGCGGATCAAAAACTGGATAGGGATGGTTCCCGAAAAGAAACCAAACCATGGTTTATGTCTACTAAACAGGAAAAAGTTACGGTGCAGGGCCTAAATAACCCATTACCGGCGGCTAAGTGTGGTGAGCAAGCGGGCCCACAGTCGTCGATGTCAGTTGACTGCAAGGCCACTATGGAGGTTGGTAACTTGGCCTCCATAGACGGGTATGTTACAAGAAAAACACAAAATAAGGAGACTGAGGAGTCGGATCCAGGAGGGAGCCTTGTGCAGCCTCAATCTCACATGACAGGTTCGGATTCCGACGAATCGAATTCCACAAACGAAGGTAACGACACAGTCATTGCCACATAGCCTAAAAAGGCAAATTCCGAAGTAATGAAAATGGTAGAGGAAGTAAGCGCCAGCATAGCTAAACTCTCTATGAATATGAAAAAGTTATATGGGGCACAATGACGGAAAATCGCCAAAGTGCACCGGAAAGCACAACAAGCCAAAGCGACGCAAGATGTTCCACATCCTTAGATGCGGGCAAGCGGATACGTTCTCCTGAGGAACAGAACATTGCAGAGGCAAAAAAGAAGATAAATTCCATGCCAACCAGTACACAGTTGACCAATAACCCCAACCTGAAGAATAGAGGAACCATCACGGAAACTCAGTCCAAAGGAGAGGTTATTGGGACAACGTCAACTGGGAAAAGTGATGCAAAAGGTAATCCTTCATTGCAAGTCCAGAACTCCTTCAAAAGTGTTAGACAAGCAATGAAGAGAAAACAGATTGCACCATCAGGCAAGGAACAATCGACTTCATATGCTAGTATGGCGAAAAAACCAGCAATGGACGACTCTGTTATGCCATTGTAGAGTTAAGTAGTCCCACCGGCAAAATCCCAAATGCCCAGAGAACAGCACTCGAAGAGGCATTTAACAAAAGGATCATGGAGTTTGTTCTGGACGCTGAGGAGGACGCCTAGGAGATTCAAATAAATAGCTGCAAATTTTCCATGGATGTACTGATGCTACAACTTGCATCCAATGCATGTTTACAAACCCTGGAAAAAATGGTGGAATGTATACCAGCTCCTTGAGATGGTGCCAAACTATCCCTCGTCAAAAAGGCGGACATTCCATCCCTGACCAAAGCGTCTTTTTTCATTAAAGGTTGGGGCAGCAAGCTTGCTGGCGAAGACGTGATTAAGGTCTTGGCTAAACAAAATAAAGGTCTAGCCACTGACAAATGGGAGATATTCCACAGAGAAGAGGGCCAAGACGGTACTCTTTTCGTTGTGGGTATTGATCAGGATTCAATGACTAGTCTTAAAACCACGAAAGGTAAAGCCTTCTTTGTCTCAGCTGCAGTCTACTTCAAAGTAGGCAAAACGACCATTGGCTGGGAGAAGGCAACTGATAAGACCAAGGCGGGCACTAGTGAGGGGACTTCCACCGACCAAACACCATCCACCTCACACACAAAGGGAGAGTTAGAAATAAATAACTCCCAAGAGGAAAAACTGTTAGTCGAACAATGATCATGTTCATGCAGATCAACCTCCATCGGAGCAAAACGGCTACTCCAACTCTGATGGAAAAACTACAAAAAGGTAAGTTTCATATCATACTAGTACAGGAACCTTGGATGGTTAATGACAAGGTTACTGGGCTAAATGATCCAAATTACCAAATTTTTTATGCTCATACAGGAAATCGACCGAGAACTTGTATTATTTGTCCCAAAAACTTAAATTATCTCTTTTCTCCAGACTTGTCCACCGCAGATGCCACCGTCCTGCAACACAGAAGCCAACCGATGCTCTTGGCATCGGTTTATCTCCCTTGGGACTCGCCGACACCTCCACCGACGTCGGAATCGGAAAAGATGGTAAGGACAGCTAGAACAACAGGTAAGGAAATTCTCATAGGGTGCGATGCGAATTCTCGCCATATAGCGTGGGGTAGTTCGAACTGTAACCAAAGGGGGGATGCTTTTCTTGAATTCCTTAATGAAAATAACCTCTTTACCCTTAATACTGGGAACACGGCAACCTTTGTTAACAGATTGAGGGAAGAGGTTTTAGATATTTCAATTTGTTCGAAAAATTTAGTGGACGATATCCAAGAATGGCATGTCTCTAGCGAACATTCCCTCTCGGATCATCGATACATTTTATTTAATCTGATGCAACCACCGCCTGAACGCCTTAAGTTCAGGAATAAGGCTAAAACAGATTGGCCAAAATTTAGAAGAAATCTAATAGTCCGTCTGACTACTCTTTCCACAGTCCTAAGGAATGTTGAGGAGGTTGACGGGGAAGTAGATAGATTAACGAAGAGCCTAATTGAGTCTTTCGAGGAATGTTGTCCACTCCGGGAAAGATCTCCCCAAGAAAAACCCTGGCTGACAGGGGAATTGATAAATCTTGGGAAGGACGTCCAAAGATTATTTAATAGGACTCGTCGTAAAAAACATGTGGTATACTGGGATGACTACCATGACACACTCAGGGACTACAACAAAAAGATTCGAGTAGCCAAACGTAACTCCTGGAAAATTTTCTGTGAACAGGTTGATAGCGTTAATGACGTCTCGAAGATCAAGAAATTCTTATCTAAAACCCATTCGCAGCCTGAAACTCTAGTCGATATGGACGGGATTTGGGCGGAGTCAATGGAACAGTCCCTAAGAATATTGATGATAATACACTTTCTTACCGAAGAACATGGGCCGAATAGGAACCCAGAAATTGGTACCAATATGTCTCGACAAACTGAATCCAACGTGGAACAGCAGTCGGGATCCGATAGGGAACAATATGAAGGGCCTTATGTGGAACAATATCGAGAGGAATACAAAGTTTTGGCCCCCTTTAAGGCAGCAGGCCCAGATGAAATCTTTCCTGCTCTATTACAGAAAAGCGGGGACTTAATTGGTAGTAGTCTGGCTGGCATATTCTCTGCTTGCCTAAAATTGGCGTACACGCCCAGGGCATGGCAGGAGGCCAAAGTGGTCTTCATACCAAAGCCAGGAAAGGAAAGCTACGCGAACCCAAAGGCCTATCTACCGATAAGTCTTACATCCTTCCTACTGAAAACCATGGAGCGAATAGTTGATAACATGGTTAAATCTCAAATCCCAAATGAGTTGTTGAGGTTCAAACAACACGCTTATTTAAAGAGACGCTCAGTGGAACCTGCACTACATGAGGTAGTTCACCACATCGAAAGATCTTTTGATTTAAAAATTTTCACTCTGGCTATATTCATTGATATAGAAGGAGCTTTTAACAATGTATCAACCAATACGCTACTCCAATCCCTAGAACTATTCGACATTGACCGGGATATCAAAGCCTGGATCCGTCACATGCTAGGGAATAGATGGATAAGTTGCGAGGTTGGTGGCATTAAAATAAGAGACAAGGTTTGTTGTGGGACACCACAAGGGGGAATTTTATCCCACTTCTCTGGGTGACCACTATAAACAGTCTGCTAGGGATTCTAGCCAATAAGGGTTTCCAACCTGTTTGCTATGCAGACGACGTAGCGATACTGTTAAGGGGGAAAGATCCTAGAAATTTATGTAGGAGGGCATCGGATGCACTCGAAATAGCATACGATTGGGCACAGCCGAGGGGCTTAAATGTGAACCCAGAGAAAACTGAAATATTCCTCTTCACTAGGAAGACGAAAATAATCAACTTTGATGAACCTCGCTTCCAGGGCAAAACGATTAAAATCACACAAACGATGAAATACCTTGGGGTGATTCTCGATAAAAAGCTCACTTGGAAAAACCATATAGAGAGCAGGGTTGCGAAGGCTTATCGTGTATGGGCCATTTGCAGAAAAGCTATAGGCTCAAAATGGGGTTTAAACCCGAGGATGACACATTAGCTATACACAAGCGTCGTTAGACCTATTCTAACCTACGCAGACATAGTCATATGGACGTCAATGAACAGGAACTGCTACATTAAACCATTCCAAAAGATACAGCGCCTCTGTTGCATAGGGATCAGTGGTGCAATAAGGACTACATCTACGAGGGCTTTAGAGAATATACTATCTATATACCCAATCGAGATTAGAATTAAATATGAGGTAGCTCTGGCCATGTTACGATTAAGGGTAACAGGGGAATATATCACCGACCACATGACCAGACACCAGACAATTTTAGACCAAATTCCGGGACTCAACACAGTGGATATTAGCTGTGATAGAATCTCGGAAGTGTCAACAGGTGTATCCTGCAGTATACGGATACCAGACAGGGAAAGTTGGATGAACGGGAAAATTCTACAAAACCTTCCAGGGTCACACTACTGTACGGACGCATCTAGTCTGCATGGTAAGACTGGCATAGGTTTCTATGATGAGGACCGTTCTACAGGGACACACTTTCGTCTATTAACGCACGGGATTCCCCAACTCCCGAAGACGTGAAAATATTTACGGCCAGTCTAGCGGACATCAAAGCGATATCCGCCGACAAAACTAGATCAAGGACTATCCTTGAGTGTAAGGAAAAGATTGCAAATTTCTCCGGCAGACTTGAAATAGTTTGGATCCCAGGACACAGTGGTATAATTGGAAAGGAAATTGCTGACGAACTGGTCTGGAAGTTTATTGCTTATATTTTGTTAATCGAATTAATGAACTTATATTTATGTATTTAATTCATGAATTTTATACAACTATGTGTTGTTTTATCTGAGATACAACTCTTCAATTATACCATATATGAATACCACATTTTTGTACGACATTTTTTACAGTCCATTTTTATATATCGAAAGGTACAGATGAAATAAAATAAAAACCATAACATTGAACCAAATGTGTGTTTTCAATTGCATTTCTCAGTGAAACAAACTGATCATTTTTTGGCCTATCGAACCAGATGTATAACGCGACATTTTGGCAAATCAGAAGGAAAAAAGACAAATTAAATCATTTACAACAGCAAGTTAAGCTAAGTTTATATAAAAAAAAAAAGAATTGTCATCATACAACAGAAACAAAAACAAAGCAGATCATTCGACAACCACAACGTTTATGCAGAACGGGAATAAATTTCTCACCATATAACAAGAACAACAGGGAGCTTCAATTCTGGAAGTTTCATTTGGACAGCCAACCGGCGCTCTCAGCATCTATCAAGAACCACAACAAAGGCGATTTGAAGTATAGCATATTTTATTGCATGCTTGTGTAACAGATCAAAATCTATGTAGCATTGTTACAAACCATGTTTGTAGAGTTTTGATTGTGGTAGCATTTTGATAATTATTATTGAGATAAACCGGAATATTATTACTTAACATTGTGGATTATATTCTTATTTTAACAATCAAAAATTATTTAAAAAACAACCACTGTAATATCTATTTAACTCACTTTTAATTATGTTATAGGTCAGAATGGATAATCTGAAAGCAAAGCGACAAACGTTAAAAGGCAGCATAACTCGAATTCATAATTCTTGCGTTAATCAAATTCAGGTATTGATGGTATTGCGGCTCGTATTTCCGCATTGGACGATCTGTTTGCACAATATGGGGTCATTCAAGATGAAATAGACAAATTGACCACTGATCCTACGAGGTGTAAAGTCTACGTACGCGAGTCGACTTCACGAGGAAGGTCACACAGTTAGTCAGAATGGAGTACAAGACAACAATATTACACAAGCCATTCTAGCAATGGCCGATTCCCAGAATTCCATTGGCGTGCTTTTGGAGAGATTGACAACTGATCGTGGATTTCACTCATCTCCTATTAACACTACCACAGCAAGTCAATTAATACATCAGGAACCAAAGTTGCCACAGATTCAGATACCAGTATTTGATGGTACATACACAGATTGGATACAATTTCGTGATTTATTTGATGCACTAATTCACTCCAGAACGACCGTGTCCAATGTTGAAAAATTTGAATATTTGCAGACCAGACTAAAGGGCAAAGCTTTGTCAATTATCAAGCACTTAAAACCAACTAACAACAACTATTTAATTGCATGGCAATTGATAAACGATAAATATGACAAATCGCAGCAGGTAAGACGGGCATATTTGGAACTTTTGTTTGACCAACTTGATGTTGAAACACATATGTTGTGGTGTAGAGAAAAAAAGAGCAATGCCAAATCCAACATTTGAATATTTTGGATGATCGAGTAATCGAATTGGAAAGTATACAACAATGTACATATAGGCACGTACCTAAAATTACAATACAATCAGTCGCCCACGAAATCAACTATGTACGTACGCAGCTACGATTCAGACATGCATCGGGTGTAATGAAAGTCATTTCTTATATCAATGCGACAGTTTTATGGAATTGTCTATTGAGGACCGTTACAAATTAGTTAAACAGCATAATTTATGTTTTACCTGTTTACGACCAAACCATGTTCCAGTTAATTGTAAGGCATCATCATGCAAAACTTGTGACGCAAAACATAACACTTTATTACATTTTATTTATTTATTTATTTTATTTATTGGTTCTTTATTTGTAATCTGAGCCCTAGTGGGCCAAATGATTACAGAAAATATTTCATGGAAGTACATATCAATTTTTTTAAAATATGTATATAATATAATAAAAATTAAATAATATAATACATTAAAAATAAAATAAATCTTCTAAAAATAAACAACAATACTAAGCAGACAGTAGCAACAAAGCTAATTACAATTTTTCAAGAACAATTTCCCGAAACTTGGATTCTGAATGTGAAAACTTTCTTTCTTTATAGGGAACAATTTCATTCCAAAGTCTTATTACCCGTGCTTGAAAAGACCGTTGCATAATAAGTGTGTTGTATCGTATTTGCTGCAAGGAATACGTTCGAGTCGAGTTCCCAAACTTAAATTTGTCTACTAAATATAGAGGTTGACTTTGCTTGTACACTTCATAAAAGAACTGAAGACACCTCAAACTAACGAAATCAGCAAAATCGCAACCTAAGAATTTACGCACATATGAAGTTATATGTTGAAATCTACTCAAACCATAAACGAATCTTACAATTCGGTGTACACACATTTTAAGTTTTTGAAAGTTTCCATCAGCAGTACCACTAAACACTTCTAAACCATACAAAATTGTTGACATAAGCAGTGAATAAGCTAGTTTTTTCCTTATAGCAAATGGCAAAGACGTATTCACGCTATATAATTTTCTCAGTGAAAAATACACTCTAAACGTTACAGATACCACATGATTATCAAATTTTAGATTACTATCTATGTAAAAACCTAAGGCTTTATAATTATCAACATTTTCAATTCTTGAATTTCCAATAAACAATGAAGGTAAATCAGTGAAGCGGCAACAAAATGATATGGCCTTGGATTTGTCTGGATTTAACACAATGTAATTCAATGAACACCATTCACCTATTCGCCAAAGGACATTATTTAATGATATCGAAAAAGTACTAACATTCTCAGGTAAGCATGAAGCAATTATCTGAACATCGTCCGCAAATACATGCGTACCCCTCTATGTAAATCTAATGTTGTTGAAGTCGAATTATAATAACAGACAAACTGCTTTCTATTTATGAGAAAACTTTGAACAAGTCGACAAGCTGCAGTAGAAAATCGAAATTTATAAAACAATTTGTTAACTAACACATTATGGCATATGGAGTCAAATGCTTTAGAGAAATCTAAAAAGATTACCGTCGATAATCTTCCTTTATCATAATTTACTCGAATCTGATCTGTGACACTCAACATAACAGAAGTTGTACTACAGCCTACCCTAAAGCCTGATTGATACCTATTTATTAAATTAAAACTCGTAAAATATTCTAATATCTGACCTTTTAGAATAACCTCCAATATCTTTGAACAGATTGGTAATATGCTAATTGGACGAAAATCTGTTAAATATCTAGGATTTCTAACTTTCGGAATGGGCATTACTTTAGCCACTTTCCATGACAAGGGAAAACTTGAAGTGGTAATTATCGTATTAATAATATGTAAAAGATGAGAGGATATTACAGGAAGTACATTTCTCAAAAAAACCAAAGAAATCCCGTCAGAGCCTATAGCCTTGGATTTTATGCTAAATATAGCTTTCCAAAGTTCCGCTTCAGTAACGCTTCTAAAAGAAAAATCATTTTCCACATTATCATTTAAAAACCCAACATATTCATCTGTGTTTATTAATGTTGGCATTACACAGGACCTGTTAAAATCATCGACATCCAGTGGTTCACTTGGGCTATCATTCCCAATGCAGCCAAGCTGCCTTACTTTCTTCCACATCTCCGCATTTGTACAATTACTAAATAATCTATTCATAACATTGTATCTTTCTCTTCTTATAATTGATTTTAGTCGGTTTCGACAAACACAATAAGTTTTCCAATTATGATCACATCTAACCTCCATATACGCTCTTTTAGCTAAATCCCTATACTCCTTCGCCACTAACACCTTAGGATTCCTTAGCCTCATCCACGGATCTCCATTTGATTTTTTAATATTTCTAAGGGGTACAAACAAATCAACTGCTTCAATTATATTATTCGTTAAATAGATAGAAACAAAATTAATATTTAGTATATATTCCGTACATTCCGAAATATTCATATTTTTGTAATCTCTATAAGATACATTAGCAATGTTTTCAAATACTGGAACATTATACGACAAGTGTATCAAAGCATGTCCTGAATTAAGTGCTGGCACAAGACATTGTCCTTTATCAACAACCAGATCAATATTGGGAACAAAAAAATAATCAATTAGGGTTGTGGGATTTCTAGCATTACAATAATGTGTTGGCATGGAATTATGCACAACAGAGATACCTAATGTGCTACAAAATGATTGTACTTGCGAACATCCCCCAAAAGATTTTTATTAAAATCACCCATAAAAACAAAATGTTCATAACAGGAGGCATAATCACCTAACAATTCCTCACAAGCAGAAAAAATACCATCTGCGAGATAAATCACACCAATAAGCAACACTGTATTCGGAAGTGTCACTTCAACAAATAAAGCCTCAACATTATTGTCGCCACGATTATCTAGTAAAATTCTTGATTTAAACTTATCTGATACGTAAAAACAAACACCTCCACCTCTAGTTAGGGTAATACGGTCACTTCTGTGCATATGGTATCCGTTAATAGAAACTGCTGTATTAGAAATTCCACTATGAAGCCATGATTCCGTTTCTCCTATAATATCTAACCTTTTACCAGAAACCACTTCTCGAATTTCATCTAATTTTGTTGAACTCCTACTGGGAACAATACTTTGGGCATTAAAATGCCCAATATTTAGAAAATCAGAATTAAGTCTAGAAAAATAGTTGTTGCTACTGACTACAGGACCTAAATTCAGACTTAAATCCATAATTATATGAAGTTATCCAATCAATATATGAATATTAAAGTATATAAAAAAAAAATAAAAATGTAATTTACTTAGACATTACTGCCCAATAAAAAAACTGTTAAAAAAGTGTAGGAGGAATAATAATTATAAAATATATATATATATAGTATGTAAACACAATTCAGAAAAAAAAAATTTACTTTTTTTACTCCAAAATAATCCAAATATTAAAGCTCTTTTTTCCCTTAATTGACATTACAATGATTCATATTTCTCTTAAATGTTAATGAAAGAAAATAATAAAAAGAATAACAAGATTTACAATATAAAATCAATGTGTTACTGAAGAAAACTCTTTTACATTTGAAGAAAACTCTAATACAATGAGCTCAATAATGCAGAAAAAGAAAAAAAAAATTAAGAAGAAAAAAATTAAAATGTATAAAAAAGAGGGAAGGGGGGAAAAAATTTCAATTAGTACACAAAAGTGTTAACATTTTAATTTCATTCTCTTTATCGATAACTCTTTTATACAGTTAATTGGTGAACGTGAAGTTCAACAGAAATTAAACAATGCTAAATAAAATAAATTAACAATGTTTGACCTATATGTAATAAAAATTCAACAAAAATCAAAAATAATAGCAAAAATAATTATAATTTACAAAAAAAGAGAAAAAAAAATAATAATACAATTAATAATTAAAATATGTTAGTTCCACAACTCATTTATAGTTAGTTTTTTCCCAGCAAATGCAATAATTTTATCAATTGACAGGTCTTTTTCAGTGCCATCTGGTAGAGATACAGTAACTTTGTAGCTTTTTCTTTAGTATATTTTATATCGATTTATAACTTCATCCCTCTTTAGAGTACGACAAACATAACGCAGTTTACCTTCCAACGGAGTGTAGTTCTCATCAAGGAAAATACGGCTATTAACGTTTGAAGTCATTACATCAGACAAAATTAAATCACTCGTTTTCTCATCTCTTAAATTTTCTCGATATTTTCCCATTATGCGGTCACGTTTATTGATATTGTTTATTTTAAGCAAAACTAGCTTCTTTTTATTAATAAAAGAGCAAAAACCAATGTCGGAATCTTCAAAAGAATCAATATATTTTTTCCCAATGTTGATTAGAGCAGACATCATATTTTCATTTGTGGTGTCGGATGGAATACCACGAACTATTATATCCGAACGATTCATCCGTCTGTGTAAAAAGTTGTTTTCCATTTCCAAATTCAAAAATTTCTTGTTAATGACTCCTTCAAAGTTAGTAATTTTCAACGAACAATTTGTCAAATCAATTTTTATATCCGCAAGCTGATCAATAACATCTCGAGTCACTTGCTCTTTTAAACTTTGTATTTGATTCTCTAAAGTTGTAAATCTTTGCAAAATTTCCTGCAGGTCAGAACTGGAATTTGAACCGGGATTAGCAGGTGGGGATTTCGAACAATATTCACACCTGAACACTAAACTGCCATCGCTCTTGTAAATTTCTTCAAGCATCGCCTTTGTAACTTTAGTATTCATTTGATTAGCACAATCAATATGATATTCCTTAGAACACAACAAACACGTGACATATTTCCTAGTTTTGGAACAGCACCCATTGCAAACGTTACAGGTGATAGCCGTTATGATTTTTTCCGTTAATTTTTTTTTTCTTTAGATTTATTTAGACTTTAAATTTTTTAGTTTATTTTTTGCTTTCAATGTAACTTCGTTGCTAGGATTTCTTTATCATAAGTATTATTGCTGTATAATTTCTTGAGTTTTGAATTACTCTTTTATTTACAATTCTTTTTAATTTACAGTTATTAAAAATATAGTTTATTCTTGTCTTTAAAATGATCATATAATTTAACTTTAAAAAGAGAGCATGTTATTCAGCAAAAAAAAAACACTCAAAAATTGCTTTTGCTTGTAAATGAGACAGATTTCCAGTTATTAATTTTAACAAAAAACGAATTATTATATGTTATTTTTTTGTCTTTCTATTGGTTTAAAACTTCACAATTTTTATTTTAAAACAATCGTAATGCTTTGTTTTATAAAATTAACTGGGCTTTATATTTTTTTTAAATTTATTCCCTGCACTTTTTTAAGTTTTTTATGGACAGCAAAAAATACACGTCTACTCTCCCATATCTCTATGTCCTTTCATCCATTCATTCATTCATTTTACGCCAATACAACCAAAAATTCTGTTTCACTCGTCAGATGCTCGACAGGTACAAAAATCTTCCAAAACGTATACCTTTTTACCAACAACCATGATTATGGTTCGTGATAAATGTAATCAATTACAACCTTGCCGTGCGTTCTTGGATTCGTGCGCACAGAACACATTGATTTCGGAAGATTATGCTCAACGTCTTCAATTAAAGCGAATTTATGATAAAACTTTGATGCATCGAGTTGGCCCGGATCAAGGAAGTTATACCAAAGGAAAGGTAAATTTGGAGATCGTTTCTACCTTGTTTGGAAAAACTATAATAACAGAGGCATTATGTCTGTCTATTTTGGCAAGAGACTTTCCGAGTCACAATATTGACAGTAGCAAATTTGAATATTTTAGAGATCTTAAAATGGCAAATAAATCAGCTCCAGTTGATATTATCATAGGCGCCGAAGTTTATAACCAAGTTGTATTGTCCGATAAAATATTTCATCCGAGTGGCTCACCCACTGCAATTGACACTATTTTTGGATGGGTTATTATGGGAAATGTGAAAACTCAAATGGCGCCGACAATATTTGCAGCGCATGTTTCACTTGATTTAGAAGAACACCTACAAAGATTTTGGAAAATTGAGGACGTGACATCAAAGACGAAAATTCTATCTGAAGAAGAGGAAGCAGCTGAGAATCATTTAAGAGAAAATGTTAAAAGAGCAGACAACGGCAGATATGTGATAAAATTACCATTTAGAAATGACAACATTGAATTAGGAGAATCAAGACCATCAGCATTAAGACGATTGCAGTCTATGGAGAGACGATTCATGAACAATTCTGTTTTGAAAGATGAGTATGTAAAATTTATTCGTGAATATCAAGAATTAAATCATATTTAAATTGATCAATCTTCAACTAAGGAAAATAGCTATTATTTACCACATCACGCAACCAAGTAGTTCAACAACAAAATTACGAGTAGTATTTGACGCGTCCTGCCAGACAAAAAATGGACAGTCCTTGAATGACAAACTATTTGTTGGTCCTACTATACAGAATGATCTTTTTACAATTCTTTTGAAATTTCGCAAGTATAAAATTGCATTTTCTGCTGATGTGGAAAAAATGTATAGACAAGTATTGATTCATCCGGATGATAGACGATACCAGCGCATTTTGTGGAGGGAGTCAACTGAGGAACCGATTAAGGACTATTGTTTGAATACTATAACATATGGGATTGCGTCAGCACCTTTTCTGGCGGTAAGAACTTTACATCAGATTTCATTGGAAATTTCGAATCAATATCCTGAAGTATCTCAGGCGATAGATCAGCAGTTCTATGTGGATGATTTCATGTCCTGCTCTGGAAATGTACACTCCGCTGTTCAATTGAGAAATAATCTCTGCTCAGTACTTTCAACATCGGGATTTCACCTAAGAAAGTGGTCTTCGAATTCAACGGAATTTATGCGGAGTGTTGATCCAGCTGATAGGTCCACATCCACTGAAACAGTTATCGAAGCATCACAAACCGTAAAAACACTTGGCCTCTTATGGGATACTGACTCAGACAGCTTCAGATTTTCAATAGACCTTCAATCAATAACTAACGTAATCACGAAGAGATCCGTATTGTCAGATATCGCAAAAAGTTTTGATCCCATTGGCTTATTGGCACTGGTAGTAGTGTCTATGAAAATATTTATGCAAAGATTATGGTTGCAAGGTATCGAATGGGACCAACAATTACCAGAACAACTTTTTATACAGTGGCAGACACTTCGTGATAATATTCATCTCATACGAGAATTAAGAGTGTCTAGATGGATTGAGTTTCAAGATGGTGCAGAATTTGAACTGCACGGTTTTGCCGATTCATCGGAATTAGCATACGCTGCCGTAATTTATGCAAGAGTGGTACGCAAGGATGGCAGTATAAGGACAAGTTTGATTACATCGAAAACTCGAGCTGCTCCAGTGAAGCAAATATCCCTACCAAGATTGGAACTATGCGGGGCCCATTTATTGGTGAAACTTATGATTAAGGTTCATCAGGCGTTGGATATCATGGACTGTAAAATATTTGGTTGGTCCGATTCATCAATTGCACTGGCTTGGATATCAGATCATCCTCGCCGCTGGTAATCCTTTGTTGCTAACCAAACATCATATATTATTGAGCATATGCCATCGAGTCAATGGCATCACATACCGTCACGTAACAATCCAGCGGATTGGGCTACTCGTGGATTATCGGCTTCAGAACTGATGCTTAATAATCTTTGGTGGCATGGCCCAGAGATACTTAAGACTTAAAAGGTGGTGAAGGTAGATTGCCCAATTGTACCAACTGAAATGGATATGGAAGAGAAAAGGGAAACTGTTTTGCATTTAACAACAAAACATTCTGAAGAGAATGGCAGCACAACACTATCGGATAATTTGTTTGAATTTTTTTCGAAGTACGATAAACTTGTTCGTCTCACGGCGTTAATCCTAAGATTTATACACAATTGCAGAGCTGGAAAGGACACTAAGATAAAATCATTTTTGACGGCTTATGAACTACAACAAGCAAACTATCAATTGGCAAAGGCGTCGCAACTCCAAACGTACTCGAATGAAATGCATATTCTAGCATCAGGCAAACAATTGCAAAAAACAGTCACAAATTAAGCGATCTTGCTCCCTTTATCGACAAAATGGGTGTGATGAGAGTTGGTGGAAGAATTGAGAATGCACTGATTAATTATGATCAAAAACATCCTATCATATTAAACAAGGATCATGAATTGACAGTTTTGCTTGTAGAATATTATCATTCAAAATATTTACACGCTGGTCACAGACAAACGTTCTATTTAATCGGTTTAAGATATTGGATACCCCATTTGACGGGCATTGTAAAGCGTTGTGTGAATAAATGTATCAACAACAAATGGATAACTTACCTCATCACCGAATTCAATCATCGGCAGCATTTGTAAATACAGCTGTGGATTTTGTGGGCCCGATACAAGTTCGTTCGTGGAAAGGTCGTGGTTCTAGGTTGTACAAAGCTTGGATAGCGGTTTTTGTTTGTTTGGTCACAAAGGCAATTCACCTTGAACTGGTTACAGAATTGTCTACAGCTGCCTTTATTGCAACGTTGCGCAGATTTGTATCGAGACGTGGCAAGCCATCACATATATATTCCGACAATGGCACGAACTTTGTTGGGTGTAATCAAAAGTAACGTGAACTGTATCAATTCCTTAATCAAACTGAGATCCAATATAACATAGAAAAGGAAATGTGCGATCAACAAATGCAATGGCACTTCTCTCCACCGTCAGCACCTCATTTCGGCGGCATATAGGAAGCGGGAGTAAAGTCGACTAAATATCATTTAAAACAAGTGTTAGCAGATCCATCCGTAACCTGTGAGGAAATGAATACTATTCTATGTCAAGTAGAGAGTTGTCTAAACTCTCGCCCCTTGTGTATCAAATTCGAAGGTGACTTGGACCCTCTCACACCGGCACATTTTTTGATATTTCGATCAATGGCCGCAGTCCCTGATGAAACATTGACCGATATAAAATCAGGTCACTGTGGTCTATGGCAATATTTACAAAAAATGGTTCAAAGCTTTTGGAAAAAGTGGTCGAGGGACTATTTAAAACAACTGCAACAACGCCCAAAATGGTCGCAAAAATTGGAGAACTTGAAGGTTAATGATATTGTCATAATTAAAAACGAAAGTCTACCGCCAAATAAGTGGTCAATTGCTAAAGTAATTGAAACTCACCCAGGTGCAGATGGACTCGTCCGAGTGGTTACAGTTAAAACCTCAAAAGGAAGTTACAAGCGTCCAATTGCCAAACTTTGTACTTTGTTCATAGATATTTGAAAGCGGATGCTTTCAAAGGGCGCCGATATGTCTAAGTTTATTGTTTATATTTTGTCAATCGAATTAACGAACTTATATTTATGTATTTAATTCATGAATACCACATTTTTGTATGACATTTTTTACAGTCCATTTCTATATATCGAAATGTACAGATGAAATAAAATAAAAACCATAACATTGAACCAAATGTGTGTTTTCAATTGCATTTCTCAGTGAAACAAACTGAACAGGTTCTCTCCTGGAAAGAGTCAATGTGGAAAACCCAATACCTTTCAATTCTCTCAAATTGGGACTGGCAGAATGGGCAACCAGTTCGCATGTATCAATTTGGCAGGTGACTGACGTGGGTAAGGTTACAAAGATACTATGGGGTACTCCCAACACTACGAAAACTAAGGAAATCCTTAATCTTAGTAGGGGAAACCTTAGTAGGATAACTGGCATCCTCACTGGACACTCTGAGCTGAGGCCTCACATATACCGTATAGGGCGGGCGGAATCGGTCACTTGTAGAGCTTGCGGAGAGGATGACGAAACCCTAGAACACTACCTCTGCTACTGTCCTGCATTTGCGGGAACAAGGGTCAGATATCTATCCAACGACATCCTACCAGGCCTGACGGGTCTTAGGGGGATAAGCGGGAAAACACTTAGGAAATTTGCTGATGAAACCGAATTGCTAAGTTAGTAGAGGGGTGTGTTGATGTTACACACATCTTCATTTATCTTTATTTATTTCATTTATTCATCTTTATTTGTTTATATTTTTTTTGTTTATTTTTGTTTACTATATGCACATGCACATATTTATTTGTAATTATTTGTTTACATTTATTTATTTTTTTTTGCATATCTTTTCTTTTCATTCAACACATACCACAAAGTACACTAACCTTGGTTAAAGGGTTGAATTACAAAACAATAAATTATTGTGTAATTAAATATCACTGGAATGCAGAATGACAAATTTGTGAAAATTCAAATTGTGTCAATAACCCATGACAATTAGGAATGTCACTCAAATTTTGAGGGGAAAAATTTAAATTGATTATTGAACGTTTTCTGATTGGCTATTGAGTCCAACGTTCAAAAATCAATGAATTTGTAATATGCGAATGTAAAGAAAAGAGAAGACTATTATTTAAATTAAGTAAAAATATATTAAATTATAATGATATAAAAGACCAGCATTTTAAAATAAATAATCAATTTATAATTCTGATTTGAAAGGGTTATAATTAAAACCAAACAGAGATTTTCCTTTTTTACTGGCATATTCTGCCAAAGGGTTCAAACATTGGCATAATCTGCCTACGTGCTGTATAAAAAAAGTGCATCTAGCGTGCACGCGGGAACTGCTTTGAGGAAAGCACTTGACAAAATTCCTCCTGAGATTGGTCCGGTTCTCACCCAATCTTAGTGTCCTTTTGTACACCCTCTTACACTATATGGCGATCCTGCCAAGCTAACACTATATGGCGATCCTGCCCCCTCTTACACTATATGGCGATCCTGCCCCCATACATACACTATATTAAATTTAAATGCCACTATGTACGTAGATTGCTACAAGGCATACATTATATAACGGTCCAGCGATTTTTATATTATTTGGTGATCCTAGCTGGCGTCCCACCTACACTATATGGCGATCCTGCCTTTCACACTATATGGCGATCCTGCCTCTTACACTATATGGCGATCCTGCCTTTAACACCATATGGCGATCCTGCCAACACCGATCCTGCAAATTTGATCCTGGTAAAAACTTCTGTTGCCCGATCCTTGCAAATTAGACCCTGGACAACGAACTTTCCGAATCCTGTAAACACCTACACCACTATATAGATGCCTGCAAAGATAAATTGTGCGAAAACCAATACTGCCATCATCAATCAATTAATCCTGTAAAAAAAAAACTGATCCCTTTAATGGTGAACCATCAACTAGCTAAATGTCTGTCACCACCATTGAAATCCTTCCAACACTAAAGGACGTCCCATCAAAAGAAGAAATCGACCGAATGGTAAGAAAATATGAGGAACTATTAAACCAAGCTGTGGACGAAGAATACGTACCAGAGGGTATTTCAAAGAACATACCAGAGTACATAGCAACACCCAAAAGTCATGATCCTAGGGCATTGACCATAGAAGAATATAAAAGGCGAACAACAAAACAAATTCATCTATCACCAGAGCCAATAAAGAAAAGATCAAGGGGCGGCAAGAAAACCAAGGTAAACAAACAGCGAAAAGAGCTAAGAAGACTTATCGCAATCAGCCAAGGGGAGCAGAAAAATAAATTTTATCAACAATTACGGTTATTAGACTAGGATGAGTTTCTGGAAAAAGCTAGGAACATCAATAATGCTCATGCTGGCAGGGTATGAAGCAAACAACGTAATAGACAACGGAAAACAAACAACACATAATCATCGAGAAATTCGTGACAATACGTACACCGACTCCAGCAATCGAAGAAGATTACCACACCTTACATATAATATTAGTAATAATTTGTATTTTTTTTGCAATTATTTTATACAAAGTGCAACAGCACTATAAGAAATATGCTATTAAAACGGCATCTAGGATTTGCGCCGCAAATGTTTAAAAATTAGATACTTTAGTTATTTATTTATTTATTTATTTATTTATTATTATTAATCTATGGAATTAATCCTTACAGACTATTTAAAAAAAACATTTAACAATGAATGAAAAATTAAAAAATTTAATTTAATGTGTTCAAATAAATTATTATATTACTTTTTATGACATTTGTATTTGAAAAAAAATCTATAAATCTATAAAGCTTATTAAATTCAGAACACATTCGTCTAAGCGGATCACCGTTTGCATAATTTGATCTATAAAACTGGACAGTTAAAGGTGAGAAGAAACGTGTTGGCCGTTGGGGGATGTTAAATGAAATATTGTTGATCAGAAAACCAGAACAAACATCGCCATTAATTATGTTCAAAAGAAACGAAACGTTTAGCATAGATCTGCGGCTTTTTAAGGTTGGCAGCTTAACAAGGGCGAGTCTGCTGTTATATGACGGAAGATTTAATTGGTTAAAATTTAAGCTGCGAAGACAGAATAGTAGGAATTGTTTTTGCACCGATTCAATGCTATCAATATGAGTTTGATAGATAGGGTCCCATATAATAGATGCATATTCCAAAATCGGTCTCACAAGTGACGTGTATAGTGTTTTTGTTACATACGGATCGTTGAACTCTTTAGACCAACGTTTTATAAAACCAAGAACTCCTCTGGCTTTGTTTACCGTAATTGTAATATGAAGAACGAAACTAAGTTTTGAATCTAATAAGACACCAAGATCTAAGAAGTTATCAACTTTTTCCAATTGAAAGCCTCCCAACACGTAATTTACAGATATTGGTCTTTTTCGAACAAAACGCATATATTTGCACTTTTTAAGATTGAGCTCCATTAAATTTAAAATACACCATGAGTGAAACGAATCCAAATCATTTTGAAGATAAGTGTGGTCGGAATATTGGTTATAACTCATAAAGACTTTTACATCGTCAGCATACATCAGGATATTTGAAAACTGAATAACCTGTGGCAAATCATTTATAAATAAAGAAAATAAAAGCGGTCCAAGATGGCTGCCTTGCGGTACTCCAGATAAAACATTAATATTTTTCGAAGATATGTTATTAAAAAGTACATTTTGCTTTCTGTTTGTCAAATATGAATATATCCACTTTGTACTAAGATCAGAAAATCCCATTAGATGTAATTTCTTTATAAGAAGTTTATGGTTGACTTTATCAAACGCCTTGCTGAAATCAGTGTAAATTGCGTCAGTTTGCTTTCTTTGAAGAAAGCCACGATTGACTATTGTTGTAAGATGTAAAAGGTTCGTTGAGGTTGAGCACCGTTTTTGAAAGCCATGTTGGAATGGAGAAATTAATGTGTTGACTTGGTGACATAGTTGATCAGTTATAATTTTTTCAAAGAATTTAGGTATAGTACTTAATTTTGCAATACCACGATAATTTGTAACATCCGACTTGTTTCCGGATTTAAATAGCGGAATAATGAAAGAGTCCTTCCATGTATTTGGAAAGTATCCGTATTTAATTGATGAGTTAAACATTATTGTCAATGGAATAGCTAAAGCATCCGCACATTTGATTAAAATACTGCTAGGAATTTTATCAGGTCCACTATTATACGAAAATTTTAGTTTTTTCAACCCTTTAGAAACCATAGAGACATCAAGAAATGGAATACATATGGTTCTATTAGCAGTCAGTATATATGGATAAGTGGTAGAATCATCAAAAGTTGAATTGGAATAAGTTGTTGAAAAAAAATCAGCAAACAAATTACTTATAATAGTATTATCATAAGATTCAGTATGTTGAAATTTCATAATAGCAGGATAACCAGTTGTTTTTCTCTTAGTGTTGACAAATTTATAAAAAGATTTTGGATTACTTTTGAAACTATTTTTCATTTTGATTAAGTAATTAGAGTAACATGATTTATTCAGTGCAGTATATTCCGCTCGGCTGATGGAGTATTTCCCATAATCCACAAGAGAACCGGATAGCTTGTATTTCTTGTAATATTTATTTTTTTTATTTTTAAGTCTTATGAGTTGCTTGGTATTCCAAGGAGGACCAGAAAGTTTATTACGAATTTGTTTCGGAATACATAAATCCATTGCAGAGGAAATAGTACTGTAAAATGTTTCAGTCATATGATCAATAGCAACTGTGGATCCAATAGAAAAAGATAATAGACTGTGCCAGTTCGTACTGTGTAGAAGTTCGTTCAACAAACAGTAATTTGATTGTGCGAAACAAAAATCTTTAACATCATTTTTAGAAGGTGTTTTTAAAAGTCCAGAGGGAATATATAAATTTACTTCAATGGTAGGGTGATGTGTATCTTCAGGAGAAGAAATTGGGATTGAACGCTTGATGTAACATTCCGAAGTATCGTTGACAAATATTAAATCCAATAATTTATAAAGATTGTTGTATATACCATTTATTTGAAAGAGATTCAGATCAAATAAAATATTGAAAAGCTCTTCACACTTATTATTTGATTTGGATGGAACAAAATATTTTTCATCAGGTAAGAACTTCCAGGATATTGAAGGCAAATTAAAATCACCAAGAATAATAACAAAGTCATCTTGATTAGCTGTACGAAGAATATATTTAATAGCTTCGCCATGTTTGTCATAAATAGACTGTGAGGACGATGGAGGAATATATGAGCAGGTAATAAATAATTGTTTTCCATTAAGTTTAATTAAAACTGCGATAAATTCGATGTCGAATGAGGGGTCAATTAATAAAGCCTCTGAGAATAAAATACTGGAGACCGCAATAAGAACACCGCCACCATTTGTTGTGGACCCACGATCACGTCTAAAAATATTGTATTTGTAAGAGAGTATTTCCGTATTCAAAAAAGTATCATTAAGCCAAGTTTCAGTAAGTACGATGATGTGATGTTGTAAGTTGAAACTTTCCATATATAAAGATGTGAGTTTAGTTCTTAAGCCGCGAACATTTTGATAAACTAATGAAATGTAATCAACAGTACAAGCTCCTAGTTTTTTGGAGCATTTAAATCAATTTGTGGAAGACGACCAATGTTAGCGGATCTTGGATTTTCCCTGTATATATATTCACGAACCAATGTATATTTAGGCCAAAAATTAGGATCCAGAATACGTTCAAAAAGATCATTAGTAACAGTAACTTTGAAAGAAGTAATGGATCTTGGTTGAGAAAAAACAAACTTATATGTTGAAATGTCTACGTTTGGACCCACCTTAGATTTAATGAAGGAATCAACATCTTCAGTAGTTGTATCGAAGGCCAGCCTCGAGATGAAAACAGTTTTTTTAGGTGGTACAGCTCTTAGCGTATTATTTATAGTTTGACTATTATTGAAAACGGGAACATGGTTATTTAAGGCAAATTCAGGTTGATTATGGGCAATATCAGCACAGCTCAAAGGAATAGCAGGATCCTTAATGTTATTAATAATTGAAAGTGAATCAGGTATAGAAGAACCAGAAGTAACATAAACCGGAACAGGATTATTGTTTTTTTCTTTGGTAGCATTTCTTGACGATTTACGGCGTTTCGGTGAAGATTGAGGAGGAGATTTTAAATTATCCAATGATTTGAAATCGTCAAATAATTTTCCATAATCATTAATACGATTAGTTAAATCCGACGCTTCTTCTTGGATATTCAAAAATTTCTTTTTTGTATCTTGAAAGAAGCGATAAAAACTTACGCCAATTTTTCTGCACTTATAGCAGCACCAATGTAGACCTTTATTATTGGTCAAAGCATCCGCAACTAACCCAGAAAGACCACTACATTTAAGATGACAAAGTTCATGACACAACCAACAAACGATCATCCGTTCCCCATCATCCTTAATGGAACAAGTATTTATCAAACAGGACATATTAATAAACAGATGTGGCAACGCTACTTTTTAAGTTTGACAGATTTATTACAAATTATGTGTAGTTATTGTTAAATATAAGAAAAGAGTTTACTTGTTTGTTTGTTATCAATTTTGCAAATAGGCTGCTATGTGTTGTTATTGTAAAATGGGTGTTGTTGTAAAAATATTATGCACTTGAATGTTCGTATTTTATTTGCGTTTTCTTATTTGAGTAAGTAGTGTTGTTATTGTTGTACAACTAAGTTATTGTCTGTTTCTTTTTATGCTTTGTTCTATTTAATTTAAGATTTTATGTTTGTAATTTTAACTTTGTTGATTTTAATTATTTCAAAAACAATTTATTACAAATTTAATGTTAACAAAGTAACTTTATGAAATCAGAGTTATGTGGTTTTAAAGGTAATAAATTCCTGGTTATTTTAGTGGTAATCACAAATCACAATTTTCTTTACAATAAAAGAATATAACAAAAATGTACGGATCAAAATATTTCACGACTGTTTTCAACAACGTTCAATTAAAATGTGTGAATAAATAAAACAAATTTTATTTTACCTTAAATGGACAAATTTAATATTATACAAGAACTTTTAAGAAATTTAAAAAAACAGCCAAATAGGAGATATACACAAAAAACAATTAAAGCTAAATTACAAGTAGTCAAGGAAATTAGTCAGGAAATAATAAGTGAAACTAAATTAGAAGAAAGGGAAAACATTTTGAAAACATTAGTAAAACTAGAGAAGGAAATAACAAAACTATTAAGACCAATGGAAACAGAAGAACCCCAACCAGAGGGAGAAGAAAAAATAGAAGCACATATAACAGAATTAGAACCAGAAATAGAAAACAATACGAACATGGCGTCTTTTAATCTAGAAACGGCACTCAAGATAATCCCTGAATTCAAAGGTAATTTTCAAGAACTTAAACCATTTCTGACAATAATAAAATTAATATACGACACCTTGAATGATACATCTAAACCAGTCTTATAAATTTCGTAATAAACGTAAAATGTAGCTCAACGGTTAGAACGGCAATTGGTTCCGACCCATTAACAGATTTTAATTCCCTAAAAACATGGCTCACAAATAGGTATAAGAATAATCGAACAGTGAGTAAAATACAAAATCTACTTTCTAGATTTCAACAACGAAATGACTCAATAAGTACCTATAGTGATAAAATTTTGAAACTAATTGACGAACTAAACGAAGTGCAAATACAAGAGTTAAAGTTAGAAAATGAAACAGAAATACACAACGTGAAAAAAATAAATGAACTATATTCTCTTAATATATTCAAACAAGGTTTGAATGAAAAATATATAAGTACAATATTTGCTGCACAACCAAAAACACTAAATGAAGCAGTAACTTTAGCATTAAATATAGAAGGTCAAGTAGAAAACCAAGTTATGTTTTTTAGTAGAAACAGGAACAATACCTACAACAATCCTAACAGAAATAATCCAAATAGAAGGAACAATCAGGGAAGTAACAATTCCAATTATAACCAACGAAACAATAACACGGGTAGAGATTACCACAATTCAAATAGACATCCTAACAATAATTATTCAGACAGCAGTAATAATAATTCAAATAGAAACAATTCCAACAGAAGTTCGAATAGCAACTACCGTTACAATAATAATTCGAATAGAAATAATAACAATAATGGCAATTATAATTCAAATAACCAAAATCGACATAATAACCAAAATCGAAGGAACTATAACAATAGTTCACGAAACATACACGTGTTACAGGAAAACTCCCAGAGTCCGGAGGGGACTCAAGCGAACAATTAAATGCACCTTCCGGAAATAATAAACATAAAATATTTAATATTACGAATAACATTACAAATTATATAGAATTAAAATATAAATTAGATAACAAATATTTAACTTTCCTAGTGGACACTGGCGCTGACATATCTTTATGCAAAAAGAATGTTCTTAATATAAGTGAAACAATTAATGAAAATAATTGTTGTACGTTGTCAGGCATTTCAAATGAATCCATTACCTCGTTAGGTACACTTGATATGCATTTTAGCATATTTAATAAAAGTATTTCACACGAATTCCAAATAATAGAAGACGATTTTCCAATTATAACAGATGGAATAATAGGTCGCGATATTTTAAATAAACTATTAGCTAAAATAGACTATGAAACTTTTACTATAACTTTTGTTGTTGAGAATGAAGAATATACCATACCTATGAAATCAAAAGTCTTAAGAGATTTTTACATAAATATACCCAAACGTAGCGAAGTCATACATCAAATTAACGTAGATTTAACGGAAGACAGTTTGGTTCTAAACAAACAATTAGAAGAAGGAGTATTTCTAAGTAATTGCATCATTCCAAAGGAGGGAATTGCTCACGTAAAAATACTTAATACAACTGATAGAGATGTAAAACTTAGGAATATTGAACTTAACGTCGAACCAATTTCTAATTATATTTGTGTAACTGGAAATAAACGGAATTTTACTAGTACAGATAGAAAACGATTTGAGAAATTATTAGACACATTGAATATTGATAGTATTGATAATTATGCTAAAAATTCTCTAAATGAAATAATTGAAGAATATTCTGACATTTTTCATTTAGAAGGAGACAAACTATCAGCTAATAATTTTTATACTCAACATTTGACTGTATCAGATAAAACTCCTGTATATATAAAAAATTATCGTTTGCCACAGACACAAATAGAGGAAATTAATCAACAGGTTAAAAAACTGTTTGATGACGATATAATAGAAAATTCTACTAGTGCCTACAACTCACCAATGCTTGTTGTTCCAAAGAAGAACGATGGAGACAAGAGGAAATGGCGACTTGTAGTTGATTTTAGACAACTTAACAGAAAATTAGTAAATGATAAATTTCCATTGACACGATTGGAAGATGTACTGGACAAACTGGGTAGAGCGAAATATTTTTCGACTTTGGATATGACTAGCTCTTTTCATCAAATAATGTTAGATGAAAATTCTAGACATCATACCGCTTTCTCAACAGCAGATGGCCACTATCAATTTAAAAGATTACCATTTGGATTAAAAATTTCATCGAATAGTTTCCAGCGAATGTTAACTATCGCACTCTCAGGTTTAGATAGCAAAGCTTTCCTTTACGTAGATGACATCATTATTTTTGGATGTAGTTTAAAACATCATAATGAGAACCTAATTAATGTTTTTGAAAGATTGAGGAAATATAATCTGAAACTAAACGCAAGTAAATGTGTATTTTTAAAATCTGAAGTCGTTTATTTAGGTCACTTAATAACCAAAGACGGCATAAAGACCGATCCTGCAAAACATAATGCAATTGAAAATTATCCCGTACCAAAAGATGCGGATGAAGTTCGACGATTCGTGGCATTTTGTAATTACTATAGAAGATTTATACTTCATTTTGCAGATTTGACTAAATGTTTGAATAATCTGTTAAGGAAAGGTCAAATATTCGTTTGGTCTGACGAATGCCAAAAATCATTTGAAACTCTAAAATTAAAGTTAATTAAACCCCCTGTTTTGCAATATCCTGATTTTTCTAAGACATTTGTACTTACAACGGATGCATCAAACAATGCATTAGGAGCTGTACTTTCGCAAGATAACGATGGTAACGATTTACCAATATCATACGCAAGTAAATCTCTTCAAAAACACGACTTAAACAAATCCGTAATAGAAAAAGAACTACTAGCTATTCATTGGTCCATAAATTTTTTCAGACCATACCTGTACGGTAGAAAATTTACAGTAGTAACAGATCATAGACCACTCGTTTCGCTATTTTCACATAAAAACCCATCTTCTAAACTGACAAGAATTAGATTGGATTTATGTGATTACGATTTTGATATAGTTTACAAAAAGGGCTGCATGAACACTAATGCAGATGCCTTATCGAGAATTCAAATTAATTCTGATATATTAAAAACAATGATTCCCACATGTGATGAAGAGGCAGTTAGCAAGAAATTACTACCCATCACAAGAAGTATGCAAGCAAGGCAAAATTTAATTCCTGAAAATAGAGACAGTACCAAAGATATTCATATATGGGAATGTACGTCCATTTCAGATGTCAACAATGTGCACAAAATGATGTTTTCTATGAAGTTAGAATTCGGTCAAATTAATAAAGTTCAAGATGATTTTATCATAGGTTTTAACGATAATCCTACATGTCTAGACATGATTATGGAGAAATTAATTACTTACATGAATAAAAATCGGATACGAGATCTCGCATTATCAGTAGATAATGAAATATTTGAACACGTGTCAATGAAAAGGTTTAAAGAAACCTACACGTCTATTTATAATAAAATGTTGAAAAGATTAAAGAATCTTTATTTGAATATTATTTTATATAAGCCTTTGCAGAGAATAGTAGATAAAGACATGCAATTAAATTTAATTAAAGAATATCATGATAGTCCAATTGGAGGACATCAAGGAATCAGAAAGACCATATTAAGATTAAAACAAAGATACATTTGGAAAAATATGAACAAGATGGTTAAGAGATACATTAATAATTGTGATTCATGCTTAAAGAATAAGCAGTATAGAAACATAAAAGAAAAAATGCGAATTACTGACACACCAGATAATACTTTTGAAATAATTTCTATCGATACGATAGGTCCACTTAGGTTATCCAATAATTATAGATATATTCTCACGCTACAATGCGATTTAAGCAAATATGTTATAGCCTATCCTATGGAAACAAAGGAAGCTAAGAGCATCGCTCAAGTTTTAGTGGAACAATGCATACTTAAATATGGCACTTTTAAAATCTTGAAATCTGACAGAGGTACGGAATTTGCTAACCAATTACTGAAAGAAATATGCGACATGTTAAAAATAGAACAGAAATTTTCCACTCCCTATCACCACCAAACAATAGGTTCCTTAGAAAGATATCACAGAGTCCTAAACGAATACTTATTGAACTTTACGGAAAATGAGGAATGGGATTGTTGGATTCAATACTACACATTTGCATATAACACAACTCCACACGTAGATACAGGGTACACACCTTTTGAGTTAGTATTTGGTAAATTAGCGAGACTACCCACAGACAAAATTACAGATAACAAGCCAGTCTATAATCTAGAAAATTATGCAAACGAGTTCAAAGCTAGAATAGCATCGGCATTAGATAGAGCTAAAAAATTAATTAAAATAGCAAAAGAGAAAAGAAAAATACAATATGATAATTACACTAATGTTAGCAACTTTAAAAAAGGAGATTTAGTATTAGTAAAATATGAAAGTAGGAGAAAAAATACTTGTCCTACTCATGGTCCATATGAAATTATAAATACTGAAAATGAAAATTCAATTTTAGATGTAAAAGGAAATATGAAATCATATCATAATAATACTTTAAAATTATATAAACGTAAATGAAAATGTAAAATTGTATAGATTGTTAATTACTACATATAAGAGCACATAGTAAACTTATTTATATTGTTAATAAATAGATATAGAAATTACTTATTACATTTTTTTTTTATAATATTATATCACAAAAACAAAATTAGAATAACCACTACGTTTAAGAGAAACAAAAATAACATTTTTATTTTAAGTAATGAAATTCATGAATTTTCTAAAACCCATAAATTTCATCTTAAGGGTAGGGGTGTGATGATGTTACACACATCTTCATTTATCTTTAATTATTTCATTTATTCATCTTTATTTGTTTATATTTTTTTTGTTTATTTTTGTTTACTATGTGCATATATTTATTTGTAATTATTTGTTTACATTTATTTATTTTTTTTTGCATATCTTTTCTTTTCATTCAACACATACCACAAAGTACACTAACCTTGGTTAAAGGGTTGAATTACAAAACAATAAATTATTGTGTATTTAAATATCACTGGAATGCAGAATGACAAATTTGTGAAAATTCAAATTGTGTCAATAACCCATGACAAATAGGAATGTCACTCAAATTTTGAGGGGAAAAATTTAAATTGATTATTGAACGTTTTCTGATTGGCTATTGAGTCCAACGTTCAAAAATCAATGAATTTGTAATATGCGAATGTAAAGAAAAGAGAAGACTATTATTTAAATTAAGTAAAAATATATTAAATTATAATGATATAAAAGACCAGCATTTTAAAATAAATAATCAATTTATAATTCTGATTTGAAAGGGTTATAATTAAAACCAAACAGAGATTTTCCTTTTTTACTGGCATATTTTGCCAAAGGGTTCAAACATTGGCATAATCTGCCTACGTGCTGTATAAAAAAAGTGCATCTAGCGTGCACGCGGGAACTGCTTTGAGGAAAGCACTTGACAAAATTCCTCCTGAGATTGGTCCGGTTCTCACCCAATCTTAGTGTCCTTTTGTACACCCTCTTACACTATATGGCGATCCTGCCAAGCTAACACTATATGGCGATCCTGCCCCCTCTTACACTATATGGCGATCCTGCCCCCATACATACACTATATTAAATTTAAATGCCACTATGTACGTAGATTGCTACAAGGCATACATTATATAACGGTCCAGCGATTTTTATATTATTTGGTGATCCTAGCTGGCGTCCCACCTACACTATATGGCGATCCTGCCTTTCACACTATATGGCGATCCTGCCTCTTACACTATATGGCGATCCTGCCTTTTACACTATAGGGGTAGATAACCAGATGAACGTAGAGATGTAGAGCGCACAACAAGCCGACCTACTGGCTTAGGTGTATATCCGGACACAACGGATATGAGCTATGTATTTATATAGCTCCTCTTATCAACCTAACCTAACCTATATATAGTTTACGTGTTAGTTCAGAAATTTCCGGTAAAAATTATATTTTTTCTGGCTTTATCGCCATAACGAGCTAAAAAAATTTTTATTTTAAAAATTATTTTTGACACGGAGAGGGTTAAAATAAAATAACTTACAACTTTTTATTTTCAATAAGTTTTACAAACTGCAATGCAGCATCGAAAGCAAAATTGTGTTCTATTGAAAATTCGTTGTACAACGAAATTTTCGACCGTACTGCCAGCTCATAATACGAATTTGAGATCGATGTTCGATAGCCAGCGAAGATTGAACACCGTATGCAACTCATAATAAGGGCTATAATGTGCCAAACTGAAAAATAAAAAAAAACGAAAACAACATAGAAACTCTTTTATAATTTAACAAAAAATATTGTTAAGAGGACTAAAGAATTTTTCTGAAAAAAAAAAGTATTAAAAACCACGACTAACAAAATTCGACAGAAATCACAAATTAACAAAGAAAATGTTACAGAAAATATTCAATATTTATAAACGGAAAAAAAATCGTTTCGATTTTAATTTCATAACATCTGCAAGAAAACATAACCACTGAAAATAAGATACAAAAAAACTGAAAAAAATGTATTAAAAATACCTAGATAACATACAAAAAAAAAGAAACTACAGTTAAAATATTAAAATTAAACAGAAAACAACATAGAAAAAGGTACAGTGTGTGTTGCGGATGAGGTTTCTGGAAGGCAGTGGACTGGAAGGGAAGGGAGCTAACAGGAATAGAGGGTAGATGGGTCGGATGTTTAAGGAAATATTTATTTATCGTATTTATTTGTGTTAAGTATTTATATTTTTTTTTAACCAAGGCCATTGGGCCAAATATGGTTCACAAACCACTCAATAACAAGCTCTAATGCTAAGTTAAACATTTTTATATTTAATTTCACGTTCAAAAGAAAAGTTTTATTTGCATTTAAAATTGGAAAGTTACTTAAAAATTAAGATGTTAGATTTTAGAGATTAAAACCGAAAGCATAATATATATACATGATATATATCATGAATAATATAATATAATATATATATCACGGAAAAAATATATATATCATGTATGTATATAAATGAAATATATATATATGTTGTTTGGGGGGAGTTATTATTCAAAAACAAAATAAATAAAAAAAGAAAAAGTTTTTTGGTTTACCATTTAATGT
The DNA here is from genome assembly GCA_963682025.1 of Cordilura impudica. Lineage (NCBI taxonomy): Eukaryota > Metazoa > Arthropoda > Insecta > Diptera > Scathophagidae > Cordilura > Cordilura impudica. The sequence goes on along the minus strand of OY821517.1, from coordinate 209,539,467 downwards.
GTGTCTCAACACAGCATATTCTTCATTCACCGTATTGAAGAGGATAGCCAGGAAGTTAGTCCTGCTGTAGAAGGGATGGCCAGCAAGTTGGTGATAATGTCAGTTTTTTTTTTTTTTTGTGAGCGTGTGAAAGGGGTAGTAGCGAAAGAAAATGAGATTATGGGGTTTTTTGTTGTTTTTTTCTTTGACCGAAGATGGTGTAGTGGAGATTTTCTGTTGTTGTGTTGTGATGAGATTTCCTGGGGGGCGATCGTAGCTGGAAAGTGTGAGAGGGTTTGTGCAGGTCCTTTGCATGTTTTTTTGCGTGTTGGTTGGGGGGGCCTGTGAAAGGAAGAGAGGTAGAATTATTGAAATGATATTAGATTGGATGTAAATATGTGAGTGTGATGTTTAGGTTGTTTATTTTAGGGTTCCGGTAGATGCAGAATGTGTCGGTTGTGATTTGTGGTTGGTTTCTTCTGTTAAATAAGCCTGTAAGATATTTATGTTGTGATATTAGGGTGTTTTAAGTACGTATTAGCTGTCTAGCAAACCAAATATAAGTACTCAATCTCGCTTTGAGGGTTTCTTTATGAAGATGAAATTCTATAATACCCATAGGCTAGGTATTTACGTCCTTATTAAGACTGTAAAAAAATACGACAATTGTACACGTTTTTATTGTTGTTTCTTTAGCTGTGGCTTTTGTCGAAATGTTAGGTCGACAAATACTTACTTGGGATAATTATAGTTGCGTGACTTAAACGACAATAGCATAAGGAACTATAAAAAAATATAAGTTGGTCATAATCAACGTTTTAACCGAAAGTATGATGTTTTGTAAATACCGAAGCCATTAATTTTAAAAGCAAGCAAGAAAATTTAGTATAGTAAATAGTATAGTTGAATTAATGTGTTTTTAGCGTGGGTGTTATGGCGGATGTGAGAAATGTTTGGTTTGCTGTTTTTAGCGTATTGTGGTGTACGACGGTGTGTTGTTGCGGAGCAAGGGTGGATGGTTGACCTGGAAAAGAAAAGATGATAAGAGTTAGTAAGGATCGTATTAGTTATTAGGATGCAAAAGTTGATTTGTGGTTAGGTTATATTGGCAACGTAGGTTACTGCAGTTGTGATGTTTTGCTGGCTGAAGATGTACTGGTAAAGGTGTGGGTTCTGCTTTTTGGGTATAGATGGAAGATGTGTTTGTCTACTTAGGTTTGATGAATTTACGGGCTGGGTACAATAATTTATTTGATTTGCGGTGTTTGGTTTTTATTTGTAGGTAAATTAATTTGTGTAATTGCGTGGTTATGTGCAGGAGAAAATGCGTAAAATTAGTAAATTGTCATTCACAATGGGGAAAAAGTAAAGTGGTGCCCAGTTGAGAGTTTTGTGGTATGGGAAAACAGTGGTGTATTTTTATACCAATCCCATTCATTAAAACTCGGCAACTGGGTAAAAATGACAATGGTGTTTCGGTATTATGTTTTATGTCTTTTCCATTAAATGTTGTGTTGAATGTTAGGGAAAGGATTGGAAAATGTAGGTGTAGTAGTCGGTTAAAGTGGAAAGAAACCGAGAGTATATGTAGGGGTAGATAGGCAGAAAAGTAGCCATTACAAAAGTTATTGGCGCATAAAAGTGAACGTAGGTGAACCTCGACCAGAACGTTAATTGTGTGTGTTTTTATTGTATATACCGGTGTGCAAGTGCAAAGTTTTAAAAATTATTTTTTTTTTGCAAGTGGAAGGAGATTAAACTCTTTCGTGCAAGGGCGAACTAGTGGTGAAACTGTCCAAGAGAGGACAAGGATTTAAAAAAAAAATCAAGGTAAGGGAGGTTTAGGAGTCGTGGAAAATTTGTGTGTGTTGTTTTTTTTTGTAGTGGTTGTAATGAAATCCTTGTATATTAGGAAGTCCAAAGTGCGTATTGGTCAGTGAGTGGAAGAGCGTCTAAAGCGGTCGGTGGTTGAAGTGAAAGTCACCGAGGGGTATCCCATATGCTAGGCAGCACGAGAAGAAGAAAGTTGTTCGACCTGACAGTGCACGGTAGAGGACAAAAGAAAAGAAGAGGTAACCAATATATTTGCCATTTTTTGTGCGTGTTCGTGCAAAGGTGGCTAAGTCCACCGCTGAGGTGCCACTCGGGATAGATTACCAGGGTGTTTGGGAATAAAAATAAATAAAAGTATTGAGATTTAAATTATAAATGTGAAAGTGAAGGGGGAAGCAGTAAGTTAAATTCAAATTTAAAGTAAATCTAAAAAAAAAAAAAAAAAAAAAAGATTTTGTGTGTCCGAAGCGAAGTAATAAAATAATTTAATAAGAATTTGCCGATATTAATTTCAATTTAGTGTTTAAGTAAGGTATATCATGATAAGGTTAGGGTAGTTATTAATTAGTGTAAGTTTCAGTTTTTTTTTTTGTTGGTAATGTACATATGTAGGTTAAAGTTCCAAAAATATCATACTGTGAGTGCCGTAATTTTTAAATTGCAAAATTGTCATTGTTGTGTGACGCGTTTGTTAAAGTGTACAACGTTCGGGTGAAATTAGTTTTTTTTTGTGGGGTCTTGGCCAATATTTGTGTGAGGATACCTAGAGAGCTCGTTAGGTAGTCCATTTTTGTTTATTTTGTGTGCGTGACTCAAAATGGAGTCGGTAAAGGCGTTGTAGGCTTTGTGTTTTTATTTTTTTGTTGCGTGGTTCGAGATTTGAAACCAAATTAAGTGCGATCAATCGTTTTTTATTAATTTCGGCACGTTTGCTTATTATCGTGTAAAAATAAAAGAATTTTACCTAAGTTTTTTTTGTGCAGATTATTAATTTTTGTCATATTTTTCCTTTATGTTTTTTTTGTTATAATCCACTTTATATTTTAAAAATTATGTGAACGTCTATATGAAATAATATGTGTTGCTAAAGTTTTGTTTAAGGGTTAGGTCGACGACATAAGGTAAGTGCGGTGAGTGTAAGTGTGTGGATCGCGGGGTCACCTCAAAATTGATTTGCGATAAGAGTGGCTATGGTTGGGAGGGGTTGTGGGAGATAAACCATCTTATCTCCCCTCCGAAGAATGTTCAACTGGTATTGTTTTTTTTTTTGAATTTTTTTTTTTTTTGGTTTTTTTTATTAGTTATTCTTTTTTTTATTGTGCTTGTCCCCGGGCTGTAGTGGTGGGTTGGAACCAGACCCAATTGCTTTAGCGAGCTAGCTGGCAACACCACTACAGTGCCATTGGGGCATGTAACAATATGGCGCCCAAACAAATGAAGAAGGGCATCAGAAGATGTCCATAAAATGTAATGGTATATATGTCAACTAAATATACTAGCAATAGCCAGGTTAATTGTGAAATAATTTAATGACGGATGCGGCTGTTGCGAGTTTTCAAAAGTTTTGGACTCTCTAAACCTCTAAGGCCCAGATCAAGATCAAATCTTGGATTTGTGTATAAGTTCAAAACGGAGGAAACTCGAAACAAAAGTGTCCGTGTAACCAGTTCAGTGTCAATCAACCCGGTAGCGTGAAATGTTTGTGTTTGTGAAACGTTTCATTGGTAAGGTGATTGGCAAACTTTTAATGTTAAATGTAGGTTCTGATTTATTTTAATTAGTTAATAACAAATATCTGTCGATCAGATAAACTTACGGATACCCGTTCGGAACAAAGTTTCGAAGACAGGAATATCCATAGTTTATCTGACTTTACAGTAACGTGCAAATTCCATTGGGGGAATAATGCACCGATGTGGACACAGATAGGTAATTGTTTTTGTTCATTTTGTGTTAAGTGATTTTTTTTGCTTTGTTGAACATAAGGAAGAGGCCTGTGATACAGGCACATGGAAAATTATTCTGAGACCACACACACACCCACTTATCCTCGTGTCATATGTTGACCTAACCCGTTTTAAGTAAATTAGTAAATTTTATTTGTAGTGTTTTGGCTGAAAAATTTTATATGAAAAAAAAAGGTTTTTTAGTTGTTTTCTTTTTTTGCGAGCAGTGTCGAGATTTTTCTTGTCATTTGGTGATATAAATTGACTGGAAGTTGGGGATAATTTAATAATCTTTTAAGTTGCGATACTGAAATAAAATTTTTTTTTGTTTGTTTTTGATTCCCGCGAAATATTTTTTGTTAGATTTTTTTTTATACACCAAGTATTTCGTTTTTTTTTATGTTCAATATTTTTTTTTATTTCAGTAATTCACACGGTTAATTTTTTTTTTTTTATTATTATACCCCGATATTTACGTTTTACGTTTTTTTTTGTAATTTGTGATCGATTTTATTTCTCGGACTAATAACGGGTGATTTTTTAAGAGCTTGATAACTTTTTTAAAAAAAAAACGCATAAAATTTGCAAAATCTCATCGGTTCTTTATTTGAAACGTTAGATTGGTCCATGACATTTACTTTTTGAAGATAATTTCATTTAAATGTTGACCGCGGCTGCGTCTTAGGTGGTCCATTCGGAAAGTCCAATTTTGGGCAACTTTTTCGAGCATTTCGGCCGGAATAGCCCGAATTTCTTCGGAAATGTTGTCTTCCAAAGCTGGAATAGTTGCTGGCTTATTTCTGTAGACTTTAGACTTGACGTAGCCCCACAAAAAATAGTCTAAAGGCGTCAAATCGCATGATCTTGGTGGCCAACTTACCGGTCCATTTCTTGAGATGAATTGTTCTCCGAAGTTTTCCCTCAAAATGGCCATAGAATCGCGAGCTGTGTGGCATGTAGCGCCATCTTGTTGAAACCACATGTCAACCAAGTTCAGTTCTTCCATTTTTGGCAACAAAAAGTTTGTTAGCATCGAACGATAGCGATCGCCATTCACCGTAACGTTGCGTCCAACAGCATCTTTGAAAAAATACGGTCCAATGATTCCACCAGCGTACAAACCACACCAAACAGTGCATTTTTCGGGATGCATGGGCAGTTCTTGAACGGCTTCTGGTTGCTCTTCACTCCAAATACGGCAATTTTGCTTATTTACGAAGCCATTCAACCAGAAATGAGCCTCATCGCTGAACAAAATTTGTCGATAAAAAAGCGGATTTTCTGCCAACTTTTCTAGGGCCCATTCACTGAAAATTAGACGTTGTGGCAGATCGTTCGGCTTCAGTTCTTGCACGAGCTGTATTTTATACGGTTTTACACCAAGATCTTTGCGTAAAATCTTCCATGTGGTCGAATAACACAAACCCAATTGATGCGAACGGCGACGAATCGACATTTCACGGTCTTCAGTAACACTCTCAGAAACAGACGCAATATTCTCTTCTGTACGCACTGTACGCATTCGTGTGGTTGGTTTAATGTCCAATAAAGTAAACTGAGTGCGAAACTTGGTCACAATCGCATTAATTGTTTGCTCACTTGGTCGATTATGTAGACCATAAATCGGACGTAAAGCGCGAAACACATTTCGAACCGAACACTGATTTTGGTAATAAAATTCAATGATTTGCAAGCGTTGCTCGTTAGTAAGTCTATTCATGATGAAATGTCAAAGCATACTGAGCATCTTTCTCTTTGACACCATGTCTGAAATCCCACGTGATCTGTCAAATACTAATGCATGAAAATCCTAACCTCAAAAAAATCACCCGTTATATCAATTATACACCAAGTGCTCTGTTTTTTTTTTTTTTGTTTTAGTGTAAGTTCACATAATTTTATTTTAGTTAGTTTTGTTTAAGCTTTTACCAGTTTTGTTTTGATTCTTTTAATACTTTTATATTTTGTTTTTTTAACTTTATATTTTTTATTTATATACAATTTTTTTTTTAAACTTTGCATTTTTTTGATGTTATATTCTTTTTATTACATTTTTACTTTATATTTCTTATTTATATAAAATTTTTTTTTAAAATTTGCATTTTTTTTATGTTATATTCTTTTTATTACATTTTTTTGCATGTTTTTTATTTATATTTTTTTTTTTTACTTTTCATCTTGTTTATATATAGTTAGAAGCTCTACATATTTTTTTATTCAGTACATATATATATATTTTTTTTTATTTGTTTTATAAATTTAGGCTTTATATATATCGTTTCTTTTTATTATTTAGATTTTTTTTTAAGTTTTTTTATTTTTAGAAGTTTAGGTTGTGTGTATTTTTTTTTTTTTTTTTTGGCTTGAACTTCATAGAGGTCAGTTGATAGTGATTGTTTTTTGGCGAATATTTAGGTTATTTGGTAAAATTCCTGTTTTTTTAATATTAAAGCTTACTTTTGAAACATACATTGGTGGTTATTGCGAGGGTTTTTTGTATGTCAGTACCGGAGAAGATTAAGTTGAAACGACAGCGTCAGAAACTTAGGGTCACGTTCTTTGACCTGAACAGATCCTCTCCCTAAGTGAAGGAAAAGTACGCTAAGGACAACAGAGAAAACAGAAGAATGCCTCCCCCAATGGACTCGGAAATGGTAGATATGTCAAAAACAATTAATACCGGCGCAAAACCCAAGGTTAGAAATAAAACACCGAGCGTAGAGCGTAGGGATGATATGTCACCGTCTGTTAAGGAAATGGTTGAAGACAGCGTAGAGGAAATGAGACGTTCGTTAGAGCATTCGATAAAAAACATAGTGAATGAAAATGTAAGTAGGGAACTAAATAAAGTACATGACAGCATAGCGATGTTGAGCGATGCGATCAGGACATTAGCACTAAGGGATTCCAATCGAGAGAATATAGGAGCCCCCAATAGTGTCCCCAGACCCAACGCGGCGACTAATGGGCGGCGTTCGGCACAGCACCCTTATAGTTTCCCTCCTCCAGGTCAAAATTCTGATCCCCGATCAGCCCCACCATTTCCGCAAATGGGGGTATATCCTCCACAGGTTATAGCACCACAACCTTTTGCACCACCCCCTGTTGTGCATGCCCCGTACTACGGAAATAAATCTAGAGTAGATAGGTTCGGGTTAAGGTTCGATGGGAACGAAAATCACTTGTCCATCGAGTCATTTGTGTTTCGTCTCGAATACTGCCAGCGACAATATCAAGTCCCGTGGAAAGAAATTTTAGATGATTTCCACCTATTAGTCACAGGGACAGCATCGGACTGGTATTGGCTGCACGTGGAGACGACACAGGTGACTCAATGGGAGGATTTGCGACACGCGATGCTGAGTCGCTTCCGGACCCATCGAACCAACCTGGACATGATGCATGAATTAGTGGAAATAAAACAGGCAGTAGGGGAAGTCTGAATAGCTACTTCCACAGAGTAAATTTGTTGCATTCAAAACTTCGTACACCTATTTCGGAATTCGAGATGATCAAGCTAGTGAAGAAAAACCTTCGGGAGAACATAGGACGGATAGTTTACCCGATAGCGGTGTCATCTCTCGAAGAGCTTCGAGAATGAATGTTTGGAGGCGGAGAGAAATTTTCCACGAAGGGAAAGTGGAAATGACCCACCCCAAAATAATCGCTACGTCCGGGAAATTGAATTCGACGGTGAGAGCGAGGCGGGAGATGGCAACGAGGTGGCGCAAGTAACCCACAGCATTAAATGTTGGAACTGCCAGGAACCAGGCCACATATTTCTAGACTGTCCGGCTGAGCAAAGAAATTTATTTTGTTACCGATGTGGTAATCCGGGGGTAATTTCATCCAACTGCCAAAAATGCAAGTCACGGGAAAACTCGAAACGGAGCGTGATTTCGGCGGGGGAATCACGTTCCTCGAGAAACGCCCCGAACCAATAAAAACTGGTCCAAGACCGACTACCACATATGCCAGCCCGAACAGTTTTTCTCAAATAAGGCATTATCTGCCGCAAGAAGTTAGGGAACGAAATTATAAAATAGTTAGAGACAGAATATTTAATGAAAAGGACTCCCAAGATGGAGAGGTAGAAATTGAGCAAAAAAATAAAAAGAACGTGTCTGTAGGATCAAATACCAGGAAATTTAAAAAGGAAGCAAAATAGGAAACTAATATGCGAATCTCTCAAGCGTTTCCGAAATAAAGCCGATCCACGACCATACGCCGAAATATTAATTGGAGGAAAAATGTACAACGGGTTGTTGGATTCCGGGGCTTCGGTTAGTGCTTTGGGCAAAAATTGTAGAGAGATGGTGGATACGCTTGATATAGAAATTACGGGTTTAGTTTCTAATGTGTACACTGCTACAGGACAAGCCCAGCGGGTGTTAGGGAAAGCAGATTTAGATGTCCAGTATAAGGGCGTAATTCAGAACATTACCTTTTACCTATGTCCGGATTTGGAGCAGGATATATATTTAGGTGTTGATTTTTTGAGAAAATTTAAAATCGCTCCGGAAATTATGTCGGCAGAAGAGATTAGAGTAGGGATAGTCACGGACCTGCGTAATAGCGACAGTACGCATAAAACGAAAATGCAAGATTTAACGGAACAACAACGAAAGCAATTAGATAAGGCAATACAGAATTTTCCTGCGTTTGAAAAGAAAGGGTTAGGGTATATGGGGCTAGAAAAGCACGAGATCAAATTGGTTGATGGTACAAACCCGGTGAAGCAAAAACATTATCCTATATCCCCAGCAGTGCAGGACATAGTCTACGCGGAAATAGACAATATGCTGGCATTGAACGTCATTGAGGAGAGTGAGAGCCCGTGGAGTAACCGAACCACAGTGGTGAGGAAACCCGGAAAAACCCGTTGCTGCTTGGGAGCTCGAATACTCAATGACGTTACAATAAAAGATGCCTATCCGTTGCAGAATATTGATGGGATACTGAGCTGCATAGACCAGAAACACTATATCAGCAGCGTTGACCTGAAATATGCCTTCTGGCAAATAGAACTAGAGGAAGAATCTAAGGCTTACACGGCTTTCACGGTTCCACGTCGACCGCTATACCAGTTTCGAGTGATGCCGTTTGGTCTATGTAATGCAAGGTGATACCGGCGAAGCTCAAATCGAACGTGTTTATCTACCTTGACGACCTTCTGATAATAAGCGATGAATTTTCAACACACTTGCGACTGCTCAACGAAGTTGCTGAATGCTTGAAAAAGGCAAACCTTACGATAGGTCTTAAAAAATCAATGTTTTGTTTCAAAGAATTGAGATATTTAGGGTTCGTTATTGGTGGCGGTATATTAAAAACCGATCCCGAAAAGGTAGCCGCGATACAGAGAATCAAATTGCCTAAGTCGCCGAGGGAGGTTAGGAGCTTTTTAGGGACGGCGGGATGGTATAGGCGATTCAAAAAAGATTTCGCCTCCATATCAGCAGCGCTCACCGACACCTTGAAAAAAGGGAAAAAGTTTAGTTTGACCCTTGAAGCGACGGAAGCGTTTGAAAAGCTAAAGTACGCGCTGACAACTGCCCCAGTACTACGCCATCCCGATTTTTCTAGGCAATTCTTCATTCAATGTGACGCATCAGAGTTCGGGATCGGAGCAGTTCTTTTCCAGAAAAATGACGGTAGGGATGAAAATCCAATAGCGTTTTATTCGCAGAAACTGAACACGTGTCAAAAGAACTATTCCGTGACCGAAAAGGAATGTTTAGCGGTAAAGAGGTTTAGACCCTACGTTGAAATGATGAAGTTTACGGTTATCACTGACCACGCTAGCCTTAAATGGTTAATGTCCTTGAAGGACCTTAGTGGACGGTTGGCTAGGTGGTCATTACAACTTCAGGCTTTCGATTTTGATATCGAACACCGAAAGGGATCGGAAAATGTGGTTGCCGACATGCTATCGCGAATGTCAGTTCAAGTCGATGAAATCAGCGAAGATTATTTTGACTTTGAAACCAATGAGTTTGAAAGTGAGGAATATGTGAGCCTAGCACAAAATATTCAAGAAAATCAACATAAACTCCCGGATTTAAAGGTGGAAAACGGAAAAATCTTTAAGAAAACGAACTTTGATAGAGCGGATAGTTTAGATGATAGTGTTTGGAAATTGTGGATTCCTCAGGAAATCACACACATTCTGATTGAAAAGGCTCATGATGCGACAACTTCAGCACACGGGGGCCTGTATAAGACTTTAAACAGGCTAAAACAATTATATTATTGGCCAAAAATGACGATTCAAGTCCGAAATTATGTATTAAATTGCCAAGTGTGCAAGGAAGCTAAACCTTCGAACCAAAATTTAAGAGCGACAATAGGGGATGAAGTACAAAGCGAAAGGCCATTCCAGAAATTATATATAGATTTTCTCGGGAAATACCCAAGGTCGAAAAGGGGCAACGCCTATATATTTATCGTAGTAGACCATTTTTCAAAATTCACTTTTATTAAAGCAATGAAGGAGGCTACAGCGAGAAATGTAGTGCAGTTTTTGGTTCATGAATGTTTAATAAGTTCGGAGTTCCCAAAACAATACATAGGGACAGATGTGCTCAAGATTTCCGTGAGTACCTGCCGCGGTGGCCTGACCTCACGGTGCACTTAACACCGGGTGGAAACTATGCGTCCACCGGCGCCCTCGCAGTACGAGTACCAATTTGAGGCATTCATTTGGGCATGACCTCCCCCTTGGATGAGGAGCGGAGTACTATCTAAAACTCCTATCGATCTATGGGTCACGGCACCCGGTCGCAATGCAACTCCACATCGAGCTTGCGCTCTACCCGCGATTTGGGTCTAAACCACAGCCACCACGATGCTCCCAAACGGGGCCGCACCACTGCCAGGCTGGAATAAATTCCAGGGGCTCCTGACACCCGTGGTACCAGAATAAAGCCTCCGGTCAGGCTTCGTAGCCGAGACTACTACCAGTTGAACTCCAAACAGTTCGGGACTGGTGGCCCTAGACGACAAACAAAAGACATAAAACACAAAGGACACAACAATGAACAGCCACATTCTGAGTCGGCATATGCCCCCTCAGCAGCAGCACACAAAAGGACTACAATGAACGTAACACATAAAACAACAAGAACGACGCGCAGGAAACATGTAGCAGCAACAACAGCAAACAGCAGGGAGAGATCTGAAGACGGTGCACCGTTGTGGAGGGACAGATACCGATGTATCAGCCCCCACCAACAGTCATACTCATATCTGAGATCCAGGTACGACGATGTGCACTACTGGAGCGACCACCCATTGGCAGTTTAGCACCACCACGGATGCCCGCATCAGAGGCCACCTATACTAAACGTCCAGTTCTCCTACGATTGAATACGCCCCTTGCGTACTCACCTAAATTCCTAACAGTCCGCCCGTCCTCTAATGCCCTACTCAAATCCCATCCTATCGCCGTCCGTAAAATCCCCATCCTATCCAAATTCCTAATATCACTATAAAGTGAACATCCGGTCAAAACATGTACGACGTCCTCCGGCCCTTCCCCACACCTACAGTCCGGCGTATCGGACAGGCCCCTCTTATGCAGAAAAGCATTCAAGGAGCCATGCCCAGTCAGTATACATAGGGACAATGGGCAACAATTTATTTCAACCGTTTTTAAGGAAATGATAGACAGCTATAAAATAAAGCATTTGAAAACCGCATTCTATTCCCCGCAATCGAACGCCTCGGAGAGGGTAAACCAGTCTATTTTGGCGGCGGTAAGATCATATCTAGAAAATGATCACAGAGATTAGGATTTATATCTATCAGAAATAGAATGTGCATTGAGGACTTCAATACATAGAGCGACGGGGACGACACCATTCTTTTCTCTATTCGGATATCATTGGTATTCGTATGGAGCCGACTATAAGTTAGCGAGAAAGCTAAAGTCAATGACTGACCACGAAATTATTTCCATGGATAGAGAAGATCGTCAGAAACTTATTTACGAAAAAATGCACGAAGCGTACAATAAAAGCGCAAAGAGGTATAATGAAAGGGCCAGAACAACTAAATTTATACCCGGGCAGGAAGTGTACCGACGAAATTTTGCACAATCCGATTTTAAAAACAATATAAATTCGAAATTCTGTAGAAAATACTTAAAATGCAGAATAAGGATGCCAATCGGAAATAATATGTACGAATTGGAGTCCCTAGAGGGAAAAAGCATAGGAGTTTTCCATTCGAAAGACATAAAAGTCTGAAAACATAGGTGCAATAGAAAAGAAAACTGTGATAAAACCTCGTCAGGTGCAATATAGGATTAATCGTGCAATATAGTTTTAAGTCGATGATAGTTAATCGTCCTATACCAACAACCTGTGATATGAAAACCTCTAGTAAAATATTTAAATGATAATGTTCCGTAACAAGTTCTTCCCGTAACTGAATCAAAAGTTTTTTTTTTTGCCTTTTTGGACGTAGGGCAGCAGTGCAGTCAATGATCAGTGCAATGATGAATTCGTTATATTCGATCAACGTAAGCCAACGTTTCTAAGCTGGTTACATGTATAACCATCATTGTACCATTGGTGCGACTCCGTTAGAGTTCTGGGGAACTATGCCATTAAGAACTGGAAGTCGTTAGTCACCTGGTACAATGACATGCTTCTGAGCCCGTAATTACGGCGAGTTGAACGATAAAAAACTGAATTAGTCGACAAACACATCAAAAATGTGGATGGTGGACTCATTGCAAAGACCTGACTGTCAGGGCGACTATATCCAAATGAGGACAAAGGACAAAAACCTGTGAAGTATAACATACGAGAGTGAACGCGTGAGGACAATTCGCGGCGGGATATGAAAATGCTAAAGAATGATCGAGTGTAGACGAAGGGGAAATAATGGGTGTTGTGTTTCAGTCAGAGGTTAAGTCAGTCGGGCCCTGACAGTGGGGTTACAGATGGGGTTATACATTTTTGAATAAATCCAAGAGAAAATATGACTCACGTGACAGTAAATAGTGCGGGTTCGGACCAAAGGCACAGGTGGTCAGCGGAGGTTTGCAGCATCTAAAAAGAAAAAAAAAACCATTGAATCAGGTTAGGCAAAAATATATCAAATACTTACCTGTAGTGCTCGGCTCTCTCAGTCGGTAGAGTTTGAGACATCTCAGGGGTGGGAGTTTCCCACGTTGGGACTAAGATGAAAAAAGGGACAAGCACGAGGAGACCTAAAAGAGAACCAGAAAGGATCAAACTTGGTGGTGGTTAAATTGGGATAATTTTTGGTGGCAAGCTGAAGGGTAGGGTGTAGTGGATCTGTGATACGAAATTTTACCATTTTTTTTTAGAGCTGTGATATAATTTTTAAGTGCAGTATAGGATAAGTAAATGTTGGTTATGTTTACTTGTTCTATACTGTCCTATAAATTATCTTTAAGTTCACAAATTGTGGGAATAATAAAAATGGTTGAATTTATATCATCTAAAAGGCAAAATATTAAGTTTTGCTCTGGTAAAATTCTAAGAAAAAAAATTTTTTTTAACTAAATCGAGGTATCGGGAGTTTTGTTGTGTTTGGCAAATTTATAGGTGGTTTCTGAACCTCTTATAGTTAAGAGACTTCAGAGGCGAATCAATCCGAGGTTTAGCAATGGTGATTCCGAATGGAAGGAGTGGTAGATATATATCATGAATAATATAATATAATATATATATCACGAAAAAAATATATATATCATGTATGTATATAAATGAAATATATATATATGTTGTTTGGGGGGAGTTATTATTCAAAAACAAAATAAATAAAAAAAGAAAAAGTTTTTTGGTTTACCATTTAATGTGTGTCTCAACACAGCATATTCTTCATTCACCGTATTGAAGAGGATAGCCAGGAAGTTAGTCCTGCTGTAGAAGGGATGGCCAGCAAGTTGGTGATAATGTCAGTTTTTTTTTGTGAGCGTGTGAACGGGGTAGTAGCGAAAGAAAATGAGATTATGGGGTTTTTTGTTGTTTTTTCATTTGACCTAAGATGAAGATGGTGTAGTGGAGATTTTCTGTTGTTGTGTTGTGATGAGATTTCCTGGGGGAGATCGTAGCTGGAAAGTGTGAGAGGGTTTGTGCTGGTCCTTTGCGTGTTTTTTTGCGTGTAAAGGGTTGGTTGGGGGGGCCTGTGAAAGGAAGAGAGGTAGAATTATTGAAATGATATTGGATTGGATGTAAATATGTGAGTGTGATGTTTATGTTGTTTATTTTAGGGTTCCGGTAGATGTAGAATGTGTCGGTTGTGATTTGTGGTTGGTTTCTTCTGTTAAATAAGCCTGTAAGATATTTATGTTGTGATATTAGGGTGTTTTAAGTACGTATTAGCTGTCTAGCAAACCAAATAAAAGTACTCAATCTCGCTTCGAGGATTTCTTTATGAAGATGAAATTCTATAATACCCATAGGCTAGGTATTTACGTCCTTATTAAGACTGTAAAAAAAATACGACAATTGTACACGTTTTTATTATTTCTTTAGCTGTGGCTTTTGTCGAAATATTAGGTCGACAAATACTTCCTTGGGATAATGATTAGTTGCGTGACTTAAATGACAATAGCATAAGGAACTATAAAAAAATATAAGTTGGTCATAATCAACGTTTTAACCGAAAGTATGATGTTTTGTAAATACCGAAGCCATTAATTTTAAAAGCAAGCAAGAAAATTTAGTATAGTAAATAGTATAGTTGAATTAATGTGTTTAGCGTGGGTGTTATGGCGGATGTGAGAGATGTTTGGTTTGCTGTTTTTAGCGTATTGTGGTGTACGACGGTGTGTTGTTGCGGAGCAAGGGTGGATGGTTGACCTGGAAAAGAAATGATGATAAGAGTTAGTAAGGATCGTATTAGTTATTAGGATGCAAAAGTTGATTTGTGGTTAGGTTATATTGGCAACGTAGGTTACTGCAGTTGTGATGTTTTGTTGGCTGAAGATGTACTGGTAAAGGTGTGGGTTCTGCTTTTTGTGTATAGATGGAAGATGTGTTTGTCTTCTTAGGTTTGATGAATTTACGGGCTGGGTACAATAGTTTATTTGATTTGCGGTGTTTGGTTTTTATTTGTAGGTAAATTAATTTGTGTGATTGCGTGGTTATGTGCAGGAGAAAATGCGTAAAATTAGTAAATTGTCATTCACAATGGGGAAAAAGTAAAGTGGTGCCCAGTTGAGAGTTTTGTGGTATGGGAAAACAGTGGTGTATTTTTATGCCAATCCCATTCATTAAAACTCGGCAACTGGGTAAAAATGACAATGGTGTTTCGGTATTATGTTTTATGTCTTTTCCGTTAAATGTTGTGTTGAATGTTAGGGAAAGGATTGGAAAATGTAGGTGTAGTAGTCGGTTAAAGTGGAAAGAAACCGAGAGTATATGTAGGGGTAGATAGGCAGAAAAGTAGCCATTACAAAAGTTATTGGCGCATAAATGTGAACGTAGGTGAACCTCGACCAGAACGTTGCGTGTTTTTATTGTATATACCGGTGTGCAAGTGCAAAGTTTTAAAAATTATTTTTTTTTGCAAGTGGAAGGATATTAAACTATTTCGTGCAAGGGCGAACTAGTGGCGAAACTGTCCAAGAGAGGACAAGGATTTAAAAAAAAAATCAAGCTAAGGGAGGTTTAGGAATCGTGGAAAATTTGTGTGTGTTGTTTTTTTTTGTAGTGGTTGTAATGAAATCCTTGTATATTAGGAAGTCCAAAGTGCGTATTGGTCAGTGAGTGGAAGAGCGTCTAAAGCGGTTGGTGGTTGAAGTGAAAGTCACCGAGGGGTATCCCGTATGCTAGGCAGCACGAGAAGAAGAAAGTTGTTCGACCTGACAGTGCACGGTAGAGGACAAAAGAAAAGAAGAGGTAACCAATATATTTGTCATTTTTTGTGTGTGTTCGTGCAAAGGTGGCTAAGTCCACCACTGAGGTGCCACTCGAGATAGAGTACCAGGGTGTTTGGGAATAAAAATAAATAAATGTATTGAGATTTAAATTATAAATGTGAAAGTGAAAGGGGAAGCAGTAAGTTAAATTCAAATTTAAAGTAAATCTAAAAAAAAAAAAAGGAAAAAAGAATTTGTGTGTCCGAAGCGAAGTCATAAAATAATTTAATAAGAATTTGCCGATAATAATTTCAATTTAGTGTTTAAGTAAGGTATATCATGATAAGGTTAGGGTAGTTATTAATTAGTGTAAGTCTCAGTTTTTTTTTTGTTGTTAATGTACAGATGTAGGTTAAAGTTCCAAAAGAGATCATACTGTGAGTGCCGTAATTTTTAAATTGTCATTGTTGTGTGACGCGTTTGTTAAAGTGTACAACGTTCGGGTGAAATAAGTTTTTTTTGTGGCGTATTGGCCAATATTTGTGTGAGGATACCTAGAGAGCTCGTTAGGTAGGCCATTTTTGTTTTCTTTTTGTGTGCGTGACTCAAAATGGAGTCGGTAAAGGCGTTGTAGGCTTTGTGTTTTTTTTTTTGTTGTGTGGTTCGAGATTTGAAACCAAATTAAGTGCGATCAATCGTTTTTTTTTTATTAATTTCGGCACGTTTGCTGATTATCGCGTAAAAATAAAAGAATTTTACCTAAGTTTTTTTTTGGGCAGATTATTAATTTTTGTCATATTTTTCCTTTATGTTTTTTTTTGTTATAATCCACTTTATATTTTGTTTCTAATAAATATTATGTGAACGTCTATATGAAATAAGATGTGTTGCTAAAGTTTTGTTTAAGGGTTATGTCGACGACATAAGGTAAGTGCGGTGAGTGTAAGTGTGTGGATGGCGGGGTCACCTCAAAATTGATTTGCGATAAGAGTGGCCATGGTTGGGAGGGGTTGTGGGAGATATACCACCTTATCTCCCCTCCGAAGAATGTTCAACTGGTATTTGTTTTTTTTTTAAGTTTTTTTCTTGGTTTTTTTTATTAGTTATTCTTTTTTTTATTGTGCTTGTCCCCGGGCTGTAGTGGTGGGTTGGAACCAGACCCAATTGCTTTAGCGAGCTAGCTGGCAACACCACTACAGTGCCATTGGGGCACGTAACATGTGAAACAAAATTTGTCGAAAACTTAAAACTGTGAAACAAAATATGTCCAACAATAAAAACTTAAGAACTTAAAAAGTCATGTACGAAAAAAAAATACAGTTAAACATTGAAACAGAAAACTACAAAAAAAAAAGTTACAGTACGAAACAAAATATGTCAAAAAGTAAAATCTTAAGAAATGGAGAAGTTTATATACGGAAAAAAGCTAAAAATTGAAACAGTAAACAATAGAAACATGAAATTTTAACGCGATAAAAAAAAAAACAGAAAACAACAGCGCGAAACAAAAAATGTCTAAAATTGGAAACTGAAGAAATGAGAAGTTAAAAAAAGCAGTTAATATTTTAAAACCGGAAAAAACAACAGTAAAAATATATAAAAATTAAAACAGAAAAAACACAAACAAAAAAGTACCATACAGAACAAAATACAGAAGTATCAAATATTCAAAGGTGTACGTATGAAAATTTCAGAAATGAAAAAAAAAAACAGAAAAAAATCAACAGTTAAAAATCAGAAGAGAAAGAAAAACTAAAAAGTATACCTAGTACAGAACAAAAACATAAGTTTCACATATTCAAAAAGTGTACATATGTACTTATAAAACCTTTAGAAAAAAAAGAACAGTTTAAAAAGACAATAGTTAAAATATATAAAAATTGAAACAGAACGATACATCAAACATAAATCAGAGAAAATTTGAAAAAAAAACAATTAAAGAAAAAACAGTTGATACAAGCAAATACAAAACACACCAAAGAAACACATAAAGAATAAATAGAAATTTTAAAGAACTTAAACCAGAGAAAACTGAAATAACGGACAGAAGCTGGTGTTGTGCAGAAGCACAACAACAACAAAAAAATATAACAGAGAAAAAGCAGAAACAATCTAGAAGGGAAACAAAAACAACTTTAAATAAAGAATTCAACAACACACCATAAAGCAGTGGTGTTCAAAAATAAAAATGTAATTGTGTTAATGAGAAAATGAGAAGTGCGCTGTAAGAAATTTTCAATGGGTTAATAGCAGTGTTAGTCTCTGTATGAATTTATTTTTTATTGAAAATATGAAACTGTTAATGTTGTGTGTAGAACTGTTTTAAAGGAATAAAAATTAAACAAAAATTAAATTTTTGAAAAACAAAAAGTTGTAGATTTTTCAATCAATATTAATGATTTCATTGAATTTACATATTAAAATAATATCTTTAATATGTTTTCCTGTTAAAAAACTTTGAAAAATACATTTTTTGGAAGGAAAAAAATACATTAAGTGAATGAATGAATGAACGATCAGACCCAAATTTTTAAAATCATTTCAACTTTTATAATAAATTCGTTTTTTATTAATTCTATTATTGATCTTGTATTATAAATTTTTCAATATTTATTCTTTCGCGACATTTGAGTATTAGTAAAACTTTTTTAAATTTACAGAACTTAATGCGTTACGTTGTTTAGAACAAATAAATTTTATACATGAAAAAAAAAAATGTTCACAATTTTTATTTGCCGATCTTGGTTTCCAATTTGATGAACGATTCTTTTAATTGTTCACTACAATTTGTTGTTTTTTTAATAAAACAGCCATTCATTTTCATTTAAATTGTTTTCCTTAAATGTTTTATAACATATTACCAAATACATTTATACTCATAAAATATTTTTCGTATATTATTATTAATTTTTTTCAGTGCATTAAAAAAAATGAGCATACATCCATTACACGTCTTCATTCGTCGCTGTTTCAGTGACGACTAAATGCAAGAGCGTAAGAATACATGTGAGTTGTGCATTGACAATTGTCCTATGCGCCGTCCAACCAGTCCAGACACACACTAGCGACATCTACATTTTTGTTTGTGAACTACAGAAATTTTCATAATATTTTTACAACCACTTTCAGATGAAACAACTATATTAATATAATATGCTGTCACCCTTATACACGTTGTATATTTTTTTTATTATTTATTTCTGCTTATTCATTGTCACAAATTGAAATTTCTGTGGGCAAATTAACGCGTTCTTATTGCAGTTAATTGTATTATAAATTGAAATAAGTGTGTTGAATAAGATTTACATTATAACTGATATTTGCTGACAAAATAATAATGTAATTAAAGTGAGTGTGTTTAACATAACATATTACAGTAAATAAATTTATAGAAAAAATATAGTATTCCAGGTAATTTCATTAAAACTCGAAATATAAATAAAATATATTGGAAATAAATAAAACTAATTTTTATTTCTCGTTTAGATAAATCTGTTGCCGATTGCGTTGAAACCTTATTTGGAGTATAGCATATGATGCTTAAGAAGCTAGTGAACCTAGTAGTACTTTTCCTGACTATTGTTACTGTTTATGACTCTTGGACTTCGTCCAAATCTCCACTGCTACACTATACACCCAATGGTGAAGAAGCGCTGGGTTATACGAAATTTGAACAAGCTTTGAAATATAAATTCCGCGGCAGATCGTACTTGTTGCAAGCCATTATTTATGCCTCATACTCCCAATAGATTGTGTTTAGAATTCTGGGTGATGCTTTATTGGATTATTTGATAAGGATTTTGTATGAAGACCCTAGGCAGCACTCACCTGGAGCCTTAACCGATTTGAGATCTGCTTTAGTTAACAATACCGTATTTGCGTAATTAGCTGTAAGGCATGAAATCCACAAATATTTTAGACACTTGTCTCAGGTCGTAACGAAGCTATTGATCGTTTTGTGCGTATTCATGCGAAAAATGGTTATAGTATAAACGAAGAGGTAAATATTATGAAGACGTTGAAATATCAAAGGCATTAATTAGGTGATGTTTTCGAGCCTGTTGCAGGTGCGATATTTTTAGACTCGAATATGTCCTTAGATGCTGTGTGGTTGGTTTACTATAATATGATGCGTCCTGAAATTGAACAATTAAGTAATTCGGTGCCAAAATTACAAATAAGGGAACTACTTGGATAAGAACCTGAAACTGCCAAATTTATGTTATTTTTTTATGCTTTAACATTTAACTTGTACATTGGACCAAATTTTTAATTTTCAGCAAATCCGAAAAATTAACTGATGGCCAACGTGTTCGTGTTACCGTTCAAGTTTTTCGGTAGAAAATATCGGATTGCCAAATGTACTGCTGCTAAATGTGCTTTACGCCAGTTGAATAATTTTTTTTTATATTTTAATCTATGTTGTGAAGTTAGATCGAAAAATTCAAAAAATATATACATTTCATTATGTTAAAGCATCAAATAAGTTTTTCAAATAATAAACCATTCTTTTGTTTTAGTTTTGAAATAAATGCCCGTAGTTTCGTATTATTGTTGCATATTTGCAGAGATAATTAAAAATGTACATTAAATGCTAGTTTTAAATAAAAGCAATCAAAAGGAATTTATGTTGTAGTTAGAGCTTTAACTTTAGCCATTTGTAGTTTTGGCTTTACTTTCGACTTTTTTTACGCGATCTACTATATATTACTTTTCATAAACTGAGCATACATTGTCATCATTTTGGGGATATCATGTTTAAAAACGGTGGAAATCTACAAATACATTTTTTATTTCATCCTTCTCTTATATATTAAAATTTGTTTAAGGATTGATGGGCTTTTGTGGAATATGTAGGTTGCGCTACCATTTCTGCTAATGGTTGGTCGTTCTCTCCTACTAAGATTTATTTGCTTTCGAGCTGTTGAAAATATAATTCACATATTTTATTAAATTAAAAACATAATTCCACTCTGACCATACCGCCAATTGCACCAACTTACATTTTTTCTATTCGTCTTGATTTTGTTGTTTCTATTGTTTACTTTTATCAAAATTAAATCCTCCATTAACTTCATTCCAAGGTGTACAAGTCCGTCTACTTACAGGAATAAAAAAGTAGAAAATTAATGTTTTATGTATGAAGCTAACGGTATAGTACCCAATGTGATGGGAATATTACCAGACAAATTACGATGAGAAGAATTACACGAACTCTACATGCAAGTCATAATCAAAACCAATAATACAATACCACAATTCAACTTGCGAAAAGTTTCGTCACCAGCAACTGCACCAATGGTTAGCTTAGCTATAGTAATTTGTGATTACTTCCTTTCGGCCCTGGGTTGAGTAGTATTGTATGCAATTGTCTTAAAACAAATTTTTACAAGCATCAGCAAAACCCTCCAAAATGTCACTCAAAACCTTAGAATTGGCATTTGTCTCATCCAACTCCTATTTTAACTCAGCCAACTTTTTATGTTGTTTGCATTCCTTTTTCGATAAACTCAACAAACGTGGACGATGAGCCTCCAACTTCTTTTGTTTCAATTCATTTTCTTTCTCTGCATCTACATAAACATTTTTTATCTTCAAAGCCCACAAACAAGTTATACATTCCAAGTTGAAATTGTTTTTGGCGTTGATTAAATGATTAACGCGACGTACATATTGTGAAAAGAGTCATGTGAAGCTTTTTATCATTGGCAAACACAAAACGGAAACAATTCTTAATATCATGTTTACTTTCATCATCCTTTCATCATCACCAGCAGCATGTTTACTTTTCGTTGTTTTTGCCTCTTTTCGATTGCAAAAATTTCGAATCTTCACCATCCAGCATGTCGGCTACATTATCCAGCATCTTCATATTGTTCATCATCGTTGTTTTGCTTCTTCCTTCTTGGCCGCCTTTTTTTGTGCCAGCAATAGTAATTTTTGTTTTCTTCCTTCGGCCCTGGCTTGAGTAGTCTTGAATGTAATTGTCTTACGTAAAACAAATCACAAGCTATGTGTTTTAATATACACCTTTTATACATATTTTTATATCAAAACAGATAATACGATATTATTAATGTTTTTTAAATGTTTATCAATAGCAAATACTCACTATTTTTTCCATTATTATTGTTTTTTATGCTGGTTACAAACATGTGTAGCTGTTCACTTGCACACATTATATTTTGTATATTTTATTTTTTAATCTCTTTCTCAAAGTTGTTATAACAATTCTAAGAAAAAAAAGGTAAACAAAGCCATACGGTTCGTGTTTACTTTTTTGACAGCTGTCAAGTTGTCACGACTGTGTTAGGCTGTGGTCCTATGAAATGAACAGCACTGCCATAAAGCACAATCACCGTCCAACCAGTCTAGACAGTGTTGCCATAATTTGAAATTGTAAAGATGCTAAATTGCAAACAAAAAGATGCTAAACGTACTGGAGTAAAAAAAAGATGCTAATTTTTTTTGTTAATTTCATTACATTTATATTGAAAAATTAAATCGAAAAATTAATATAAAACATAAGTTTCGATTTATATTTTTTAAATTTCAATTAAAATTATTTTGGATTTTATATGTAATTTTTTTAAACATCAAATTGAGTTTTTTTTAATTTTAAATTGAATGATTTTAATTTTAGAGGGATTTTTTTTGAATTTCAAATATAACAGAATTTACATTATCAAAAGATACGATTATATTACAATAATTGGTTTATGGAATATAATATTTCTGTGATGTCTTCATCTTCAAGCTCTTCTTGGCTCTGATATTTTTATGACGATCGACTTTTATCAACGACTTCGCTCGGTATATTGTAAGTGTAACAGCGCCCATTTTTCGATTTTAAACCTCCTTTTATTCGTTTTACATAACAACTCGGATTTTATTCTGTTCAAAGTTTGCTTTTAACTAAAGCAATTAAACTAAACAAACGTTCAACTTCGGCTTTTGAGAAAGACAAAACTAATAAAGATAATACAAATATTGATAATTCTTTAAATGGATTTTCGCCAATACAATTTTTGTTAACTTCAATCCATAAAGAGGTTGTACTCAGTGCTGTATCCCAATATTGTTCTGTGATAAAACTCCATTGGGTTTGAATTTTTTCTGTTTCAGATGATCTAAATTTAAACTCTTCTAATACATTGGTTATCGGTTCTTTTACCCGGTTTAATGTATTTTGTATTGAAAATTTTAGCATTTTTTTAATGCAATAATATTTTTAATTCATTAAAAACTGTTGTTTTTTTTACATTCTTCTATTTCAAAATGTTTTGTTATATTTGTTGAAAGAAACGAGCAGAGTGGTAAAAAGAATAGTACACAAAATTCTCGTATTACACTTTGAGAAATTAAAACATATCAATACCATTAAAATTAAAGTTGTATATTTAAAAATATGAAAAAAACAAAAAAAAAAAAAAAAGATGCTAGAAGCAACTTTTTATTAATAAAAGGTGCTAAGTTAGCATCTAGCATCTTTTCAGAGATTTTGGATGCTAAACGACAAAAAAAGTTGCTAAATCTAGCAACTAAAATGCTAAAATGGCAACACTGAGTCTAGACCAGTGGTGGCCATCGAGAGAATTGAGTTAGTAATAGTGTTTATGAGCATGTGTTAGTTGTACTACACTGACGAAATCCATGGACGTAACACAACGCCGATACTATATAGGTTTGTGTAGATTTTGTATGAATGTTTATATGAATGCATAAAAGGGCAAATAGTTGAGTTCACGAAGAATATGGTAAAATTTTATATATATATATATATTGTTGTTTTAAAATTTTAAATCTTACATTCTGAAAATGTAAAACAAAATGTAAAGAACATTTAATCTCTTTTATCCATAATTTTGAAGTTTATTAAATCAAATAATAATAAGTAATTCATTTCTTTAAAAAACAAAAAAAAAACGCAAAATAGCAAAATTAAAAAGATAAGAAATTTCAAATGTTATTAAGTGATATGTTACCAAAAACTAAAAAAATTACCAGTAACTGGATATTTTTTCAAATTAAAAAAAAATGCATAAAAGACAACTGTTATGTTGTAAAATGGAGGCGACGTATGTTTTGGTTTCTTTTAAACAAATATTCTCTGTGTACCTATTAAAAAAAAATATATATGAATTTCAAAAGGCAATGCAACATAGACCTGCTTTGTTCAAAAGTTTTCATAATACTGAATGAAATTGTTGTTTACTTTTACTCTTTGGTGAGTATTTTTGTTTTCGTTCGGCTGTATACATATAAGAAGCCGAGCACCAGTGTGTTTGGCACGGCCTTCACTGGTCTAGACACACACTAGCGACATCTAATTTTTGTTTGTGAACTACAGAGATTTTCATAATATTTGTACAACGACTTTCAGATGAAACAACTATATTAATATAATATGCTGTCACCCTTATACACGTTGTATACTTTTTGTTATTTATTTCTGCTTATTCATTGTCACAAATTAAAATTTCTTTGGACAAATTAACGCGTTCTTATTTCAGTTAATTGTATTTATTATAAATTGAAATAAGTGTGTTAAATAAGATTTACATTATAACTGATATTTGCCAACAAAATAATAATGTAATTAAAGTGAGTGTGTTTAACATTACAGTAAATAAATTAATAAATTAACACATTACAGTAAATAAATTTATAGAAAAATATAGTATTCCATAAATAAAATATAAATAAAATATATTGGAAATAAATAAAACTAATTTTTAGTTCTCGTTTAGATAAATCTGTTGCCGATTGCGTTGAAACCTTATTTGGAGTATAGCATATGATGCTTAAGAAGCTAGTGAACCTAGTAGTACTTTTCCTGACTATTGTTACTGTTTATGACTCTTGGACTTCGTCCAAATCTCCACTGCTACACTATACACCCAATGGTGAAGAAGCGCTGGGTTATACGAAATTTGAACAAGCTTTGAAATATAAATTCCGCAGCAGATCGTACTTGTTGCAAGCCATTATTTATGCCTCATACTCCCAATAGATTGTGTTTAGAATTCTGGGTGATTTTGTATGAAGACCCTAGGCAGCACTCACCTGGAGCCTTAACCGATTTGAGATCTGCTTTAGTTAACAATACCGTATTTGCGTAATTAGCTGTAAGGCATGAAATCCACAAATATTTTAGACACCTGTCTCAGGTCGTAACGAAGCTATTGATCGTTTTGTGCGTATTCATGCGAAAAATGGTTATAGTATAAACGAAGAGGTAAATATTATGAAGACGTCGAAATATCAAAGGCATTAATTAGGTGATGTTTTCGAGCCTGTTGCAGGTGCGATATTTTTAGACTCGAATATGTCCTTAGATGCTGTGTGGTTGGTTTACTATAATATGATGCGTCCTGAAATTGAACAATTTAGTAATTCGGTGCCAAAATTACAAATAAGGGAACTACTTGGATAAGAACCTGAAACTGCCAAATTTATGTTATTTTTTTATGCTTTAACATTTAACTTGTACATTGGACCAAATTTTTAATTTTCAGCAAATCCGAAAAATTAACTGATGGCCAACGTGTTCGTGTTACCGTTCAAGTTTTTCGGTAGAAAATATCGGATTGCCAAATGTACTGCTGCTAAATGTGCTTTACGTCAGTTGAAGATTTTTTTTTTATATTTTAATCTATGTTGTGAAGTTAGATCGAAAAATTCAAAAAATATATACATTTCATTATGTTAAAGCATCAAATAAGTTTTTCAAATAATAAACCATTCTTTTGTTTTAGTTTTGAAATAAATGCCCGTAGTTTCGAATTATTGTTGCATATTTGCAGAGATAATTAAAAATGTACATTAAATGCTAGTTTTAAATAAAAGCAATCAAAAGGAATTTATGTTGTAGTTAGAGGTTTAACTTTAGCCATTTGTAGTTTTGGCTTTACTTTCGACTTTTTTTACGCGATCTACTATATATTACTTTTCATAAACTGAGCATACATTGTCATCATTTTGGGGATATCATGTTTAAAAACGGTGGAAATCTACAAATACATTTTTTTATTTCATACTTCTCTTACATTTTACAACTCGACAAGAACTGGTGGTGTGATAAGCTACTTTAAAAATCAATGGACTATAACAAGCCTTTTCGAAAAAGTAAATAACTCAAAATACTTTTCATATTAATGGCAGTATATAGATCACCAAATTGTAGGGAAATTGAATTTTTTTAAGCATTTGAAGAAACTTTAGAAGAACTGGATGAATAGAGCTGTGAAATATTAATAGCAGGAGACTTCAACATAGACTGGTGCAAAGAAGGAACATACCAAAGCAAAATGGAGAGTATTCTAAATGATAACGGTCTTACATAAATTGTTTCGGAATATACAAGAATAATAGCAAATTCTAGAATATTAATTGATTACATCATAACGAACAACAAAAAAATAACAGTAAAAAATAATAATAAAAATAAGATAGCAGATCATGAATCAATAGATATAATAATATACTTTAATAACGAAAATGATGAACAAGTTCATACCAAAGAAATTGAAATATTTAAATATAATAAAAGTGTATTTTACCGAGAATTAATCCAAAGAATAAGTAGAAATAAAAATGACATTTTAAATAATAATGTTATCTTTTTTGACTCATGTCTAGAAAACACTATAAAACAATTTACATATAAAAAAGTAATAAAAGAAACTAACAACACTAGCAAATGGTTTAATAATGATCTAAAAATTCTTAAAAGACAAAAAATTTGTAAATAATAAACGGCAAAACTGAAAATACTATTGCAGCATGGAATGATTATAAGGAAATAAGAAATATATACAAAACAAGAATTAATAAATAAAAAGACAAATATGTTGATAATAAAATAAGCAATACCAAAGACCGAAAACAGATGTGGAAGGCAATTAAAGACTTAGTACTTAAAAAAAACAAAAATGTGATTCAATCTGTGATATTTAACCAAATAGAATATAAGGAGAACTATCAAATAGCATATCATTTTAAGCAATATTTTGTCAATAGTATTAAGTCAATTAGAGATAAAATAGAATATGTGCAATACGTTAACCAAATACCTACGATAAACCATAAAGTTAAATTCCGTGCAATACAAGAACTAAAAAGTACCCAGCAAAAATTTCGTAAAAGCAACTCATTGATTTTTGCATTACCAATAATGAACTACCACTGCCGACTGCATTACTTCTAAAGTGAAAATAAGGCATTACTAATAATGTGTTATACAGCTACTTACATTTCATGCCAGCGCCTTGCATACTGCATTACTTTCAAAGTGAAAATAATGAGCTCCTAGGCAACTAGTTACCTCCAATGACATCCCCGTGTTAAAATAATGAGCTTATCAGGCAAACTCCAACCAGTTACATCTCATTCTAAAACCCATTATTTGGTAATGTTTGTTTTTCCTGGGTATATGTAAAGACATAAAAAAAAAACCTGACTGCAATAATGTATCACCAAAAATTATAATAGATAACTGGAACGTAACAGGCAATATTATGCTAAATTTAATAAACAAATCACTAGAAACTGGAATTTTCCCCGATAAATGGAAAGAATCAATGGTAACGCCAATTGAAAAAGAGAGAGTTTCGCCCAATAAATACCCTAAAGACATGTGAGAAAATTATAGAAAAAGTTGTAAAACAACAATTCAAAAACTATATGGAAACAAACCACTTATTTTCAAAATACCAATCTGGTTTTCGTAGGAAATTTTCGTGCGAAACAGCAGTTAATTACGTTATAAATCGATGGAAATTAGTAGAGAAAAAAAAAAATCACGGCAGTATTCTTTGATTTTAAAAGGGCCTTTGAAACAATAGATAGAAACATATTAATACAAAAACTAAATATGTACGGTGTCACAGAAAACGAATTGGAATGGTTTAAATCATATCTTACACATAGAAGACAAATCACAAAAGTTAATGGTGTTAAATCAGATCCGATAAGCAATGGATTCGGAGTGGCAAAAGGTTCAATACTGGGAGCACTATTATTTATTATTTACATAAATGATATGCCAAACTTTATAAACAAATGTGAAATAATACTATATGCAAATGATACTTTAATTTTTACAGAAGCAAGTACAAATGAACAATGTTACGTGAACTTAGCAGAAGACATGAAAACTATCAATAACTGGTTAAAAATGAATAAACTAAAACTAAATGAGAATAAAACAAAACTAATGGAAATTAACATGAAAATCGAATCAGTATTTAAAATAAATAAGGAAATAATAGAAAAAGTCGATAGTATAAAATATCTTGGGTTTATAATAGATAAAGAATTAAAACTAAAAAAACATATAGAATTTATATGTAAAAAAATCGGCAAGAAAATTGGATTTTTTTAAAGAATAAGGAACAAAGTTTCAATAATAACAGCTATAAATTATATGTAACAGAGTGATAAAACCACATTTTGAGTTTGGTTCAACAATTTTATATACATGCTGCAATAAAACACAAATGGATAGATTACAAAAGTCACAAAATAAAGCAATGCGTACGATATTAAGATGCAACAAATATACACCAGTACAACACATGCTAGATACATTAAAGTGGCTCAACATTCATCAAAGACTGGAATTAAACACGATAAACTTTATACAAAAAATGAAATTGGAAAATGCACCGGAATATTTAATAGAGCAGTTAACATACGTTGGGGAAATGCAGCTATATGGCCTTAGAAATACGGGTAATTTCAGACTGATGAGAGTAACAACAAGTGCGATGCAAAAATCCCTATTTTTAAAGGACCTCAAATATATAATAGCCTACCAATTTATATTAAAAATGAGAGAAATTTTAATGTTTTTAAAAGAAATATTGTTAGATATGTAAGAAATAATATGCAATAGATCCTTAGGATATCTATATTTATTTGTAAAACATCTTCAGAGAAATGAAAAATATTTTAAATACTACTAATAAATTAAATAAAAATAAAAAAAATAAATATATTAAAATTTGTTTAATTAATGATTGATGGGCTTTTGTGGAATATGTGGGTTGCGCTACCATTTCTTCTAATGGTTGGTCGTTCTCTCCTACTAAGATTTATTTGCTTTCGAGCTGTTGTAAATATAATTCACATATTTTATTAAATTAAAAACATAATTTCACTCTGACCATTACGCCAATTGCACCAACTTAAAAATTTTTCTATTCGTATTGATTTGGTTGCTTCTATTGTTTACTTTTATCAAAATTGAATCCTCCATTAACTTCATTCCAAGGTGTACAAGTCCGTCTACTTATAGGAATAAAAAAGTATAAAATTAATGTTTTATTTCTGAAGCTAACGGTATAGTACCCAATTTGATGGGAATACTACCAGACAAATTACGATGAGAAGCACTGACACGCACTCTACATGTAAGTCATAATAAAAAGCAATAATACGATACCACAATTCAACTTGCGAAAAGTTTCATCACCAGCAACTGGACTAATGGTTACCTTAGCTTTAGTAATTTGTGATTCCTTCCTTTCGGCCCTGTGTTGAGTAGTAGTGTATGTAATTCTTACTTAAAACAAATTTTTACAAGCATCAGCAAAACCCTCCAAAATGTCACTCAAAACCTTAGAATTGGCTCTTGTCTCATCCAACTCCTTTTTCAACTCAGCCAACTTCTTATGTTGTTTGCGTTCCTTTTCGATAAACTCAACAAGAGTTGACGATCAGCCTCCAACTTCTTTTATTTCAATTCGTTTTCGTTCTCAGCATCTACATTAACATTTTTTATCTTCAAAGCCCACAAACAAGTTACACAATCCAAGTTGAAATTGTTTTTGGCGTTCATTAAATGATTAATGCAACGTACATATTATGAAAAGAGTCTTAATATCATCATGTTTACTTTCATCATTGTGCCTCGTTTCGACTGTAAAAATTTTGAATCTTCTCCATCCAACATGTCGGCTACATTATCCAGCATCTCATCTTCATATTGTTCATCATAGTTGTTTTGCTTCTTCCTTCTTGGCCGCCTTTTGTTGTGCCAGCAATAGTAGTTTTTGCTTTCTTCCTTCGGCCCTAGCTTGAGTAATCTAATTGTCTTACGTAAAAAAAATCACCTTTATATTTTTATATAAAATATAGAAAATACGACATTATTATTGTTTTTTAAATGTTTATCATAATAGCAAATACTCAATAATTTTTCCATTATTATTGTTTTTTATTCTGGTTACAAACATGTGTAGCTGTTCACTTGCGCACATTATATTTTGTATATTTTATTTTTTAATCTCTTTCTCAAAGTCCTTGTATCAAATATAAAAAAGTAAACAAAGCCATACGGTTCGAGATTACTTTTTTGACAGCTGTAAAGTTGTCACGACTGTGTTAGGCTGTGAGCACAATCTTTAACCCTTCGGTTAGCGAGAAGGTCCCTGGGGAAGGTCATTTTTAAACTGAAATTACTCCTATTTCGGCCAGGACAAGGTACCCCAAAAGGTACCCAAGAGAATTATGTCAAAAATCGTTTAAAAGAAAACTGAAGGTGATACGCCCAATAGTTTAGTTTTTATTAAGGTTTAAAGGTGAGTAGTACGGGAACGCATGACAAGGTCCGTAGGGACTTTGTACTGAAATTACAAGAAATCATTAAGACATAAACTTTATTTTGGCTTCTTTTTAGCTTTATTGTTTGAACACATTTTTAACGAGTTCTTCGAATTTAAAATTTGTTTTATTACCTTCTAATACTAATCTCTTTTTGTAAATATACGCGGATGTTCAAGCTAGAACACAAGTAGGCAACGAAAAGTGTACAAATGCGGTTGTAGTTTCGTAAGCAGCTGTTTTATTGTTTGAACACATTTCAAACGTGTTCTTCGCATATACCATTTGTTTTATTACCTGCTAATACTAATCCCTATTTGTACATATACGCGGATGTTCAAGCTAGAACACAAGTAGGCAACGGAAAGAGTATAAAAGCGGCTCTAGTTTCGTAAGCTAAATCATACACAGTTTAGACACTGAAGACTCAACATCTTGTTTGAAATTTCAAAGTGATTGTACGAAGGAAACTAAAAGCGATAAAACAATATGGCGGAATCAAACATTGAAATGGTGGTGCGTCGTAGCACACGCTACCAACAAATGTCTGAGGAGGAAAGATGTGCCGTAGATAATCAATTTGCTGATTTTATGAATGCAGATGATCATGACGAGGAACTTGATGTTCCGGCATTTGATGCTGAAGAAGATGATGGCGACTTGCCCTTTCTACCAAATTTATCTGCTGTGGACTCCGATGCTGAAAGTGAGGTAGATATAGAAATCAATGAGGAGGTTTACGATGACGATGACGACGATTATGAAGAAGAAGAAACACCAACAAGCGAAAGTTATTTTATTGCGAAAGACGGCACCCAATGGAGTAAAAATGCACCACCAACTTCCCGTATTCGTGCTCATAACGTGGTCAACTACACAAGGAGAAAACCAGGACCCGTAGGAACTACATATGATCCCTTTACCATATTCCGCTCGCTCTTCACTGAAGACATGGCGTACATAATAATACGCGAATCTATCTAGGGAAATAACAGATGCATATAATTTGGCAAATCCAACAAACAAAAAGGAATTTAAAACCATCACACTAAAGGAGTTTGATGCCTTCTTGGCTATACTCTTGTATTCTGGACTCAATAAATCAAATAATGGGCCTTCTGTACAGTTATGGGCCCCAACGCGTTGTCCAATATACAAAGCAGCATTGTCGTATAATCGCTTTATGTCCATAAAACAATGCCTTATATTCGACAATGGAAATACGCGACAGCAGCGACTAATCAACAAAACTGCGGCAATTGATAATATTTTGCAAATGTTACAGTCTAACTTAGCAGCAGCTTACACTCTGCATGATTCACTGACGGTTGATGAGCAGTTATTCCCATACAGAGGCCGTACCCACTTCACACAATATATTCCGTCGAAGCCAGCCAAGTATGGTATAAAGGTATGGTGGTTGTGTGACTCAAAATCATTCTATCCTGTCAAAGGAATGATTTATTCTGGTAAATTGCCTGACCAGGAGCGTGAAATAAATCAAGGGCAGAACGTTGTACTTGCTCTTGCGGATAAATATTTGGATTCTGGCCGCACAATTTATGCTGACAATTTCTTGAACTTGGCGCGTATTTTGATGAGAAAGAAAACTGCATATGTTGGAACAGTACGCTCTAACAAAACATTTGTGCCACGGGAGTTACATAAAAATCGTACGCGGCCAAACAACAGCACATTGTTTGGGTTCAACGAAGGCGATATAGCACTTTGCTCATATGTGCCCAGGAAGAATAAATCAGTAATTTTGCTATCTACACAACATTACACTTGCGATGTGAACATGGAAACTGAGAAGAAGAAGCCCTTAGCCGTTCTTGATTACAATGCCAACAAATCCGGCGTTGGTACTATGGACCAGATGCTTGGTACGTATACATGCAAGCGCTCAACAAAGCGCTGGGCGCTTGCCATGTTTTACAATATGCTCGACATCGCTGCATTAGCTGCATTCATAATATTCAACGAGATGAAGCCAGTGAAGAGAAGTGACAGACGGCGCTCATTTCTCCTTATGCTTACTAAGCAATTGGCATTACCCTACATTGAAGAACGTGCCCTGAATACTCGCATAACTGCATATCCAAGGATACGGAATGTAATGGAGGAATTTGATGTCAAGGTAAGAATTAAGAATTCTAAAGGTCAAAAGCAGAATGATTATATATATTTTTTCATTTTAGATAGTACTAAGACCAACAGAAGCAGCTGCACCGTCGTTTGCGCTAAGGACAAACAGGCCATCATGTCGACTATGCCGTTCAGAGTACGGTCGTCAAAGCAAAACAAGGGCCTATTGCTGTTCCTGCAACAATGCAGTTTGTGCAGAGCATTCAAGATTAATGCATCGGTGCTTAACCTGCACTCAAAATGAGGAATAACCATCGCAACAATAGTTTTTTTAAGGTTTATTCATTGTACGGACCTTGTCATGCGTTTAAGGGTACCAGCAGTGTTGCTAGACGGAGAGTTAATACAACTGTAACACCATTATTGTCAACTACAACCACGGCGGCTAACTACAACCACAGTGGATAACTACAACAGCGTAAATATGACAGCATAATATTATAAATATTTAATTATTAAAAATTGTTAAATAAAAAAAATATACTTACAATTATAGTTAAAAAATAAAAATACATTTATGCTTAAATAAATACTAATTACCTTCATATTTTATAATTACATATATATATATTTAAATTTTTAGATTTATAATTATGTACATATATACCTAAAAATAGACCTAAAAATAAAAATTAAATTTATAATTACATAACATAAATAATTACTATTTATATATAAAAATAAAATTAAATAAATACTTACCTTTATATTGAAATTATAACCACAGAAATACTTACCTTTTTACTTAAAAATGAAATTACATGTGTACTTTCTTAAACACCTGCAAAAAAAAAGTAAATACTTACCTTGATAACAAAGAAACAAAATTTTAATTACATTTGCAATTACATAAATAAATAAAATTACATTTACAATTATATAAATACTTACATTTATATTACAATTATAATATTGAATAAATACTTGCCTTGATACTAAAGAAAAAAAATATTTTTTAATTACAATTATATTACATTTATATCTATAATATTAATATTTCTTGTGAACGATGTTTTGTTCTACCGTTTTTCCCAATTTGGACCAAACGTATAATTTTTGAAAGGTATTTCTTGTAGATTTACAGATTTTTAAATTTGTTCTCTTATTTTGAGTAAATTGCATTTAAAGTTGCTACTAACACATACATAAAATTATACATATGCTATGTGCGTTTTATTAAATTTGTTAATGTGTTTGTTAATGAGTTTGGCATTTTCATTCACAATAATAATAAACCATAAAAGAGTTGCACTCGAATTTCGAGCGCTGGAATCTGCTAGTTTACATAAATACTTAACTTGAAAAAAAAAATACATTAAAATACGAATTTACTTACCTTTATAAAAAAAAACACTTTTATACTTACATTAACTAAATTAAACTACAGCTACGCTATTTATACTACATTTGTAATGAACTAGAAAAAATAATGATAATTAAATTTTGATATATTTCCTCTTTCGAAAATTTGTAACAAAGTACAGAATTTAAAAATAAAATAATTGATGTAATAATAAACAAATTCTACAAGGTTAAACCAAAAATCTTACATTAGCATGAGTGCTTTGGTATTAAGAGACGATAATCCTAAACCTAAAAATCTTTCTTAAATAAAGGTAGAAACAATTCATAATGACGGCAATTTTAAGAAGTTGCTCATATATATATATATATATATATATATAAGTTAACACATCCGCGCAGCAACAAGGTGGTTGCCTAGCTAAACATGCATAGTAGTCAGCTCATAGTGCACCATCAGCGGTTTTTGCGTATGCTAAAGAATAAACAACAACACAACGATCACTGCTTTGGCTGACAACAATGTTGTGGACGTTGCTTGTCTAATATATGACACCAAAAATAAATGCAAGTTCGGCAGTCTCAACGGGTTTAATTTTAATTATAAATTTTTGTTTTGTGAATGATACAGTTAGTTCTATTTTGGAATTCATTTAATAAAGAATATTTTATTAAAACTGGCGCCCAACGGCTTATGAACCAAAGCCAAGTCGTTTAAATTTATTTAAATTTCTCCACACCAAGTGCATATAAAAAATTATTATAACGACGAATACGGTTTTTACGTCAGACCGACGGGAAACAAAAAGCACAGTATAAAATAGCTAAGCAGAACATTGGTAACAGCAGTAGTTTGCTTTATTAAACTTCTACGTCGGATCGACAGAAAACAGAAAAGCAGCAATATAACATCGCTAAGCAGAACATTGGTAACAACAACAACTTACTCCATTAAATTTCTACGTCAAATCAACGGGAACAGAACAAAAAGATATAACATCAATAAGCAGAACAGTGGCTACAGCAGCAGCTTACAATACGAGAAACAATCAGCAACAGCGGCAAAAGCAGACGTCATTAGGATACGTTAAGTTAATAAATCAGGATAAAATGTAAGTAGACGCTCAGTGAAAAAGTGAAATTAATTTTGGAAAAAAAAATAAAAATACAAAGATTAAAGTAAAAAAAAAAAAAAGAGTGAAAAAATTTTAGTTTTGCCATTACAAAAAAAAACCAAATGTAGTTGTTATCATTACAATTTGTGAATTAACCAATCTTTGTAAGAAAGTGAATTGCCCTTATGACTGACAGTGATTTGGAAGAAATCTCTACAGAATTAGCAGCTAGATTACAACCAATAAGCCGTACAACCCGCGATTCAAATTGGTGGTCGAATAGAAATCAGGAAATGGCACTTAAGGCAGACGAATTGAGACAGGTAGTAGAGGCCGCCGTGAACAGCGCGCTGGCAGTTCAGGAAAGGAATTTTGAGCAAAAATTGTTAGAAGCTACAAACAGATTAGCTAACTCGACGGTTTCTTCACCACAAGTAGAAGTGTATAGGGATGCAGAAATCGATAATAGAATAGGGTGTGACGAACCTTTGGATATAGTAAAATCGTTACCAGACTTTGACGGCAAACATGAAACATACGTTTCTTGGCGAAAAGCGGCGCATACAGCGTACAAAATTTTTGAACAATATCAAGGCAGCTCAAAACACTACCAAGCCCTAGGGATTATTAGAAACAAAGTCAAGGGTTCGGCGGACATGGTGCTATCATCATACGACACACCTCTGAATTTCAAGGCAATTATTAACAGGCTAGACTTTACTTACGCTGACAAGCGCCCAATATATCTCATCGAGCAAGAACTATCGACCCTTCGACAAGCAAATATGACATTACTACAATACTACGATGAAGTAGAAAAAAAACTTACTCTTTTAATAAATAAGACGATAATGTCGTATGACAGTGTAGTGGCCGCGTCGCTAAATGAAAAATACAGACAAGACGCCTTGCGTGTTTTTATTTCAGGAACAAAGAAGTCTTTAAGCGACGTTCTTTTTTCGGCTCGTCCAAAGGACCTGCCATCCGCTCTGGCGCTGGCTCAAGAAGTCGAGTCAAACCACGAGCGATTTCTATTTGCAACAAATTATGCGAGAAGCGTAGAAGATAAGGCACATAGACTTGAACAAAGGCAACAACGCCCCAGAAATTTTGTTTCAAATGACTATCGACAGGGAAAAAATCCTTACTTTAATAGACAGCGACAACAAAACAATTTAGGCCCTACAAAGCAAAATGTTGTTCAACCAATGGATGTTGATCCTTCATCAAAATTTAGGCAACCGACACAATACCAGGCAAATCAACAATTTCAATACCAAAATACTCAAGCCCTGGGACAAGTTTTTAAGAGGCCGAATAGCGGTACAGCCAGGTTCACCGGACCCAAACATCAGAGGGTCAACAACCTGTCACAGGAAGAGATCTCAGGTGATCATCCAGAGCAAGAATATCAACACCTAGCAGAAATAGAGGCAACAGATATAGAAAATGAAATCGAAGAATATGACCAAATTAATTTTTTAGACAAGATTCCTTGCTACCGTATGTAGAGAGAACGATAGCAGGGAAAAAAATTAGATTGCTAATTGACACGGGTGCCTCTAAAAATTATATAAAACCTTTAAAGGAACTAAACTTTGTATCAAAAGTAAATAATCCATTTATTGTAAAGTCTCTTCACGGGAATAATATTGTAGAAAAAAAATGCACTATGCGGCTTTTTAATGTTAACACAACATTTTTTTTGCTCCCCGATCTAACTACCTTCGATGGAATAATCGGGCTAGATTTTTTATATCAAACAAATGCAATTTTGGACTTTAGAAATAAACGACTAAGAACTAGTACTGAATCTGAAAATATGAAATTTTTAAAATGCCTTAGTGTAAATTTTACTAACACAGATGATATTGAGGTACCCCAGCAAATTGAAAAACAATTTCAGAAAATGATAAAAAAACGAATCGGTGTTTTTGCGGACCCAAACGAAGCACTCCCTTTTAATACCAGGATTGTTGCTACCATTCGCATAGAAGATGAGGACCCGATATGTTTGCGTATGTAGCAAAAAAGAAATAAAACACAATTTAATTTTAGGTTTGATACGTAGAGAAAATAAGATCTATATTTTATTTGTATATACAAATGTATACAAGATGTATTACCTTTTTTTAAAAATATGCACAGCGGATGGTGTTTATGTGTACGAATTGTACGAAGGTACCAAAACGATTGATTTATAAGTTAAAAAATAAAAGAGAGAAGGTGACGAGCAATATCTAAGTACCGTTAACGGTTTTACTAGTTAAAATCTATGTAAACACTCCTTTCAACGATGTATAAAAAAAGGAGTTTCATAGATTTTAACCCAGAATTAACCCAAAAATGGCTAATTGACTCAAAGGCGGAAAAGTACAAAGAAAATATTAAATTGTACTTAAACATTGCCGGCCACCTTGCAACTTCAAGGTGTGTTGCAACAATAATACTTTAACAAATAACTTAAGTATCTTAAAATAAGGCATAGTTCGGTTTAAAAATGTGAGCTTGAATTCAATTTTTTTTTATTTTTTTTTTAACACTTAAATTGGCCAGTAGGGACCTCGACGTAACAATTTTCCATAGGCCAGTAGGGACCCCAATGGAAAATTGATTATAAATAAGTATGAGCCAGTAGGGACTCTACAATTTGAGCCAGTAAGGACTCTACATATGAGCCAGTAAGGACTCTACAATGGAGATGGGCCAGATATGACCCATCCAAAAACGGTGTATTGCGCCATAGCATCCTCATAATCGAGCAGAGCATCTCAAAAAGGTTAGGGAGAGATTCCATATTTCTATGAAACAATAAAAAATTTAAAGAAAATATCGAAGAAAAAGTAAATTATTCGGTCAAAATGACCAGTTTGGTTATTGGTCGTTTTACAACCCCATTAGCAGTACGAATATCCGCGACCCTTACGCGACCGTCACTTCCCGGATAAACTTTTATGACCCGGCCTAAACGCCACGATGTTGGAGGTAGATTTTCATGCTTGATAACGACTAAGTCGTTTTCCTGTAGATCGCGTTCCGGATATTTCCATTTATAGCGCTTATTTAACGTCATTAAATATTCTTCTTTCCATCGGCGACAAAAAAGTTGAGACAACGCTTTCATTTTTCGAAATCGATTAACAAGACTTATCGGAGATTCATTAATTTCAGGCTCCGGGGGAGCAAGTATTGGTCCACCTATTAAAAAATGACCAGGAGTCAGAGCTACTGGTTCCCGAAGGTTATCCGCCATAGAACAAAGAGGACGTGAATTTAGGCAAGCTTCAATTCTTGCGAGAACTGAAGAAAGTTCTTCAAAAGTATATTTAAAAGATTGCGCTTCCTTACGAAAATGGTGTTTAAAACTCTTGACCCCGGCTTCCCAAAGGCCACCCATATGAGGTGCCCCGGCCGGTATAAACCGCCAAGTTAAACCCTGAATACCATAAATAGAACCCACTGCAATCTGACTTTCCTTAAGAAACATCTTAAAATCCTTCTCTAATTCACGCGATGCACCTACAAAATTTGTGCCATTATCCGAAAATATAGTGTAGGGGCAACCTCGTCGAGAAATAAATCTGTGAAAGGCAGATAAAAAAGTAGGCGTCGATAAATCAGACGTTGCCTCTAAATGAATTGCTTTCGTAGAAAAGCAAACAAAAATACAAACGTAGCCCTTCGTTATCCTACAAGCTCTGCCCGTGAAACTTTTGATGTCAAAGGGACCAGCAAAATCAACGCCCGTTGTCATAAATGGTCTAGTAAGAGTAGTTCTTTCAGGGGGCAGAGCCGCCATAATTTGACGACAAGATACTTTACGGTCAATAATACACCGTTTACAACGACCAATGACTCCACGAATTTTCGACTTCAAGCGTGGAACCCAATATTCAATGCGCAGTATTCGCAACATCAACTGATTTCCACCGTGAATGGAAATCATATGAACAAATTCTATTAACAATTGAGTAAATCGGCTCGAATAAGGTAAAATAATAGGATATTTCTCCGTATATGAAAGGGAAGGTGATTTAACCAACCGACCATTCAATCTTATCGCACCGTCTTTATCGAGAAAGGGATTCAAAGAAATAAGGCAACTCTTTGAACTTAACGGTTTTTTGTCTAACAGGCACTTATATTCATCTGCATAGTGATGTTTCTGAGCCACAATGGCTAAATGCAATTTTGTTCTTCTGATTTCATAACCAGCAACGATTTTATCCACATTCATATAACGATTTGACCTATGAGCTGGATGACTATTGTAAAAGAACCTCAAAATATATGAGATTATCCGAAGAGCTCGATCAAGACGAGAGTAATTATTCAAAATATCCACATATATATCTTCCCCCTTAACGTCCGTAAAGAAGGAAGCATGAGTTTTGACAACCCGACCCTCAATGTCAGTGTCAAGATAACTTAGATCCGTTATATTCCAGTGCACTTTATCTTGACCCAGCCACCTTGGACCATGCCACCAAAGCTCACTATTTTCCAGCTCAGTGGGAGAGGTACCACGACTACCTAAATCTGCAGGATTATCCTCAGAACGAACATGATACCAATTATGGTTTCCTACATTTTCTTGAATGCGGCATACTCTGTTCGCTACAAATGTGGCCCAGGAACACGGCGTTTTCCTTAACCAAGAAAGGACTATCGTCGAATCAGTCCAACAGTAAATTTGATCAATTTTAATATCAATTTCACCTATTACCGTCTTCAAAAGTTCAGAGGCTAACACCGCCCCGCACAGTTCTAAACGAGGTAGAGAAATTGATTTGATGGGGGCTACTTTGGTTTTCGATGAAAGTAGGTGAGTATGAATTTCGCCGTTAGAGGCCTGAATTCGAATATAAATCACCCCCGCGTATGCCTTTTCCGAGGCATCAGAAAAAACATGAAGCTCAACAGAATTTCCCGGCGAATAATTAACCCATCTTGGAATACGAATAGTATTTACCTCATGATAAGAAGTTACAAATCTTTTCCATTCAACTTCCGTCGAAATTGGAAGCATATCATCCCAATTTATATTATCAAGCCAAATTTTTTGCATGATAATTTTAGCAACCACAATTACAGGACCTAACCAACCTACAGGATCAAACAATTTCGCGATAGTCGATAAGACTTCCCTCTTAGTATACCCAGATTTTAATGAAATAGGAGTCACACTAAAATAAAACGAGTCCAACTGAGCGTTCCACTGAATTCCTAAAGTCTTTGAAGTACTCGATTCTATAAAGGTCAATAATTTAGCGTCAACTAAATGGTCCAAAGGTATGTCTTTCAAAATACTACGTTCGTTTGAAGTCCATTTTCTTAGCTGAAACTTAGCAGAGGCCAAAGCAGCGACGAGTTGATCACGAGCCATTAATGCAGTCGAAATGTCATGAGTCCCTGTCAAAACGTCGGCAAAGTACATGCACTTTCGTAGAATATGTGCTGCGAGAGGGAACTCAGCCTCAGAATCGTCAGCGAGTTGTAATAACGTCCTAATGGCAAGGTATGGAGCGCAGTTAACGCCAAAAGTCACTGTCTGTAATTCATAGTTCCTTACGGTCTCCGTCGGAGAATCCCTAAACAAAATTCGTTGAAAAGGGGTATGAGAAGGATCAACCCGAATCTGTCTATACATTTGAGTGATATCACAATTGAAGACGAATTTAAACAGACGCCACCTAAGAATAAGTAGAACTAAGTCTGCTTGTAAGGTAGGTCCTACGTAAAGGCAATCGTTTAAACTAATTCCATTAGAAGTTCTATTTGAAGCGTTGAAAACAACTCTCAATTTAGTTGTCTTACGTTCTAGTTTTACCACCGGATGATGAGGTAAATAACAAAAAGAGGTAGGAGATGAAAAATTTGGTAATACCGGTCTCATATGTCCTATGTCCAAATACTCCCTAACGACGTCATCGTACATCTCCTTAATTTCAGGTCTACGCAGTAAAGATGATTCGGTCCTAAGATATTGTCCCATAACACCAGGTCTTGAAGTCCCTAAAGAAAACTTTTCAGGAAATTCAGGATTAAATGGGAGAGTCACTACATATCGACCATCAGATTCGCGACGAGTAGTCGCTTTATAATTTTCCTCACAAAATTTGTCAAATGGAGACAGAATTTTTCTTTTAGGAGTTTCCTCAAGTTCCCAGAATCTCAAAAGATTTTTGTTAAGGCAATCTTCCTCTGAAAATTCGACATTCGTAGAATATACCTGAACTTGAGGTTGTACAACTGGACCAGTAATAATCCAGCCAAAAATAGTGTTCTGAGCTAGTAAAGAGCCCAAAATATTGCGACGGATTTCTCCCAACAGAATTCTTGGATATAAATCCGCGCCAAGCAAAAGATCAACAGGTCGACTGTCATCAAAATTAATATCGGCCAAACGAAGGTTTGGCAAATTTTCCTTTAAATACGAGTGGACTGTAAATGATGGTAAATTACCCGAAATATTTGGCAAAACAAGTGCCAATGTTTCCAATACAAGGGATGAATCGAGGGTGGAGCCAATTTTTAATGAACAAAGTTTTCTAGACATTGCCGTAACTGCCTGATTAACTCCTGAAATTTGAGCATTCGTCGAATGCGTCGAAATTTTCAGGCGATTTTGCAAACGTTCAGAAATGAACGATGCTTCAGAAGCAGGGTCAATAAGGGCACGGGCTGGGTACGTAGTACCCTGATGAATAAGATTCACCATAGCCGTCCCTAAAAGTACAGTCCTACTTTGTGCTGTATGAAATACTTGACGATTTGTAGGAGCTGTGGCATGATTGGCATTCGAAGATGATGCGATTGCAGGTACGGAGTTTGAAACTCGTGAAACAGAAACCGAACTAACACCCGAATTCGACCGATTAGTATCCCTAGAAACTTCAGAAGTTGGTAATTCACGGTGTAACATAGTATGATGTCTCTTGTTACAAATGGAGCAATTATACGAACTGTTACAATTTTTAGCTTCATGTGTCCTTGCGAGACAATTGACACAACAGTGAAACTTTTTTACCGTAGAAAATCGATCCGCAACAGATAAACTTTTGAATCGATGACAAGAACGTAAAAAGTGAACTTGATTCTTACAAAGAACACAAGAAGCACTTGAAGTTGAAGCGGCATTGGTATAATGCGCTTTGATTTTAGGTTCAGAAAGCCGTTTAGCAGATTCTGAACCCCTAAGATCACGTAAACAATCTAAAGTTTGGACTCTTTCTGTCAGAAAGAG
The DNA here is from genome assembly GCA_963682025.1 of Cordilura impudica. Taxonomy (NCBI): domain Eukaryota; kingdom Metazoa; phylum Arthropoda; class Insecta; order Diptera; family Scathophagidae; genus Cordilura; species Cordilura impudica. The sequence goes on along the minus strand of OY821517.1, from coordinate 209,497,449 downwards.
GTCCAAATCCTTCCAGAGTGACAAAGCTGATTTGTCCTTTATACTCTGTTCCCACAGACTAACAGTTTGCGAAGGTAACCGTTGAATACAAAGAAATACAATAATAGGATCCCAGCTGTGCGTCGAAATATTATAAATTGACATAGCCGTAAGGCAACCGTTTATTCCGCGTTGTAAAGTTTTTAATCCCGACGAGGTTTCCTTATCAAGAAAGGGAAGGCTAAATAGCGATTTTAACTGGTTATTAACCAGCATACGCGGATTATCATATGTGTCCCTCAAGTTGCGCCACGCAACATCAAAACCTTGATTAGTGAGAGGGCATTTCGAAACAATTTCCCGAGCTTCGCCACTAGTTTTCCGAACTAGATGGCATAGCCGCTCAATATTGCTAAGTCGAGAGTTATTGATATAAACCGCTGTAAAAAGATCCCTAAAAGTGGGCCAAGAAATGTAATCGCCCTCAAAAACGTCGGTATCGCATGGCGGAAGCGTTAAATTATGACAAAAGTTGTCAGCTGAATTGAGGTTTACACTCGGAGACTGGGACTGCTCTTTCGGTGTCGCGTTGGATTTAAAATGATGTAATCGTTCATTAATCCTAGATAAACAATTAACGTACGCGTTAAAAGTGGCTTCATATTTCGATTCAGCCGCGTCAAAATCCGCCGGTTCCGCGTCATCCGAATTTTCTAAATATGATAAACAAGTACGATATGTCGATTTTACTTGTTCCCAAAGCAAGTCTAATTCTTTTCCACGAATTTCAAGATTAAATACCGAATGTAACTCCTCACGAATATCGTTGAATTTCGCCTCAAATTTAATGAGCGTATCCGAATCGCGAATAAAAATATCAAGTGCAGTTCCCGGCATTTTGGTTCGAATTTATTTTAAAATAAGTTAATTTAATTTAAATAACAATATAAAAATTCGTTAAAAAAAATCCGAAAAAATAATATTATATTATAAAATAATAATATAAAACTACATATATTAAAAAATTTTATTTTCTTAATATGTGGTATTATTTTAACAAATTACAAGCAATCCCAAAATTTAAACAAAAAATAAAATTAATAATAAAAAACACACTGGATATGTCGCGACTACAACGGACAGTAGAGTGACTAACAATGGTATACAAAAAACAAACCAACACAATGCGTGTGCGTATATATTAGTGTGAAGAGAAATGAACACACTCTTGAGCATAAAAAAAAACCAACGCGTGAACGTATAGAGAAATAAACTCTATTCAGCTTAAGCAGCTTAAACACGAAAAAAAAAAAAAACGTTCGCGTGAGCGTAGATGTATAACACAAAGGAGAAAAACCGATTTAGTTATGTTTAAATGTAAATCTGTTTAAATTATTATTATTTGCACTAAACACTTTTTTTAAAAATCCCGACGGCTTTTTCTCTTTCCTTCGAATAAAACAAACACGATATGATTATTTATATTATTACTTGCGCTAAACACTTTTTAAAAATCCCGACGGCTTTTTCTTTTTATTTTCGATTAAAACAAACACGATATAATTAATATTACCGTCTACGTAAAGAATATACACGTAATGTAACGTAACGCGTAGGGTTGTAAAACGAAAAGTACGTAAAAAATAGTATTTTAATAATGGACTTTTTTATTTTTAAATTAATTTTTATTATACACTTTTTAAATTTTAAATTTTTTGATTTGCTCACACATAAAAAAAACTGAACTATACGCACCTTTAGTTTAAATTTGATTTAAATTGTAGTTGCAGCGAAGGGTTGTTTTTGCAGGTTCTTGCTGGTGTTGACAAGATGAAGGCTTTGGGAATGTTGAAATTAATAATTTTTAAAAATTTTCCAAATTTTTCCTCAGGATCCGGTTCGCAGGACCAAATGTTTGCGTATGTAGCAAAAAAGAAATAAAACACAATTTAATTTTAGGTTTGATACGTAGAGAAAATAAGATCTATATTTTATTTGTATATACAAATGTATACAAGATGTATTACCTTTTTTTAAAAATATGCACAGCGGATGGTGTTTATGTGTACGAATTGTACGAAGGTACCAAAACGATTGATTTATAAGTTAAAAAATAAAAGAGAGAAGGTGACGAGCAATATCTAAGTACCGTTAACGGTTTTACTAGTTAAAATCTATGTAAACACTCCTTTCAACGATGTATAAAAAAAGGAGTTTCATAGATTTTAACCCAGAATTAACCCAAAAATGGCTAATTGACTCAAAGGCGGAAAAGTACAAAGAAAATATTAAATTGTACTTAAACACGATATATTCTAAATTATACCCTTACCCGATGGGTGTATCAGACTTTGTAAATTCCGAAATGCGAAGTATGCTTAAAGACGGCATAATTCGACCATCCAGGTCACCGTACAATAACCCAGTATGGGTGGTTGACAAGAAAGGTACGGACGCACAGGGAAATGCAAAGAAGCGTTTGGTAATAGATTTTAGAAAGTTGAATTCAAAGACCATAGATGACAAATATCCGATACCAAATATTGTGGCTATTCTATCAAATCTCGGGAAGGCTAAGTTTTTCACAACCCTTGACTTGAAATCAGGATTTCACCAAATTTTGTTGGCTGAAAAGGATAGGGAAAAAACAGCATTTTCGGTGGGCAATGGAAAATACGAGTTTTGTAGGCTCCCCTTTGGGCTGAAGAACGCGCCTAGTATTTTTCAAAGAGCAATAGATGACGTGCTTCGAGATCAAATAGGGAAATCATGCTATGTTTATGTTGATGATGTGATCATCTTCTCGGAAAGTATGGAGGGGCATGTTGAGCATATAGCATGGGTGTTGGATAGGTTAAATGAAGCTAACATGAGAGTTTCACGCGAGAAGTCAAATTTTTTTAAAAAACAGGTTGAGTATCTGGGTTTTGTGGTATGCGAAAAGGGTATTACAACGAGTCCCAGCAAAATAGAGACGATTAAAAACTACGAGCTGCCCACCACACTATTTAATGTTCGTTCCTTCTTGGGCTTGGCAAGTTATTACAGGTGTTTTATCAAGGATTTTGCATCTGTAGCCAGACCACTGACTAACATACTAAAAGGGGAGAACGGCAATGTGAGCGCTACCCGGTCAAAGAAAATACCAGTGCGCCTTAACGAGGAACAGTACCAGGCATTTGAAAAGTTGAAAAGGGTTCTCACATCTGAAGATGTCTTGTTGCTTTATCCGGATTACAATAAGTCATTTGACGGACGCTTCTTCTTTGGGTATTGGGGCGGTCTTGTCGCAGGACGGAAAACCGATTACCATGATATCCAGAACCCTGAAAGACTCCGAATTAAATTTTGCAACCAACGAGCGAGAGTTGCTTGCTATAGTGTGGGCTTTGAAATGTCTCAGAAACTATCTGTACGGTGTAAGGAATTTGAATATTTACACTGACCACCAGCCACTTACGTTCGCAGTTTCGGATCGAAACTCAAACGCGAAAATAAAACGATGGAAGGCATTTATAGACGAGCATAACGCACATATTTTCTATAAGCCTGGAAAGGAAAATTTCGTCGCGGATGCTCTATCGCGGCAAAACATTCATGCTCTTGAAGAGGAGGCACAGTCTGACCGTGCAACAATACACAGTGAACAATCCCTGACCTACACAATTGAATCAACCGAAAAGCCTGTAAATTGTTTTCGAAATCAGATAATAATAGAACAGAGCGAAGTTCCCTCGACACGTACGATAATTATGTTTGGTGAGAAAACCAGACATCTCATAAATTTTTCCAATAGAGAAAACTTAATGCAAATAGTCTACGATGCAGTTAAAAAAGATGTAGTGAACGCGATTCACTGCGAACTGCCAATACTGGCATTCATACAGAATAACCTAGTAAAAACTTTTCCAACAACAACTTTTTGGCACGCAAGCCGAATGGTGATTGATATATTTAACAAAAGTGAACAAAAGGAAATAGTAGTCACTGAACATAACAGGGCGCATAGAGCCGCTCAAGAAAATACGAAGCAAATTTTGCAAGATTATTTTTTTCCGAAGATGACCCGTTTGGCTAATGAAATTGTCGCAAATTGCAAAATTTGCAGAAAAGCTAAATATGACCGACACCCAAAAAAGCATATTATAGGCGAAACGCCCATTCCTTCTCACGTAGGCGAAATATTACATATCGACATATATTCCACAGATAAAAAATTTTTTCTAACCTGTATTGACAAGTTTTCAAAATTCGCGATTGTTCAACCCATTGACTCTAGAACAATAGTAGATATAGAACCACCAATCTTACAGTTAATGAATTTTTACCCCCACGTAAAAACCGTATATTGCGATAATGAACCCTCTCTGAACTCAGGAACGATTCGGTCTCTTTTATTAAATCGCTTTGACGTGCAAATTGTAAATGCGCCACCGCTCCACAGCACGTCGAATGGGCAGGTGGAAAGATTTCATAGTACTCTTGAGGAAATTGCAAGATGTTTGAAAATCGAAAGAAACTTAAATGACACAGTCGAACTGATACTTCAAGCGACAATAGAGTACAACAAGACTATCCACTCGGTGACAAAAAAACGGCCCATTGACATAGTCCATGCATTCCCGCCGGAATTCGAGGCAGAGATTAGGGAAAGGGTAAATAGGGCCCAGGACGTTCAAATGCAAAGACTGAATGAGACAAGACAGAATAGAACCTTTCAAAGGGGTGACAAAGTACTTGTAAAAACAAACAGGAGATTGGGAAATAAACTAACACCTCTATATATAGAGGAAGAAATAGAAGCTGATCTGGGAACGACGGTTCTGATAAAAGGGAGGGCGGTCCATAAGGACAATTTAAGATAAGTTTCTTAATTTATGCTTTTTCATTTAGGATTTTGATTGCGCTGTTTCTTGTCGCGACAACAACCGCCAAGCTGACCGACTATTCGAATTCAGACTACATACCTCTGACAGATGGTGACGTAGTAATATGGCAGGGATATGAATATTTGCGGCACTCATCAAACCTTACCATGTATTCAGAAATGGCAGAAGAAACCAAGTTGTTGACGAACCATTTTCCCCAGTCACATATGAGAAAAATACTTGACGCCGACATAGGTCATATCAATACGCTTTTGGAAACAGTAAACATCCACCACAGATATGCCAGAAGCATCAACATCTTGGGAACTGCTCTAAAGGTGGTCGCCGGAACCCCTGACTTTGACGACTTTGAGCAGCTAAAATTTAAACAACAGCAACTTATTGAGTCCGCTAATAGGCAAGTGGTTATAAATACTCAGGCACAAGAACAAATTAATAAATTATCAGAGACAGTCAACGCAATTATTAGGGATTCAAAAACTAAACAGATCGATACTGGTCACCTTTATGAAACACTACTCGCAAGAGATAGAATCCTAATTTCAGAGCTGGAAACATTAATGTTGTCGGTCACCCTTGCAAAGATTGGAATAATAAACCCAGCAGTTCTTGATTCTAATGATTTAAACAAAACAATCACTGAGCGCTCTACAGGTATAACCATAACTGATCTAATGGAAATAGCAAATGTTAGGGTCCTATTGAATGATAAATTTATGCATTTTCTTATTAAATATCCTAAGCTAGGTTTAGTATGTAAAAAAATAATCTTATATCCCGTTGAGCATAATAATACCATTCTTGATTTTGCTGATGAAAATAACATAGCAGACTGCGGTAATAAAATGGTGTCAATTGGAAATTGTACCGCCACGCTTACAACAACATTCTGCAGGAAGCTGTCTCATATAACATGCGCACAGCAACTTCATTCTGGCGGCATAGCACATTGCACAACTCGTCCAAGCCATCTTGAACCTCTGACAGTCATTGACGATGGCGTTATCATTATCAATGATGAAACCGCTACAATCAGGACTAGCGATGCCCACGAGCAGATTGTGACGGGAACGTATCTTCTCACGTTTGACGACGAGGTCAGGGTCAACGACTCCTTATATCAGAACCTGAAGAACTATGTAAAGAAGTCTCCAGGCCCAGCATTGTCAACGCTTCTCAACATAACAAGCCATCAGGAAATACTGAGCTTACCGTACTTAAAAAGGCTGAGTATGGAAAATTCCCAGTATATTAACGAGATTGGAAAGGGACTGATAAAATGGCCTTTGATATCTGGGTTGGTCGCGATTACCTTTTTGGTCCTTTGCTACACCTCGTTCAAGCTTTACAAAAAACATCAGAGGGCTCGGCGCCAACACAACATTCAGGATTTAATTGATGGCCTCAGGAAGTCCGAGGACGTCCTTCACTTAAACGAGGGAGGAGTTAACACATCCGCGCAGCAACAAGGTGGTTGCCTAGCTAAACATGCATAGTAGTCAGCTCATAGTGCACCATCAGCGGTTTTTGCGTATGCTAAAGAATAAACAACAACACAGCGATCACTGCTTTGGCTGACAACAATGTTGTGGACGTTGCTTGTCTAATATATGACACCAAAAATAAATGCAAGTTCGGCAGTCTCAACGGGTTTAATTTTAATTATAAATTTTTGTTTTGTGAATGATACAGTTAGTTCTATTTTGGAATTCATTTAATAAAGAATATTTTATTAAAACTTATATAAACAAGAAATTTTAAGAAACTGCTATCTGTAAAATTTCAATTTTTAATGAAACTAAAAGTCAAGACTTTATGCTTTCGAGGCTAGACAAAGTTTACAGTACAGAATGGCCTAAAAAGAAATAAAATGATTTATACTGTTTTAAAAATATTCACAAAACAAAAATTTTAAAATTCATGGAGCAAATATAGAAATTTTTAATAATACAATATATAATTTTTAATAAAAAAAAAATATAACAATCCTTAGTAATAAAAAAAAACAAGAAACCCAAGAATTAGAAACACATAAAAAAAATTTTGTACAATTTTACAAACAACAAAAACAATTTGTAATTGTAATTTTTTTGATAATTTTATATTTTTATAAAAGGGAGGTATAGTGTATCCATTACAAAGTTGGAGACGTACCCAGCGATTTCATACAGTTAAGTATGCTAGAAGGGGGCCCAATAACATCAATAGCTAGCCGTCGCTCAAACTTGTAGGGCTAATATTGGACAAACTATTTTCTAATTTTAATAAATAATTTTTAATCACAATTTTTTCTACTGATTTTGTATTTAAAAATGAAAAAACACAAATAAACCATTCATAAAAGACACACTTTAAAATTTCTTTCTAAGTTTAAAAAATAATTAAACACTAGCAATAATTCACAGAAGAAAACAATTCACAGTTTACATTACAAGAAAAAAAAAACAACAACAAAAACTATTTCAGAAATCACTTCGGTATTCTTGCATTTCCAGTCGGGTTTTTTCCAACTTATATTCTATTTCTCTCACTCGCAACTTCTCCATAAATGCATTGTGCCGCTTTCATTTCCTTAAATTGTTTCTGTTGAAGATCGACTAATTTATCTAGCGATCTATAAATCCTTTTATTGTTTTGATCTTGATCCCTGTGATACGCCACTGCCAATTTTATTGTTTCCAGGAGCTCTTTCTGTATAACAAGTTCGGCCTGCAGTGCGCCAACGAACTTTTAAGAGGGTCTTTTTGGCTAAGCGAAGTTTTTTGCGGTGCAAAATTTTTTTGGCGGTTAGAATCTGCAGCATCCATAGTAGCTGGCGGCATATTTTCAATTATTCCTTCTTTATCCTTTGCTCTATCTAACGCATCACCAATACCAGTAACATTTCTTCTGTGACAGGTGTTTCGGTAAGGCCAACGGCATTGGCTTCCTTTAAAGTTAACAAAAGTTGTAGTTGGCCTTTATTTGTAGTCTTCATCCTGCAATAACAATAAAATATTTATTTATTTACTTAAATTTTGTTTTATCGAAATACTACTTACATTATGTAAACTCCCGTCTGCTTTGTAAGTGAATTTTTTTAAGGGAAAAAAGGAAATTGAAATGCATTGAGAATAACTATTTTTTCCCACCGAATTTTTTTCTCCCTTCACACGGCTGATAAGAATGGAATAAAAACGTCAAGCGAAGGATTTTTTATTCATAATAAGAGAGAGGGGAAAAGTGAGAAATTTCATGCGGAATTTTCGTTTAGAATTGGGCTGATCATATTGACTGGGCATTTAGTTGATAATCGGATCCTTAACACTTGCAACATGGACTTTCTTTTGGTAAAATTTTGTTATATTTTGAACCATTGTTTTCCATCAGAACTTTGAGCATACTGGTCCTCCGTAGAATGCAAAAGGATTGTCGAGGCTAAAAAACAGAAAATCTCGCCTTTTTAAAAGATACGCAAAATCCTGTTCAACTTTAGATTATGCTTAATATTCTACCGCTCGCGCTGATTATAATTTACTGAATAATAATTGCTATACGAGTTATTTGGATAATTTAAAATCAAACTGCTAATAACCCAAAGTCCTTCTTTGACTTTGTACGTGTTAAACGCAAATCTTCGTCGTTACCGCCTACAATGTTTTGCAATGATAATTCATCCTCTGATTATCTTGATATTGCGAATATGTTTGCTGTTTTCCAGTCCATATATAGCAATTCTATTTCAAATACTTTAACCGTCGCTAACTATCCATATTTAATAAAAGTTGCATCGGTATCAAATATTCCGCTCTTTGATACGGAAACTGTTTTTAAGTCTCTGATTCAGTTGAAATTTTCATTAAAGCCTGGTGTTCCTGCTTGTATTTTGAGAAATTGCGCTCAAATTCTGAGTGTGCCGATAACGTGTATTTTCAAGTCTTTTGCAAATTGCTTATTTTCCTATTTCTTGGAGAGAATCATTTTTTATACTGTTGACGATCATCACTGAACGGTTCATATATTTAATCTTATTTTTATATAATACAACCCTTTATTCATACCTTAAAACACAACTCTTGTTCTGTTTATTGCAACTCAGTGTGTGTGGATTTTAATCTGTTAATTTTAGTCAGTCTATCTTTACAACTCTACTAGTGAACATTAAAAAATTAATAAAAGTAAATAAAACAAAACTAACCAACTTTTACAGTCCATTTAATTCGCAAACATTTTTTGGTCCTTCGAACCGGATATCATCGGTAGTGTTGAAAAGTGAAAGGTATTGTGAAAAAAATACATAATCGAAAACATACATACGCGTCGCGCAGAAAGGTGTAGTTTTCTCGTTATTTCCAATTCTGCGATAAGGACAATCGTGCAAACAGACAATTCGATTTCTTGGAAATAAGTACATATTGTTAAAAAGTGAAAGACTCGGTATTGTGGAAAAAATACATAATCGAAAACATACATACGTGCATAAAGGCGTAGTTTTCTCGTTGCTTCCATTTCGACGGTACGGACAATCGTGCAAACAGACAATCGGTTTATTGGAAATAATTACAAGTGTCTACTGGCAGTGAACATTTCGCAGTCGCAACAAAAGTGTCATTAGAAAAACAGCAACATAATCTTTAGTATAGCAAAATACAAGTGTTTACATGTGATTCCCCTAAACAAATATCCAAAGTATGTAAAAAAAAAATGTGTGATTGTGAATGTGAACAAGTTAAAATCAGTTGAACTCAAAGTTGTCAGAATCCAATTAGAATGTCAAAAATTCAATCACAATAAAATTTGCACACAGCAGTAGCTTTTAAACTCAATTAGAAAAATAAAACTGCAATTAGAGTACAATTGAAATCAACTGAAAACAGCGAGGTAGGCTTAATTGGAAATTATGCAGTTTTATAATGCAAAAAATATTATTGGTTTGTGAAGTTACTGGAAATTTTAAATACAGCAAAGTTCGAAACAGTTGTTAAAATAAAATTTGGGCGGAAATACATTTAATTTCGAAATGGAGGAATTAAAGAAAAAAACGTACACAAATCAAAAGAACAATTATAAAAATTCACAAGTTTATTAACAGTCCACAAGCAAGCTATAATGATACAAAGGTACGTATTGTAGAAATTGATAAGACTTATGAAAAATTCAAAGATTTGCAAGATGAAATTGATATCTTGAGTGTAACTGAAGATGAAATTAGAAAAGAGAATGAGTACAGGGATGAAATAGAGGAAATGTATTTCTCAACCAAATCTATTTGGGCTGCACAATCTCAAGATAATCTGGAAAATACCATTGTTGAAGGTGCTGCGGCCAGTAGTCTAAATAATGACTTGACAATACAGGCCATAGTACAACAACAGTCAACAACGACTTCATTGCTTGAAACTATGTCAGCCACCTTATCAACATTTGCCAATTTGCATACGACCGAACATTCGCCAAGTACCATTCATTCTGAATTACGTTTACCGTCCATACAAATGCCGAATTTTGATGGTGATCTTTCAAATTGGATCAGGTTTAAAGATTTGTTTAATGCATTAGTTGATTCTAAGACAAATTTATCTAACGTCGAAAAGTTAGAGTATTTACGAACAAAATTAAAGGGTGAAGCTTCTACAATCGTTAAACATTTAACTGCCACTAATGATAATTATAAGATTGCATGGGATCTTATAAAAGCTAACTACGATAAACCTGACGTCATTCAGAGGAAATATTTTGCATTATTATTTGATCAAAGATCTGTAAGATCTGGTAATTCAGTTGACTTTCGACAATTTTACAACAATACCATTGAGTGTTACAATGCTCTGAAAGTTATGAACGATAACATAGATTCCTGGGACTGCGTTTTATTGTATTTAATCGAGAAAAAATTAGATCAGGATACACTTACTCTTTGGCATAGACAACAGAAGGATGATGAAACTCAACCATTTCCTCAATTACTAAAGTTTTTTATCAAAACGTGCAATCGAGCTTGAAAATATTCAAAAAACCAGTCAACCACCGAGACATGCTGTACGGGAAAAAGTCGCAACAATGGCCTGTACAACTCAAACCTGTCCACTATGCAACAGGGACCACCCTTTATATTGCTGTCAACAATTTAAATCATTGATTATCGATGAACGGAGAGAGGTAGCTCGTGAAAATAAACTTTGTTTTAATTGCCTTAGGGATAAACACTTTTCAAAGGATTGCAAATCAGGTTCTTGTAAAATATGTCATTTGAAACATAATACCCTACTTCATATAGGTGGTAATATAACAACATCTAACAACATTCTACAATCTAGTGACCATAACGAAGTTCCACCATCGATTAGTAAAAATTCTTGTCAACAAATTGCACATCAGGCAACGCTTTTACCAACCGCAATCATCATGGTCCGAGATAAGAATAACAGTTTGCAACCATGTCGTGCTCTTATTGACTCTGGAGCACAATCGACGCTTATTTCTGAGGCTTGTGTTCAACGATTGAAGCTAGATCGCTGTCATGACAATACATTACTTTATGGTGTTGGTGGCTTAAATCCCACGTATACAAAGGGAAAAGTTCAGCTTGAAATATATGCTAAAAATGTTAAAAAAATAATTTTCGTCAAAACTTATTGCTTATCTTATTTGACACAGTATCTTCCAACGCAGACGATCAACAGTAAAAAACTGTAGTATTTTCAGAATCTGGAACTCGCAGATCCAGCTTATAAAAAGAAAAATCGTATCGATATCATTATTGGCGCAGACGTTTTCGCACATTGTATATCAGAAGGCAAAAAATCACATCCATTAGGTTCTCCAATTGCAATTAAAAAAATATTTGGTTGGATCGTTATGGGAAACGTTAATGTAGATACTAAACACTCGACATTTATAGCTCATGTTTATACTGGCTTAGACCTACAATTACAGCAGTTTTGGGAAACAGAAGAGTGTGACCTTCAGCATAAATTTCAAAGCCCCGACGAACAGAAAGCCGAACAACATTTTAGGGACAATATTCAAAGACAACAAGATGGAAGATATATGGTTAGACTGCCATTTAAGACTGATAAAATTGAGATTGGTGAATCAAGATCAGCTGCTGTGAGAAGACTCGTGTCAACGGAACGTAAATTTGCAAGAAATTCAGATCTTGAAGTCGAATTCCATAAATTTATGGATGAGTATCTAGATCTCAACCACATGGAGATTGTTCCACAGGAAACAGAACAGGGTTACTACATGCCTCATCATGCAGTTTTGAAGCCATCTAGTACAACTACGAAACTACGCATTGTGTTTGACGCTTCGTGTAGAAGCTCGAACAATTCTTCATTGAACGACCATCTTTTAGTTGGACCAACTGTCCAAAATGATTTATATACAATTATACTTAAATTTCGAAAATTTCAAATAGGCTTTACTGCTGATATTGAAAAAATGTATCGCCAAGTACTGATCCACCCCCGAGGACAGACGCTACCAACGTATTTTATGGCGGACTTCTCCAAATGAACATGCTGCAGCTTATTAACTCCGAACATTTACGTATGGAACTGCAGCAGCTCCATTTTTAGGAATACGTACATTACAACAAACGGCATTTGACAATTGCGCAGAACATCCAGCCGAGGCAAATGAGATAATAAACAACTTCTATGTCGATGACTACATGTCGTGTGCACCTGACGTTCCAACTGCCCATGCACTTCGTTTAACTATATCTTCCATACTATCGAGTTCAGGGTTTAACCTACGTAAATGGTCATCCAATTCACAGCAGTTTAGAGAAACCATCAGTCCTGAAGATGAGCTTTTGTATCTGAGACGATCATTGATAATTCATAGACTGTGAAAACCTTAGGTTTATTATGGAACACCACAACGGATTGCTTTGAATATAGCGTTTGTTTTCAGGAATCGGTTGACAGAATAACAAAACGTCGTGTTTTATCAGACATATACAAAATCTTCGACCCAATTGGATGGTTGTCGCCAGTGGTTATTATGTTTAAGATATTCATGCAGAAACTCTGGCTGAAAGGAGTTGATTGGGATCAGGATTTGCCTAACGATTTAAAAAATGAATGGATATTACTAAAACAGAATATGCAACACATAAAAGATCTTCAGATACCAAGGTGGTTTAATTTTAACATGGGTGATCACGTAGAACTACATGGATTTTCAGACTCTTCTGAACTAGCTTATGCGGCTGCGATATATATACGTGTCATTGGACGAGATGGTTCAACATCAACGTCTTTATTAACCTCCAAGACTAGGGTTACTCCAATCCGACAAATCACACTACCTCGTTTGGAGCTCTGTGCCGCCCACCTGATGGTTAAACTCATGATAAAGGTAAAGGAAGCATTACACTTGGAAGATGTCGATTCGTTTGGTTGAACAGATTCCACGATCGTATTGGCGTGGATCAGTGATCATCCGAGGCGATGGAAGTCTTTTGTGGCAAATCGTACGTCTTTCATTATACAACATTTACCTGCTAGTCAGTGGAACCATATTCCATCGAAACAAAACCCAGCTGACCTAGCAACAAGAGGTATCTCATCTGTTGATATCATTAAAAATACCTTATGGTGGCAAGGACCACCAATTCTACTGAAATTTCAAGTAAAGCCCTATTTGTCAAACTTGGTTCTTGATGATAATGTTCCTGAGAAAAAGAAAACCTTTATTGCAACTGCGATTTCTGTCAAAGTTGGGGATATAGATTTAACAGATCAGTACTCTAGGTACAGCAAGTTGCTTACAATTACTGCATTGTTACTTCGGTTCGCCAACGCTAGAAATATGCATACTGATAGAAAATTTGGTTTCATCTCTACAGAAGAACTCGAAAATGCTCATGCAGCGATAATAAAACTATCTCAGAAAATGTCCTTCGAGAAGGAAATACGACAATTGGCTTCAAATAAGCCACTTTCATCAACACACAAACTTGCTGCACTAACTCCCTTTTTGGATAACCAAGGCATGTTGAGGGTGGGTGGTCGTCTTGAGAACGCTTACATCAATTACGATCAAAAACATCCCTACATTCTAAACAAGGACAACAAGTTTACATCACTCATAGTCAGGTATTACCACATGGAATATCTTCATGCTGGTACGCGGCAGATGCAGTACTTACTAAGTCTGAAGTATTGGATCCCAGATGTTACATATCTCATTAAGCGCATATATTATTCATGTACGTCTTGTATGCGACTTCGGCAAATACCGTACCATCAACGCATGGGTGATCTCCCAAATTATCGTGTGCAACCAGGTTCGACATCATCAACATCGGAGTTCACTTTGCGGGTCCAATATTCATAAGATCTTGGAAAGGTCGTGGTTCAAAAAGTTACAAGTGCTGGATAGCTGTTTTTGTATGTCTGAGTACAAAAGCCATTCATCTTGAGGCAGTGACTGAGCTTTCCACTGCGACAATGCTGGCATCTCTGCGTCGTTTCGTATCCAGACGCGGAAAACCACTTCACATCTACACCGATAACGGTACCAACTTCGTTGGTTATAACCAGGAATAACGACAACTATTCGATTTTCTTCATACCAATGAGAATGTAATAGGCCAAGAACTCTCAAATCAACAGATTCAGTGGCATTTTATACCCCCTTCAGCACCTAACTTTGGCGGCGTTTGGGAAGTGGGTGTAAAATCGATAAAATTTCATCTCAAACGCGTTCTAGGAAATTCTACTACGACATATGAGGAGCTAGCTACACTACTCTGCCAGACTGAGTGCTGCCTTAGGTTAGGTTAGGTTGAAAGTGGCTGCTAAACCAAAGGAAAAGCACACTTAGACTCTGGGGTCCATTGTGATACCACGGGACGAATAGGTGTTTCCCTCAGTCCCCACCGTAGAACCAGTTTGAGCTCCTCATGAAGCCCCTGATATGTGAAATGTCCACATTTGAGAGATCAGAGAGATCGTGAAGAAACGGCGATCCCAATGTTCGAAGTCTCGTTCTGGAGAGCGCCGGGAATAGCAAAGGAAGTGCTCTATGCTCTCCACCTCCTCCACATCCATGCAGCTACGACAAAAGTCATTTGACGAGACCCTGAGGCATTCAGCGTGTCTCCCTATGAAGCAGTGTCCAGTGATAACAGCAACTACTGTTGAAATCTTCCTACGGGGGAGTGATAGTAGTGCGCTTATAATTTAGAGCCGGCCAGATCTGTCTCGTGATCCTGCACGTTGATCCTTTAGCCCATCTGTTGTCGGTTATGCCGGCGGTGTGAAGCCGAAGTTCCAGCCTACAAGATTCCAGGGGTATACCAACACATTCCAAGTCCGCTGGAACCCGTAAGGTAGTGCCCTCTCTTGCCAACTCGTAAGCTTTACAGTTTCCCGGTATATTCATGTGCCCTGGGACCCAAATGAGTCTGACGTCGAACTGCTTGGCCATCTCATTTAAAGACGTGCGGCAGTTAAGGATGGTTCTTGTTTTCAGGAACATTGATTCCAAAGATTTTACCGCGGCCTGACTATCAGAGTAGATGTTGACTGCGGTTGTAGACAGAATATTCCGACCCAACCAGCCAACAACTTCCTTTATTGCCAGTACCTCTGCCTGATAAACACTGCAGTGGTCTGGCAACCTGCGAGCCAGATTTAGTCCAAGCTCCTTTGAATAGACTCCGAAACCAACTTGACCACGCAGTTTCGATCCGTCAGTATAGAAATTTATCGAACGCCTGCTACCTGGAACCCGCTCTGACCAGGATTCCCTGGTTGGTAACAGAGTTTGGTAGTGTCGTTCGAATACACTCCTCGGAGTGGTGTAATCCACGTTCAATGGTAAGTTCCTGTTATTCCGGATCACTCCATGGCCACAATTATGACCACGCCATTGTATTGTGCTTCTTAGTCGAATGGCCGATGTGGCCGCCGACTGCTTTCCTAATATGTCCAACGGTATTAGGTGTAAGAGGATGTTCAAGGCATCCGTAGGTGTGGTACGATGGGCACCAGTAATACACATGGAAGCCATTCTCTGTACCCTTGCAAGAAGGTTGGTATTAGAGGCCTTCTCTAGTGCAGGCCACCAGACGATGACCCCGTAAAGAGTATTGGGCGAACCACCGCTGTGTAGATCCAGTAAGCAATTTTCGGGCTGAAGCCCCACCGCTTACCAATGGCCTTTTTGCAGGAGTATAAAGCTATAGCCGCCTTCTTCGCCCTTTCCTCCAAGTTCCGTCTGAAGTTCAGCTTCCTGTCCAGGAATACTCCAAGATACATGGCTCCATCAGAGAAGGCGATATCAGCACCGTAAAGAGAAATAGGATCGAAGGTAGGTATCTTATACTTCCTCGTGAAAAGAACAAGTTCCGTTTTGGTCGGATTTACCCCCAGACCGCAACTACTTGCCCAGCTAGATAGCATAGTGAGAGCCCTCTGTAGAATGTCTCTAAGTGTGGATAGAAACTTCCCATTTACGGCTATGGCCACGTCATCAGCATAGGCGACCACGTTGCAGCCTTGTCTCTCCAATGAAAGTAGCATTGAGTTCAGCGCTAAGTTCCATAGAAGTGGTGACAGAACGCCTCCTTGTGGCGTTCCCCTGTTCACGAATCGGGATATTAGAGTCGTACCCAATTTAGATGTTATCCCCCTGTTGGCAAGCAGATTTCCAATCAGTGAGATGATCACGGAATTCACTCCTAGACTAGATAGTGCCGCTAATATCGAGTCCGGTGTGACATTGTTAAAAGCCCCTTCTATATCCAAAAAGGCTCTCATGGTGTTTTCTCCTACCGAGAGCGATTTCTCGATGGTACTCACAAGCTCGTGAAGAGCTGTTTCGGTTGACCTTCCCTTGCTGTAAGCGTGTTGTCGCGTCGACAGCAGTTTAGGATCAATAACTCTTCGTAAGTAAGAATCTATCAAGCGCTCCATTGTCTTCAATAAGAACGATGATAGACTTATTGGTCTGAAGTCTATTGGGACGGTGTGTGAACTTTTTCCAGCTTTTGGAATGAACACCACTCTCGTCTCCCTCCACTTCAGGGGTATATAAGCTAAATTGATACAGCGAGTGAAAAGCCTACATAGCCAAGGGGAAATGTAGTCCGACACGTGCTGCAATTCAGCTGGAATGATACCGTCAGGTCCTGGAGATTTGTAAGGTTTGAAGCTTCCAATCGCCCAGTTCAGTGTTGGTATGTTGACTATCTCCGAAGCAATATCCATCGTACTAGCGTCTGAGTATCCTGACGCCTGAAGCGACGTAGGGGAGTTGCCCGGAAAATGGGTATCCAGTAGCAGGCTAAGTGATTCCCCACCAGAGGTAGTCCACACCCCCAATGGATCTTTCAGATAACCTAATGTGTGAGGGGTAGAAGCCAGAACCTTTCGCAACCTGGATGCTTCGGAAACGTCTTCTATATTATCACAGAATTATTTCCAAGAATCACATTTTGCCGTTCTAATCTTCTTCTTGTAGGTCCTAAGCTGCAGCTTGTATGCCAACCAATCCTCGTCCGCTCTTGAAGACTTTGCCTTGTTAAAGAGTTTCCTGCAGGAGTCTCTGCCCTGTTGCAGCTCGCTAGACCACCATGGTGGTTTCTTCTTGCCCTTTGGCCTTGCCGCGGGGCAAGAAACATCCAAAGATTTGTTAAAAACCGTCGTAATGTGATCCACTAGACCATCTATGTCCTCGGAATTACGCGGTTCAGATAAGGGTATTGTCGCCAATAACCCGGCAAAGGATTTCCTATACTTAACCCAATTTGTCCTCTTCAGATTTCTGGGGACACTTTCCACCGGGTCGTTTTCTCTAAGCAAAAATTCAATGTATCGATGGTCAGAAAAGGAGTGGTCGTCCAACACCCTCCAACAATCAATTTTATCAAATAATGTGTCCGATACAAAGGTAACGTCAAGAACCTCCCTACGAATGCTAGTTACAAAAGTCGGTTCATTTCCCTTTTTACATATATATAGGTTAGTACTAAATAAAAACTCCAAAAGTAACTCACCTCTTTCGTTCACATTGGTACTTCCCCAGATCGGATGATGTGCAGTGACGTCACAGCACAGCACTAGTTGATGTGTAGTCCTTTCGGCTTCCCGGATTAGCTTTGCCACATTGACTGGCGGGATAGGCCCAGGATCACAAAAATAGACCGAGGAGAGCCAGATTGATATCCCATCTAGCTCCAGGCTGGCCGCTGTTACATCCCTGTCACTGAAATTAGATAACAAGAAAATATTAAGGGTGTTCCTCGCCAAAATGCAGGTCCTTGGTGTACCTTTATCTTTAGCGACGAACAGCTTGTAATCAGGCGTCTTCAGTCCGCAAACCCTGCCTCCACAAACCCAGGGCTCTTGGATGAAGACTATGTCTACTTCACCTGTCGTCAGGCGAAGTAGAAGTGCAGTCGTGGCGGCTTTACAGTGATGGAGATTTATCTGTAGGAGCCGCATCATCTGAAGCTGCCTGCACATCCATCTCCATCACCGTGATTTCGGCCTCGTCCTCCGTGCTATCAAGGAGGTCATCTTCGCCACCAAATAGGCCAGAAGCGTCCCCCAGCAGTTCGGAGTCGGATGTTAAGTATCCTTCCTCCATGGCTGTTTGGGAGCTCTCCTCAGCCTGGACCTCACCTGTGGTCCCCTCCCAAGCAGATTTTTCTACTGGTTTGGCGATCTCCGTGATTGGTCCTTGGTCGCCCTTGTAGACTTTTACTTGGATTTGCCCAAAGCCGTAGGAAACTATGCCGTTTGTCCCGGTTAAATGCGGGAGGGATTCAACATTGAGTAGTAATACTACCTGTCTCCGGTTCCCCTCCGCATCACCAAATCTACCAATCTTCCAATTGTGTGTTGGAGTGCTGCTTTAACTCACGGCCATTATGTTTAAAGTTCGAAGGAGACACTGTTCCATTAACTCCGGGCCATTTCCTGATTCTTCGTCCGATGACATCCATACCCGATGAAAATTTGATGGCTGTTAATGTCAATCGACTTACCAGGTGGAAATACATGCAACAACTTGTTCAACAATTTTGGTCAAGATGGTCAACAGAGTACCTCAGTCTACTTCAGAAAAAGCCAAAATGGGTGCAAAAACTGAAAAATCTTCAAGTAGATGATATGGTGCTCATTAAAGACAATAATTTACCCCCCAAATTTGTAGCTATTGGGTAGAATTGCAACAATACATCCTGGTAATGACGGGCTCGTGCGTGTCGCAACGGTGAGGACGAAAAGTGGTCTACTGAAACGCTCTGTATCAAAGCTGTGCCCTCTCTTTATTGATGGTTGAAAGGTGTCCTTTCAAGGTGGGCCGATATGTTGACGATCATCACTGAACGGTTCATATATTTAATCTTATTTTTATATAATACAACCCTTTATTCATACCTTAAAACACAACTCTTGTTCAGTTTATTGCAACTCAGTGTGTGTGGATTTTAATCTGTTAATTTTAGTCAGTCTATCTTTACAACTCTACCAATGAACATTAAAAAATTAATAAAAGTAAATAAAACAAAACTAACCAACTTTTACAGTCCATTTAATTCGCAAACATATACCTTTGTATAAGTCAGGTGGTAAGGCAAATATACTTAACTATAGAAGAATAGCTAAGCTAAGTGTTATTTCTAAGTTAGTGGAGAAACTTGTTACTGAATGCCTCTCTTGTCAACTCGACTATGTCTCCATTTCAACATGGATTTTTAAAATTAAGATCAACAGTTACTAATCTTGTAGAATTTTCGACTCATGTTTTCAAAGGTTTCGTCTGTTGTGAGCAGACAGATGTGATATACCCTGATTTTAGTAAAGCTTTTGATAGGGTGGATCATAATATTTTACTTCTCATGTTTCGCAATATTGAATCTTAAATTATAAGAGTTACTTCTGGCGTTCCCCAAGGCAGTCATTTGAGCCCGTTATTATTTTTACTATTCGTAAATGATCGTCAAACTGTAATTTCGAATTGCAACGTCATTCTGTATACAGATGATATTAAGATATTTCACAGTTTCAATGACATAAATGGTCATATTACTCTTTAGCGTGAGCTTGATTTATTAGTTGAATGGTGTAATGTGAACTTGATGGAACTGAGTCTTAAGAAATGTAAACGTATAGTATTTCACAGAAAGGGGATAATTTCTAACGAGTATTGCATTAATGGTGTTTAATAATTTAAGAATAGGTTTACGAATTTTTAGAATTTAGTTTATTTTAGTTTCTTTTAAAGTCTAATGATCAGAGTATTTTTTTAATATAAAAAAAATATAACACAATTATTGTTCCGCTATTTATTAATTTCGTTTCGGCGGCCACAAATAGAAAATGAAATAAAATCGTATAATTTTACAAACTAATAAAAAAAAGTTTTTTATAGCAATAGATGAATAATGTTTTGTTTTTGTTTTTGTTTTTGTTTTTGTTTTTGTATGTAACCAAAATTGAACCTCTGTTCTGTTATACGCACTCATGTTGTCGAGAGCTTGTTACTAGCGTTAATGTAATACTAGTAGCAAGCTAATGTAGCTCTATTATATGAAGAGAACACAAGTAGATATTGTGGTTACAGTAACACCTAGCTAAAGGAGCCAACAGATAAATACTATAATATAAATACATGTATATAATGTAAAATATAAGTAAATGCAATAATAATGTAATATAGATAAAATGTAAAGTCATAACTAAATGCAATAATATAATGTAAATTATAAGGAAAATACTACAATGTAATGCAGATTATAATTTTAACTTAAAATACTAAAAGAGGATTAAGAAAGGTATGGACTTTCGCCAACATACTCCCCCTGAAGAACCACAGTTACTGATCGGTATAACGGCGAGGCAATTGACTTTGTTATGCTCCGACTCACATCGTCAGGATCAGGCTCCATCCATACATTAGGGAATGATATGCTGTATTGATGTTTAGAAATTTTTTGGGTAGAATCTGTGGAAAGAAAACATTTTTTTTTTTAGATTGACTTTTAACAATTTTATTTTTTATTAATTTGGATACTACTCGAACCCGACCGCCAGGTTTAGTGTGTACTTCATGTATACGACCTAGACATCATTGACCAGGTCTGCATTTGTCGTCTGTAATTGACACTAGGTCTCCAATTTTGGCTTCTGGTTGGGTTTTTACCATTAGGGCGTGCTTGTAAGCTTCCAGTTAATTAAATCGTTTTAAATCAGCTAGCGTGTTATTGTGAAATTTTTGATAAATTTTATCATTAATAAGTAACTTAAAAGATAACTTGACTAGATAACGACTAGCACGTTGAAAGTGGATGTCGATTTCGTGATCATAGATATAAGTTAACCTTGTGTCTCGATAAATGTTCACTGTCGCTACCTGCCGCCTACTTTAGAATGTGTCTTTTGTTTAGGGGGATGTAATAGCTGGAGAACAAACTCAGATATAGTTCCTTGAGATACACAATGTTCTTACTGGAAACTGTTCATGATTAGTATTGACGAAAAAGAGAATAGTATACAATAAAACGTTTTGAAAAACATGAGATATATGAGTAATGACTTGATCAATAGTACGATCGATATCATCTGGTGGTGATGAGATTATATTCAAGTTTTGAGAAGATTCTTCTTTATGTAAAACGGTATGATGCAGTTTTTGACAAGTACTACATCTATGTAAAGAATTACAATTATTGTACAATATTACACAAAATATTATACAAAAAATCATTCTTAGATTTAAATGGTAATGCTAAATATTTAGAGTATTGCGAAAGATAATGATTTCTTTCACTAAGCAAGCAATAAATCGGTTTTGGCTTTGAAGCCTTGCCAGTATGTATGTACAAGGGCTTGTTTTTTATTTTTGAAACTAGGCTTCTGACTGTGGTTATTGTTAAGAGTTACCGAAGTATTTAATTATTCTAATGTTCTAAGAATGCTTTCTAAAAACGAGAATAACTTGGAGTTTGGAGTCTCCGTCGATGATTTTAAGGATTGTTCCCAATCTTTCCTAGTGAATGGGTTAAGTTTCTGACAAACTAAATGTATTAATAACTGATCCCAAGTAGCAGTATCATTGCCCAAATTTCCAAGAGAGGAAAGGAATACTTGAATAATATCTAGTAAGGACTTAATGCCTTGAAAACTTCTATTAGATTTTGGAATGTTAAATAATTTTCGAATTAGAGTACATGCGATCACTCGCTTACTATGGTACCTTTCCCTCAAGATATCCCAAGCGGAGGTGTAATTGGCTTCCCTTACTTGAATTGTCTTAATAAGGAAAACTGCCTCTCCTAAAGTAATAACATTTTTGGATTTTCGAAAGAGATGCATTTTTATATACTAACAGTAAATAAATATCCCGAAAAGGGAACCAATCAATATAAGCCCCAGAGAATATCCGCAGGGGAATTTTTGGAAGTCTAGTATTCATGTATACTGTCCTATCCACATGGTAATTTGTCATTGCAAAAGTGTTACTAAGTGGAGAACGCCAACTATCAGTTGGGGGCCATCCGTCTAAAAGCATACCCTTATAAGTGCAATTGATGTCCGTAGAATCATAGTGCAATATATGGCACATCATTTATATTTAAAATACTATTACGAATGATTCGTGTAATGTCGTCATGCTGATACTACAACTGTTGAACTAAACAATCGAGCTCCAGATTAAGAATCTCAATAGAAGCACGAGTTTGAATCGAATTACTTTTCAATACGAATCTTTCATTTAGCTTTCGAACTGTGCTTAACAAATTTCGTTGTACCTCTATAAGAGTTTGTAATTCAGCCATTTTAATGGTTGCTTGAAATATGTTAAAATCTGAGAGAAATGATGAAACGAGTTATAACCAAGCACAGTTAATAACTAATCAAAAATTGTACGATTAATGTATAATATGAAATTGTACTAAATTTGTAATTTGAATTATTAAAGATAATAATCGCAGAATAAAATTCATATTGTAAACGTTTACTATTTCGTTTATGATGTACACTAAGGTGGTTCGTCAAAAAAAGTTGAGCTTGTCACCCCCTAGGATTAAAGATTAGTTGAAGACGATTCGGGAAAATATTTTTTTATTTTTTGCCACGCCCCTGGATACCGCCCTTTAGTTTTTTGTTCACTGCAGCGCCATTTTTGGTCCTATCATAACATGTTGCATGTCGTTGTGCATGGTTTCATTGTGGCTACATTTCTTTTAATCTGACGTCAAAAATTTCTCCGACTTTCAGTATCTCAGTTCCTACCCACCCTAAACGAAAGTAAAGCGTATTATTTTCATGGAACTTTTGCTTTAACAGTATTCAGTTCTATTCATAAACAGAAAAGTTACAGAGTTTTAAAAAATAATATTGCAGAACAGGGAACATAAAATACTGCAAAAACAAAAGCATAGGCATTCCAAAGTGACATTCTATTTTGCTCACATTTGATTTTGTCGTTCATTTATCAAATGTCAAAAATATTTTCTTTTCATTCTGAAATTGGTTTATTTAAATTCGTTATGGTTATCATTTTCAAATATATATATTCCACTTAATTTAATTACAATAAATAATAATTAATAAAATTTAATATTAAAACAAAATACATTTCGAAGCGTGTTATATCGAAAAAACAAAATTACCAACAATACGTCAAGTCATCCAATATTTTTATATTTGAGGACAAATGGTGCACCAAATATTTATAAAAATCAATTGGAGCAAACGAAAATTCATCTCATGAAATAATTGAAATACCAGGTAATTATGTCCAAAATTTTACGTACATATCAATAATAACTAATAACGTATAATTTGTTTTAGAATTTCCGTGCCATTCTCAAAATACTGAAGATTTTGAGCGGGTTGTTAGTGAATCCGCAAATAAGGTTACAGACGAAAGGCGCATGGGCTTTATATTTGCTAAAATAAGAAATCGAGAACAGTATAGCAATCTCAATTCTTGCCAAAATTTGTCTTAAAAAAGTTGTACGTCCATATTTTATTTTTAAAAGTTTCATCAATTAATGTGGCTTTCTTTTCACAAAACGAGTTGTCATATCTCAAAAACACAATATGAATTGACATATTTGATCATTTGATTAATGAATTTTTTAAACCTCTGTAACTTTTTTGTTTATGAATAGAAGTTAATGCTTTTGAAGAAAAAATTTCATGAAATTAAAGCCGCTTTCCTTGTGTTTCAAAATGGTCGGCATTAGGGGAGGTAGGAACCGAGATTGTAAAAATCACTACCAGAATTTGACGTCGGAGTCAAAAATTATTAAAGGGAGAAATGTAGCTATTATGAGGGCATGAACAACAGTATACAATATGTAATGATCGGACTATAAATGGCGACGTAGTGTACAAAAAACTAAAAGGGCGATATCCAGGGGCGTGGCAAAAAAATAAAAAAATTTTTTTCCGAATCGTCTTCAACTAATCGATAATCCTAGGGGCTGACTGGCTCGACTTTTTTTTTTCTATGGCGACCAAACCACCTTAATGTACACATGTGCAATATATTAAGTATGAGTTATAAACTAACTAAACGTTACTGTTTTGTCTTGTATACAAATCCAAATCAAAGTGTAAACGTTAAGACTACGTTTGTACAGATGTACAAAATGAGATTGATATTTCTTACAAGAAATATATAATGCAATATATACGCATTAATGTACAGAAGTACTAAGTGATATTATAACACGATTTGTATTTGTAAAAGACAAAAAAATATAACGATATGTATGCGTATTTAAAGCATATAACGCTATGTATGCGCATTAAAGTATACTAGCAGATTCCAGCGCTCGAAATTCGAGCGCAATTTCTAGGCAGCTTTATTTTTCAACTTAGCCAATTCACAAACCAACACTTTTATGGTTTATTATTATTGTGAATGAAGATAACACACTCATTAACAAACACATTAACAAATTTAATAAAACACACATAGCATATGTATAATATTATGTATGTGTTTAGTAGCAACTTTAAATGGAATTTACTCAAAATAAAGGAACAAATTTAAATGTCCGTAAATCTGCAAAACGGCTAAAAAGAAATGCTTTTCAAATCACATACGTTTGGTCAAAATCGGGAAAAAACGGTAGAACAAAACATCGGTCACAAGAAATCGCCTAGCCTATTAATATTATAGATAACGCAATATCTGCGCATTATTATACAGATGTAGTAATAGGCCCAATTCACACCACGATTTTTGACGACGTCATTTTTCTTAATTCCCTTTTGAAGCTGCTTCCAAAAACCTATTGCATTCATACGATGATTTTTAGTTTCATGTCTTTTTTTAAATCTGCTTTAGTTTATTTTTTGCATTAAAAAAATATAAAAAATATATGAATTAATCTAAATTCAAATCATCTTTTTTATTTTTCAATTCAATTTATTTATTTGTTAAATATTATTTATATTATTTCACTAGCTGGACCCGGCAAACGTTGTTTTGCCCTCAATGAATTTTTTATTTTACTTAGAATCTGTATATACCTATATAAAAAAACGTTTTTGCATTTGTTGATCTTAATTGAAAACTGTTAAAGAAAAGCCATGTTTTATTTATGAAAATGAAAACAAATATTTATTGTAATTCTAAAAAGAATGAACAATAGCTCTGTTTCTGTACTTACACAAATTTGCACAATTTTACACAAAGTTACACAAAGTTACCCAAACGTGTTTCTTTACTCCAAAATTGTGTAAATGAGAGCGATTTATTTTTTCTCTTAACGTCAAAATGCGTTTCTCTTTTACACAAAGTTACCCGAAAAAATTCTTCGTGTAAATTTGAGTAAAGTCAGAAACAATCAGCTGTTTGAAACGTCAGCAGTAAAACATATGTTTTGTTTGTGAAAAAAATTAACAAAAGTGAAGCGAATTTTGTGCAGTGAACATTGCATAAAATTTTCACAGCAATAAATAAAGTGTTTGTGTAGTTTATATTACATAAGGTTTTAAAATAATTAAATTTCAGACTTCTGCAATGGAAACCAATAGCGAAAAGGTAAGTGAATGTGCGTTTATAAATCCCGAAATAAAGTAACATTGTTTTTTTGCAGGCGGGAGATTATGTCGCACCGATAGGTCCTGAGGAGGCCGGAAACGCGAAAGTTCTAATTTATGAACTGATGTTTTTTTCAAGTGACTCGAGTGATAACAGTGAATCAAGTGACTCCAGTGACGATGAAGAATTGGTACAGTTGATTGCCCATGAGTCAAGCAGCGAAGAACTTGACAGTATACTGTCGGCTTATGGAGTGTTCCAGCGGAAAAAGCGGAATTGTATAAAAAAAACTATCTTGAGGACGTTGTGCCGACATATACTGAGACAGAATTTAGGCAACACTTCCGCATCTCCAAATAGTTTAAAAACTTGTCGGCCCGCATAAACGATGCTGAGTGGTACCAAAAAATTTGTGAAGACAAGCGGCTGCCAGCAACCACATATTTGGCCGTTTTTTTATGGTTTGCTGGACACGAGGCATGCAGTTATAGGAATCTTGCGGACCGTTTTAACATATGCGTTGCTAGTATAAGCCGCATTATTGCGAAAGTGACCACGTTTATCAGTAGCTTCAGTCCAGAAGTTATAAAATGGCCTAACGAGGACAAGAAAAAGGAATCTGCAGAATTTTTTAATAAAAAAAGTGGATTTCGAAAAGCTATTGGTAAGTGCTGGTTTCTGAAAAAATTAAACCAATTCTAATTTCATTTTTACACAGGATGCATTGATGGAACACATGTTGTGATTGATCCTCCAAAAAGCAGTAAGGACGATTATATTGATCGCAAAGGAAATGTTACCCTTGGCATGCAAGGTGTGTGCGATGAAAACAAAAAATTTATAAATGGTTTTATTGGTCATCCAGGATCGTCGCACGATAGCTGGGTTTTTCAAAATTCGCGCTTAGGACAAACAATGGCATCGGCTTGTAGAGGTATGTAATCATTGAATAAATTTGTAATTAAAATAATTTTTTTTTTACTTTCTGTAATAGATTACTACTTGCTGGGTGATTCAGCTTATGGATGCACCCAATATCTTGTAACTCCATACAAAGATAACGGCCATTTAACAAGGGAACAAAGAAATTTCAACATAAAACTAAGCTCATCCCGTGTTGCAATAGAACATACATTTGGTATATAGAAACAACGTTTCAGACAATTGTATTATTGCAAGCTAAGAGGCAATGAGAAACTCTGCCATTTTATAAGAAGCTGCTGCGTTCTCCACAACCTCGCGAATAAAGATGATTTCGAGTTTTCAACAGGTGAAGTTGAACTGGACCCCATTGTTTATAGTGACCAATATGGCGAAACTTCAAAGGGCAATGCTATAAGAAATGCTATCTGTAGTGAACTCCAAAATAATAGAAATTAACTTTTATTTTTATTTGACTAAAAGAGAATATAATATAGAGTTATAACCAGAGTATTTGAACCCGAGTCAAAAATTTTATACATTTTGTATCAATTACTATCTAGCCACAAAAGTAATTGATACATTTTTGTATCAACTACTTTGTAACAACAAAATAATATAAACATTTTTGAATCAAACAAAAACCAGCAACAAAAGTATTTTTATTTTTCTAGTTCAAATAAAAATTTTAAAAATTTGGTTCAATATTTTTCATGTTCAAATAAAATATAAGAAAAAGAAATATTTTTTTTTTTTTTATGTAAGAAAAGGGGTTTTTGCGTTTCTTTACTTTTGTGTAAATTTGAGTATTTTTCTATCAAAGAGAGTAAATTTTGCTTTTGCTCTCATTTACACAAACTTTACC
The DNA here is from genome assembly GCA_963682025.1 of Cordilura impudica. Taxonomy (NCBI): domain Eukaryota; kingdom Metazoa; phylum Arthropoda; class Insecta; order Diptera; family Scathophagidae; genus Cordilura; species Cordilura impudica. Next base: position 209,469,783 of record OY821517.1, on the reverse strand, counting down.
CAAAAAGTAAAGAAACAAACCTAATATTTTTAGCTTGTTAGATTTATAGTCATTTTTCAGACATATTGCAATTACTACTGTAATTAATATGCAAATTTTAATTTTGTTTAAATGGTGCGTGGTAAAGAAGAAGAAAGCATATATTTCAAAAATTCATAACTGCACTGTATTCTTAATCGGACCGGTTTCTGGCATTTCAGCCTTCATCAGCGATTTATTGAACATTGTGATAATTGTTACGTTTTAATTGAATAGATTGTTTCTATATGAAAATTTTTCTACTTAGGGCGGCAGTGAGGTTTTGAACCATGAACCTTCACATACACTCGTACTTGCACTTTTTGGTCAGCGCTTTAACACACTCACCGAAAGTCAGGCCTACGAGCAGTGTGGTTACATTCAGTGTTCGTACCATACAGCTTTACTTTGTATTAATTTCAGAAGATACAACTCTGTCCAAACAAACAATCGTTATTTTTGAATTTTGAATATTTTTTGCATTTATACTTCTAATTTCCACTATTCTCAGTTTTCGTAAGAGTTGTCATATGTGATGTACGGTTTTGTACATACCTACATATGCACTTTACATATATTTGAGATGACGCTTTGAAGCGAAGAAATTTTTTGTTTGTTAGATTTATAATCATTTTTCAGACATATTGCAATTACTACTGTTATTAATCAGCAAATTTTAATTTTGTTTAAATGGTGTGTGTTAAAGAAGAAGAAAGCATATATTTCAAAAATTCATAACTGCACTGTATTCTTAATCGGACCGGTTTCTGGCATTTTAGCCTTCATCAGCGATTTAGCTTCATTATTCTGGCAGTAAATGAAAAAATTTGCTGGCTTTCCGACACGGGAACATGCCACATATAGTTGCTCGTGGGAAAAGCAACTGTTCTCGAGGTCCAAACCACATATTTGCAATGATTGTCCTAGAGAATTATTAATGGTCATGGCAAAGCCCAATCTGATCGGAAATTGCAATCTTTTGAATATTATCGGTGTGTCGGTAGGAATCATAGGAATTCTTGGCAGAAAAACATGTTCTCCTTAAAATTTTCCTTTGAGAATTGTGGCCTCAATAACTTTGGGCATTATTCTCTCAACAATTAACGTGGTTCCATTACATAGCCTCGGAGCGTTGAGGTTACGTAGCAAAATTATTGGAGAACCAACTTTTAATTTTAATAAATGTGGCGGAAGACCGGGCACATCAAGTGAATTCAAAAATTCTGTTGGAGAATTGACACTTCATTTTCTTCAACGACACTATCAATAGATTTGAAAGAAAACTTTTCGTAATCAATCATGTCCTGAATAACAACATGTTATCGACATCGAAATTTTTGCGGCTAAAGTAGCTCTTTCACTTAAACAATCATGGTTACGATATTGATTTTGAATGTCGGGAAATACATTTTCAATTAATTCATCGCGTGACGATATAAATTGACAAAAATCTTGTGGATATTTTAATAGTTTGACTGGTTGGGTTAATATTGATTTCACCATTACCAAGATGAAGTAGTTGTTTTGAAAATTGGTCAGCCGTTGGATCATTTTGAATCGTACTCGATTGTTTGTTGTTAATTTGAACGCTACTCCATAATATTGATGATTTTCAGCAGGTATTTATGTCGTCAGCATAGGTTGATTTTGGTATGACTGGCAATGTTTGACGAAAATCTCCAGATAATAAAATGAGAGCCCCACCAAAAAGTCCTTCATTGCCTTTCAAATCTTTTAAAGTTTTATATAATGCTTCTAAGGAATATTTGTGAGCCATGGTGCATTCATCCCAAATAACAATACTGCATTTTTGCAGAATTTTTGCCATACCGGAATGGTTTTGATATTACATATGGCATTCTCATTCGTTTGTACGTTTAACGGTGATTTGAGTGCTGAATGAGCTGTACGACCACCATGCAATAATGTTGTGGCTATTCCGGATGAAGCAATAGTCAATGCAGTTTTTCCTTACTTTTTGGTTAGAATGTTTATATATAAAAACTTTTGTGAATTTTGTAACTTATAAAAGTTAAATAAATTTGACAACTCATTATTTTTTAACGCCAGCGCCATCTACCGGGTCCAACAAAAAAATTTTTGGCATCATCTAACATACATATATGTATATTCTTAGTTTCAGTAAAATCGCACCGTAAATAAGAATATTCGGGATAACTTTACCCCAGCGCCACCCATCGGGTCGATTTACACATACAAAAATTTCTTATGACGAAACATACATACCTTCTGAATTGCAGTCAAATCGCACTGAAAATAAGAATTTTGTTTATAACTTGACCCCAACGTCAGCTAGAGGGTTAAAACTAAAAAAAACATAGAAGAGCTCGAACCGTACCTATGGTGCGAATCTCAGCTCGACAGCTCTTATGGTTCCGGAGACCATTCGTTACAAACAAATGCACCAACGTTTTTATATATGTATATAGATAAAGCAGAATGTATATATAGCGCAATGTATGCGTATTAATGTACAGATGTACTAATAGAAATCATAAAATGATTTATATATACATATTAGAGTGACAGCCATTTTTTTGGAATTTCAGACGTGCGGGTTAGATTATTGTGACACTGGACACTGTGACACTTTAGTGCGCAACATTTGAGCCAAATCGGACAATGCTTTCTGGACGCGAGTTACGAATATGCTATCTCCTATAACTAATATATCATTTATTCCTTTCTTTCATTATTTGTCATCATTTATTACTTACACTGTTCTATTCTTAATCTTCATTTTCGTTAATATTTACAATAACAATAAAACTAGTTTAAGCTTTTATTTTACATACCAAATTATTTTAGTTTTAAGATTTTACAGTCAGTTAGATTTTGACCATTGAAAAATAAAGAACCTTATAATTTATGAAAAAACCAAACGTTGTGTTTTAATCTCGGCATTACATAACTCGCGCATTGAGTTCAAAGTTCAAATATGCATTTATATGTAAAAATTATCAAAAAAGAAAATTTTGCACAAAAATTTTGATATTGATAAATGCGTTTCAATTAAATTAATTAATAAACCAGAATCTAGAGTAAATTATCTTTCTAATAAAACAACAAAATCTATTATCGGTTGAAAAACAGCCAAGTTATATCAAGTTACCCAGACAATAAATGCAGTGCAGACCACTTGATTAAGAAAATCGAGCTAAAATTTTTAAAGACATTGAATAATTTACAACAACAACATTTTCGGATTCTCCTGATCCCAAAATGATCTTATATAAAGTATTTGGCATCTCGTTTATGTTTATGCCGTTCTAAATTAATGTCAAAACGGTACATATTTTTTTAGCACTATTTCAAAATCTCCAATTTTACTTTTTCAAAAATTTTGTTCAAGAAATTTACCGAAATCAACGATTGGACTTTAAGGTCTTATTAACAAAATTCAAGTGATCAAAAATGCCAAATATTGTAGGTATCCTGTTCGGATGTGAAGAAAAATTTGATTTTTCATACTTTTTCAACTTTTAGGCTACATCTTTTTGGTGTTTTCATATTTTAAATATCTTTCACCAAAATATTGTACTACTTGATATAAGTTCTCAACCTTGTAAATTAAGGTTAAATTGAGATACTATAAACTGTCCGTCTTTAAGGTCAAAGGTCAAATTTAAGGAGATTTACGTTTTTTTTAAACAAAATATCGAAATAATATATATTTGTGGAAGTATTTCGATAAAACTTGATATTTTAATAATTCTGAAATATACCATTCTGGACTTATTTTCTGAAATTAACCCATGGAGTACTCAAAATGTGACATAGTTTTAATTCTTTTTTCAGAATTATTATATTCATATAACGGTATATAGAGGGCTTATATTCAAAAAGTGCTATCTACATTTGCCATCAATATTAATTTTTGTTACATTTGACGTCATTTTTCAGAAGTATTGCACTTAATTAATATGCAAATTTTAATTTTGTTTCAATGGTGCTTGGTAGAGAAAAAAAAGCATATATTTCAAAAATTCGTAGCTACACTGTATTATTAATCGGACCGGTTCCTGGCATTTCATCCTTCATCAGCGATTTATTGAACATTGTGATTATTGTTATGTTATAATTGAATGGATTGTTTCTATGTGAAATTTTTCTACTTAGGGCGGCCGTGAGGTTTGAACCTGAACCTTCACATACACTCGTACTTGCACTATTTGGTCAGCGCTTTAACACACTCACCTAAAGTCAGGCCTACGAGCAGTGTGGTTAAGAATCAGTTTTCATACCATACAGCTTTTACTTCGTATTAATTTCCGAAGAAACAACTCTGTCCAAACAAACAATCGTTATTTTTTAACTTTTTAATATTTTTGCATTTATACTTCTAATTTCCATATTCTCAGTTTCGTAAGAGTTGCCATATGTGCTGTACGGTTTGTACATACATACTACATATTGCACTTTTTACATATATTTGAGATGATGCTTTGAAGCGAAAATTTTTGTTTGTTAGATTTGACGTCATTTTTCAGACATATTGCAATTATTACTGTAATTAATATGCAAATTTTAATTTTTGATTTCAAACTGTTCTCTGATATAGCTGTCACATATAATATTAATATTAATATTGTAGCAAATCGATCGCAAATACTTTCAGATCTTATTAACAAATTGGTTTTACACGCTCTCTTTAAAATAATTCTTTGACGTTAGGTATTAAGGTCTTAAGTCATAAAAACCATTTTTTTGTTTCTGATTGGGTTCAATACAATATTTTCCCCTCTTTCGTTTGGTATCAGTAACGAGACTCTAGCATAATTGCTTCCAATCGTAATGATTTGCTCTTTAGGCAATAAGTCAGAAAAATGCATATTTTGTTTGTTATTAACGTCTTAAGTTCATTTAAGTCTTTATCACCAATACGTTTGAAACCTTTTAGATTCTTCTAAGGACATAAGTCAACTTAAGTCTTTTATACCGAACGGAATAATCAATTCGAAGAATAGCGTAGGTGTACTGAGTTCATTATGTACAGATTTGGAGTTTTAAATTGTACATGTACATCTACTTTATTTATTTTTTTTACATACAACATACGTGTTTACACTCGAACCTGTTTTTGTTCGGTCTCTCTTTGCGCGATATTTTATTTGTGCGATTTGTTTTGTGCGTTTTTTTCTGTGCGATATATAAAAATTTGCAAATTACATATACCGCACAAAAAAAACACAAAAAATACTCAACAAACGAAACACAAAAAAAAGTAATCCGTTTTTTCAACGCCTGTCTAATCTAGTTATTTAGCGTTAATGTTTTCATATGAATCTCAATACTCAATTGAACGAAAGTATTTTCATTTCTTTGAATTGGTTTCACATTATTTAACAAAAGATTACAATTTAATAAATAACAATAAGTTTTGTGCAATGGGTTTAGCTTTAGAAAATTCTGGAAACTGCAGTAAGCGTATTATATTTTATAATAGTCAGTAATATGAACTATGAATTTAAAAAAAACTTTTTATAAGAAAACACTAAAGTTTCTTCTATTTCCGAAAATACGCTTCACCTGAGTCCTCGCCAGCTGAATCGCAATTTTTGATTATGCCAAACATTTTCGATTCCGATGATAGCGTTATGGATAAGGATTTTGTCCCAGAGGAAGAATCCAGCGTAAGCGAAATAAATGGAGTGGCAACTAGTCCATCAGCTCAAGAAAGTGAAGAGGTATCCGTTGACAACATGGAAAATAATGGTAAGAAGTGGTCCAGACGCATAAGGAAAGACAAAACTAAAAAAATAAATTGTGGTAAAAGTTATGTGACTGTCAGCGGAAAAGTAATTAAGGCAAGGGAATTACAAAATTTAAAGCAATGCAGGAAAAAGTGCAACCTTTTCTTAAAAAAGAAAATGGGAAAGTTATTTTTGACGAGTACTGGTTGCTTGGGAATCACGATAAAAGGGTAACTTTCATTGCAAACCTCATAAATGCTAAAGAAAAACAGATTTCTCTTGTTTCTGTAGAATTTTGGACGAAAAAGAAAAGTTTATATCAAACGCCATTAAAAGTAAAAGGCTTACCACATCCGGCATAACAAAGGACGATGAAAGAGGATCAAACTCTACAAAAAACAAAAAGTCGGAAGAGGAACTTAATGAGGTACGGGCTCACATAACATCATTTCCAAGCTATGAAAGTCATTACACCAGACGTACAAGTGAAAAGAAGTTTTTACCTTCCTATTTAAATTTGCGCATTATGTTCGACTTATACAAAGAAGGACGAGAAAATTTGGTTTGCCGTTCAATTTATGAGAGAGAATTTCACAATTTACAACTCGCTTTTAAAAAACCAAAAGTGGACATGTTATAAGTGCGACACCCTTCCAATGCGCATTGAAGTTGCTGCCACTCAGCAAGAAAAACAAAAAGCAGACAACGACCTCAAAATCCACCACGAGCAGGCTTCTGCAGCGTATGGTGACAAAAAAACATATAAGCTTGCGGCACAAGACCGCGTTCAAAAGAAGTGCTTAAGTTTTGATCTACAGCAATGTCTGCCAACACCATTTATTCGATCGTCGGTAGCATTTTATAAAAGGCAGTTATGGACATATAACTTAACAATTCACGATAATGCTACAGGAGAGTCAACACACTATATGTGGCATGAAGCTTTAGCTGCTAGAGGCGGAAACGAAATAGCTTCCTGCTTATATGCTCATTTGAAGAAGCTACCTGGTTACGTTTCTGAGGTGACATTTTACTCAGACACATATGTTGGACAAAACAAAAAAACAGTCAGTTTTAAGGGCTCAAGTAAAGTTCCCCAATTTAACCATAAACCACAAGTTTCTTGTACCGGGACATAAGCATATGGAATGCAACGTGGATCATTCCACGATTGAAAAACAGAAAAAGAAAACAAAAACACCTGTTTATCACCCCCCATGATTGGTCCCAGTTGGTTAGAACAACAGGCGTTAAAAAGAAGTTTCAGGTACACGAAATGCAGCAAGAAGAATTTTTAGATTTTGCAGCTTTGTTGAAGACAGTTTTTGTGAGCAGAAAAAAAAATACTTTAAATGAACAGTTCTCTTGGTATAGTGCACAATGGCTCCAATACAAGCAAAAGGGCTTAGTGAGTTACAAAAACAGTTTAAACCATTCCAAAGAATTCAAGACTTTAAGCTTCCTTAAGAGAGGAAAAAATAAAAATCGAAAAGATTATCCACTCTAAACTAAATATAAAACTTTGGTGCCGATATCTGAGGAAAAAAAAGGATTTGTGTTCTCTTTTTATAAAAATTTACCAACTTCCAACTCCGCTGTAAATGATGATCCAGATTTGGTAGATGAAGAAAATAAAGAAGAGTAAAATTAAATTTTTTATTTTATTTTTTTATTAACTATTTATTATTAAATTATTTTTATTGTTTATTATATTAATTTTCAAACTTTTTAATATATGAATTAATTAATTCTTTTCTTTTAAACTAAATAAAAATGTTTTATTTTCTGACTTAATTCTTTTCAAAAAAACAAAAATTTTACAAATTATACAAAATTTGATGATCCTAAGGACTTAAGTCATCTAAAAAATGGTACATACTTATTAATTTGAAAAAATCTTTTAATATTACGATAGGTCCTCATATCCATGCTTGTTTCCCATCATTTTTTTTTAACAATTACTATCCAGATTTACAGGAAATTAAATAACTTGCAATTTAACATTACGAAAAACTATAGTTTATGACTTAAGACCTTAATACCTAATGTTAAAGAATTATTGATGCAGAAACCAATTTTTCAATATAAGCCCTCGATATACAAATTTGTTTATACTGTATTAAATATAAAAACTAATTAATCTACACATTTTCATAAAATTTAATGAATACATTAAATTTGTTTTATTAAAAAAAATCCTGATGAAGAAAATATTTATAGATTTTCATAAAGAGTCAATATGACATCAAGAGCACCGCAGGGTTAATTTCAGAAAATAAGTCCAGAATATTATTTTTTGTTAATTATTAAAATATTATATTATTATTTATGGAATGATTTATAATTTATAAAGCAAAATATATATAACACAATCTATGCGTATAAATGTACAGATGTACTAAAGAAATTATGAAACGATTTATGTAATATGTAAAAGACAAATATAATAACGCAATGTATGCGTATGAAAAGCATATAACGCAATGTATGCGTACAAAAGCATATAACGCAATGTATGCGTATTAAGGTATATAACGCAATGTATGCGTATTAATGTACAGATGTACTGGTAGAAATCATGAAAACGATTTACATTTATAAGAGACAAAAATATATAACGCAATGTATGTGTATTAAAAGCATATAACGCAATGTAAGCGCAATAATATACACTTGTGCTCACATAATTAAGTCACTAGTATGCTACTCGATATTATTGTCAAAAATACGTAAACCCTTTTTTTTAATTCTAATACAATTTTTTTTACTATTCTTATATGTTAGCAATCAATTTACAGTGAAATTAAAAATTACAAAATTTTGGTTCTTTACAAAAAAATTAAAAACTTGGAAATTAGCCAAAAAGAGCTGCTCACATAATTAAGTCATCTGAAAAAAAAATGGTTGAAATTGTAGAAATAAGTAATAAATTTTGTCGAGAGTCCCATTTTCTCATAAGCTTACCTCAATATTGAGTAGGATAACCCTTTTGCTTCAATACTGTAGAGCATCGCTTTGGCATGCTGGCTACAAGAGAAGCGCACTGGCCTGGAGTGATTTTGTGCCACTCCTCTTGGATAAGTTTCCATAACATGTCCTTATTTGCCAGTTTTCGTACTGCAATGACTCGTTTTATTATGCCCCACAAGTTCCCGATAGGGTTTAAGTCCGGTTTCTGCGGCGGCCATTCCAGAAGCTTGATGGACTGTGTTGCCAACCACGACTTAACCAGCTTCGAACAATGCTTCGGGTCATTGTCATGTTGGACAATCCACGCAAGCGGCAAATTGTCAGCATATTCGGTGGCTTCTTTTAGTATATTATTATACATTTCCCCATTCATTATACCGTCAATCTTGACTATAGGACCCACACCGAATGCGGTAAAGCAACCCCAAACCATGAGTGATGAGCCACCGTGTTTCACAGTTCTTTTGGTGTATTTTGGATCCAATTCCTTAAGTGGAGGACGTCGCACATATGGTCTACCATCATTTCCAAAACATTAGACTTGGATTCGTCGCTCCAAACAATAAAATTTCAAAAATTTTGGCCTTTAGCAAGATGGTCAGTCGCAAATCGGAGCCGCTTCGTAGTGTTCATCAAGGAAACCAACGGTTTCTTCCTGGCCATTCGTCCATACAAATTGTTTTCTTGCAAACGTCGTCTTATGGTCTGCGACGAAACATTTACGCCATAATCAATTTCCATTTTAGCTCTGATTTGCGACGAAGTTAAAAAGATCAGTTTTACTCAAGTTTTCAATGCGTCCATCATCATTTAAAGTCGTTTTTCTCGGTTTTTGGCACGGAATATTTTCAAAAGTTTCATATTTTTTGTAATGCGTAATGGCATTTGTAATTTTACCGCGAGGAAAGTTCAAAATTTCCACTACTTCTGCAATATTATTGTATCTTTGGAAACAATCCCATATAATTTTCCGTTCAGCCGAATTCAAATTTTTTTGTTTACCCATAGCGTTTCAGCTGATGTTATTTCTTTTTAATTTATTTGTTTTTAATATATTTATTATTTAAACCGCAAAAAAAAATCTTCAAAACACTAATTTGCTCACGATACTCGTGGTGACTTAATTATGTGAGCACAGCGCATATGACCTTTTTGACCTTTTTCACATTTTTCGAGGAATACCCAAATTTTGAATTTTGCTTCAATCAATGTAAACAACTGCTAGCATAGCAGGGTTCCACAAAATAGTAAGGTTAGAATCGGAAGAATTAGGTTTAAGAGAAAAACTACAAAAACATTTCATTGCATACCCATGACTTAATTATGTGAGCACAAGTGTATGTAAAAGACAAATAAATAATACGCAATATATGCGTATTAAAAGCATATAACGCAATATATGCGCATTAATGTACACATGTACTGATAGAAATTATGAAATGATTTATATTTTATAAAGAAAATGTATATATAACGCAATGTATGCGTATTAAATGTACAGCTGTACCAAGAAAAATATTATAATGATTTATAAACAAGCACAATTAATAGACAATAAGAAATTGTACGAATAATGTGCAAACCATATTGCACTAAATTTGTAAACTGAATTATTTAAGGCAATAATTACAGAATAATATTCATATTTTAAAAATGTTTTTGGTGTACAGATGTACAAAATTGACATGAATACATTGTAATATATAATCAGAAAACGCTACTGAGTGTCTTAATTAAGATAACGGCAAGACCACGTTTTGTTAACTATACAGATTTACAAAGAAAATTATAAAATGATTCATATTTATGACCACGTTTTTTAAGTGATTTGGTTTACAAATTTTAAGAATTTTACTTTTTTGGATTGACTCTGGTTCTCGCGATAAACCGGCATAACTCAAGAACAGTTTGTCCGATTTGGTTAAATAAAAAATACTAAAATCCATAGCTAAATTACCTCCAAGTTATATCTACACTATTTTTTAATTAGGAGAATAGTTTCGGCAATATTCATAAAGTTTTTCCGAAATAAACATTTTTTTGCTGAAAATTTAAATATTTTAGTTGTTTTACAATTCATAAAAAATCAGAAACATCAAAATTGCTCTTTTTTAATATTAGGTTAAAAACATGGATATGTTGCAAATAAAACAATCCATATTTAAATAAAATCGATTTACAAGTTTTGATTTAATTTACAATTTAGTGATGGTATCTCATTTTGATAAAATGTGAATGTCTAATGATTAGACTTATTAAGTATTTTTTAAGTATAAAAAAATATAACACAATTATTGTTCCGCTATTTATTAATTTCGTTTCGGCGGCCACAAATTCAAAATGAAAAATCGTATAATTTTACAAACTAATAAAAAAAGTTTTTTATAGCAATAGATGAATATCTACTTGTTTTGTTTTTGTATGTAACCAAAATTAAACCTCTGTTCTGTTATACGCACTCATGTTGTCGAGAGCTTGTTACTAGCGTTAATGTAATACTAGTAGCAAGCTAATGTAGCTCTATTGTATGAAGACAACACAAGTAGATATTGTGGTTACAGTAACACCTAGCTAAAGGAGCCAACAGATAAATACTATAATATAAATTCATGTATATAATGTAAAATATAAGTAAATGCAATAATATAACGTAAATTATAAGGTAAATAATACAATGCAATATAGATATAATGTAAAGTCATAAGTAAATGCAATAATATAATGTAAATTATAAGGAGAATACTACAACGTAATGTAGATTATATTTTTTTTAACTTAAAATACTAAAAGAGGGTTGGTAAAGGTATGGACTTTCGCCAACAGGAATAGTATTGGATACCGTTCAAACATTTCTGGATCTTGGTATGTTTATAGATAGGAAACTTGACTACATTGGTCATATTAGTATGATTGTTAATAAGGCAAGATCTACTCTTGGTTTCGTTAAAAGATGGGCTAAGGGGTTTTTAAATCCATATGTTACTAAACAGCTTTATACAGCACTTGTTAGACCAATTTTGAAATATGCATCCATAATATGGGATCCATATTATCAGGTTCACGCTAATGCAATTGAGTCTGTGCAGAAAACGTTTTTGCTATTCTGTCTACGTGGTTTAGGTTGGAGTTATGATGACTTACCATCATATAATAATAGACTAAAGCTTATCAGACTTCCAACTCTTGAGAGTAGGAGGACCATGTTGGGTGTCACCTTTGTTTTCAACCTTGCGAATGGTGACTTTGACTCGGAGTTTCTTTTATCAAATTTAAATTTTAACTTACCTTGTAGATTCACAAGACATTTTAATCCGCTTTATTTGGACTATTTAAGACTAATTATGCTAATTCTTATCCTTTCCGCAGAATTTTTCATGATTATAATGTGTTACACAATTTCATTGATTTTAATTGTAATGTGTTGAATACTTCAATTAACTAATTTTTGTTCTTTATGTTTAAATTTGTCTGTTACTTAGTATCAGCTCATGGCAGTTTTATAGCTGATTTACGACCACAAAATTTACTTGTCAGCTCTTGTTTGGGTCCGGGCCCTGATGTGTACGCGGTGTCCACGTTAAGGGGACGTGCACCCTCGGTCGGCAGAGGTGGGTAAATGTAATAAGCTTTGATATTAATGCACCGTGATATTAGAGCAACCGCTCACCGAAATTGTGAATTGATCCATCAGATTTGAGAGCGCAGAGAAAAATTTAGCTGAAACAAATATCACGTTTCAGTACCAGTGCTGGTACACCATCCAGCCTCGGAGACTTATTTACGTCGAGATCCGAAAGAATCATTTAGGCATAGTTGTAATGAACCGGACTGGTTATGAAAGCATGATTGCGTGGAAAACGCAAAAGGGAAACCTTAAGATGGCGACAGTATATATGTCGGTTGTTGTTATTTATTGGCCTTGTGTGGAAGAAAGGAAGGACGAGGGGGAGCCATTGAAGCCACTAGCAAGCAGTCGGGTGGGGGGATCGTGTCCACCTGTCTTCCCAAAATCACATATATATATATCCTTTTTACATAAAATTTTTATAGACTCCCTATTTAGTCTTTAAATCTCTATATGGTCCGAATCATAGCGCTAATACCCCTACGCTATGACCTACGCTAGACTGATACTTACGGGTTTATCTCGATTTAGGAGTTTGTATAAGGGAGGAATTTTCAAGATGGTATCGAAAACTCCCGCGTCTTCACCCATCCTACCGCGTCTTCACCCATCCCTATCCGAGGTGCTATTTTAACAGAAATCCCACAACAACTAAAACTTACCCCTTCCTTCTAGATCATCACGTAAGAAAACCTAACGATTAACTTACATAACCATATTACTTAATTCTTTCAAATTTATATTCCGGTGTAAAAATCCTTGTTTTACCATTTTTTATATATTTTAATTTTATGAATCGTTCAATAATTCTAGTATAATAATTATCTAATAGGTTTAATTATTACAATATTCATATGATATAATTCTCGAAAAATTTATAAATTTGTCGTTCAAGTCTACAAAAAAAAAAAAACGTCAAACTGGTTCTTTTAATTCATAACACCAAGCTAAATTATTATGAACTTACAATTCGGATTAAAAATAAAAATTTGTAACCTTACGGTACTTAACAATTATAATATTGGCTACGAAGAAGAAAGAACTATTATTTCAAAATATAAAATTGTAGTCTGCTATTCCATTAGTTATTTCTTCGATATGCAAAACAACAAAAAAAATTTGTTTGCTATAAAAAATCAGGTTAATAGGAACTCACCATTTAGTGCTGCAGCAAGCCGTTGAGGCCTCTCGATTTTGCTGAAGTTGCGATTAGAAGCTGTTCTGGGAAATAATTATTAAATGTTTCTTGTTTGTATTTGCATCTTCTTTTAGCCTTTTCTTAATTATTAATAACATTACCAAAAAAATATAGCTCAAATATTTTGAATGGTATATGACTTGAATGGAGAGAGAAAAAAAAGTTTTAAGGTGGAGTTTTGATTTAGTCCCCACTAGTTAGTGACTAACAAAAAAATTATTATTGCAATTATATATTAATGGTAAATTTTCCTTAAATTAACCAACGTCACACGACGGGAATTTTATAAAAGTTCCCTCATTTTTAATAAATAAAATTCGGAGTAAACGTGCTATAATGCACGGGTTTGCGAATGAAATGTTCTTATAAAAAAGCAAATTTTTGGGAGGGTCCCAGCAAAATTGAAAACTGAGGCAGATTACTGTTTAGCACAAAAAAATGATTTTTGTACATGCGATACGCGATTTTCATTAAACGCGTACACGAATTTGTAATGAAGATGAAAGGTTGAGCAAAGAGGTCGTATTTTTTTGTTGCTATTGTCTTTTTTTGTTTTTCTATCGGTTGATGAGGTTGCTGTAGTTTTTGTAGGATGCATTCCTTAATCTTTCCTTCATTTGCTGAGGGTAAGGTGATGAATGTTTTTGGTGGTACGGATAATGGTTTCGGTGGTGGTTCACGATCTGTGACCACCACAGGTGCAATTTGGATTAATTGGTTTCCCAATCCTTTAATGAGGTGAGAAGTTCCATTAAAACCATATAAAACTTTACTTACTAAAACACTTTACCTTTAATGGAGGTCGTATAGACAGTTCTTTTCCTTCTTTTTGGCCGTCCAGGCGTTCTCTTCAACAGGTGGTCTTTTCTTTCCTGCGTCCAGGTCTGATAATTCAATTTCCACGCCGTCGTCAATGACAAAACTCACGTTTCGTTGTGCTTTTTTTTCTGTTTCCCCCTTTTTTTTTTTTTTTTTGCTTCTCTATCTAGTATTACTTGTTGCTTACTTCAAAGTCAAGATCGAAAAATAGAAAATCGTCATCACCACGCATGTGACCTATTTTCGAACTTTAATATTATTGCCACTGAGAACTTTATATAAGTTTTTGCGTATTGTAGCCACTGAGGCTTTCGATACGTTTTCGAATATTATTGCCACTGAGAACTTTATATAAGTTTTTGCGTATTGTGGCCACTGAGGCTTTCGATACGTTTTCGAATATTATTGCCACTGAGAACTTTATATAAGCTTTCTAGTGTGAAGCATTTGTCATTTCCGCCTCTCATTAAAGCAACTACGTACATTATTATACCTATTGTGGGATTAGGCTTAAATATAATTTTGGTAATTTAAAACTCCCTTCTCAGACCATTTATAGTACCTAAGTAGCTTAAGATAGAAAGCTGAAAGGTTACGGATTATAATTTGGCCATCATTTCCAACTAATAGTTATAAAACTTTAGTCAATATCCAAACCTCTGGCAGTATATATTTATTTCGCCATAAGACTACATGAAACTGATACCGGTTATGGTTTTGCCATTATTTGTTCCTCATAGCAGTGCCTCCTTAGCCGGTATTCGAACCAGGGATATTGTCATTAGGGGTTTTTTTGCGGTTAAAGTATTAACTCCTGCCTGCCTCTGGGTTTTATTTCAAAAGGGAAATTGTTTGAATATGTAAAAGAAAATTCTAAAGGTAGCGTGAAATAAACATAATAGATCGTTACAAACCATATAATTCGGGATAGTTTTACAACAGAATTAGAGGGAATACGAAAGTTAATTTGGGAATCTATGCACGAATGTCTTTGGCATGAAATGTTCCTACCAATCGCCCTTCTGTATCTTCAATAACGTAATAGTGTTTTCCTAATTTTTCTCGTATTTTTCCTTTCACAAATATCGGAGCTAACTTGGAAGAGTATTTTTTTCGGAATTACTTTGAGAAAAGTTTCGCCGGAGCACCACCTGACCTTTACTGAAAGAAATGGGTCGTGTACGCAAATTGTAATTATGTCTATTGGTTTCATATGTTTCCTGTATATTTTTACGCAGTACTTTTCTTAAAATAGCTAATTGGTCCTCTTTTGGAAGAGGGTCGAAAGTTTCATCCAGTATTTTAAGTTTTCGGAGCAACTCATACGAGGAACCATGTGTGATCATCTCGATACCGAATACGGCGTGATATGGAGAGCATTTAATGGCCTGATGAAACGAATTTCTTAGTGCACAACTGATTGAGCTAATATTCTCATCCCATTGCCTATGATCGTTTTTGAGAAAAGCACGAATTCCCGCTATCAAGGACCTATTGACACGTTCTGACGCATTTGATTGGGGGGAGTATAATGCGGAGAATACATGACATATACCTAACTTGGTCAAAAAAGCATTAAACTCATTGCTACGGAATTGAGAGCCGTTATCGGTTATAATGGACTCTGGGACACCATATACATGAAAGATATGTGATAATAAACAATTTTGAATAGCTGTTGACGTAAATTTTCGTAACGGACAAAGCCAGTGAAATTTAGTTAGGTGGTCAAGAACAATCAAAAGGCCAATATTCCCTTGTTTGTTTCTTAGATATGGGCCCAATATATCGATGTATAAACGCTGGAAAGGTCTCGTAGATACACCTGGTTGACCCATTTCTGGTTTCATTACCATGTTTGGAGCTTTAGTCTCCTTACAGACTTCGCAGTTGCGCACATAGTTTCTAACATCCGTGACCATCCCTGGCCAGAAAAAGTTTCGACGAATAAGCTCCAGGGTTTTTGCCATTCCTCCATGAACTGCAACTGACGAATCATGGGCTCTCCTGATTACATTGTTTCTCAGTTTGTAGGGTATCCATAATTTCCAAGCTTGAATTTCTTGCTGCTGTTCTCCTGAATAGTGATCAGTCCTTACGTAAACATAATTTTCAACGACTTTTATATCAGGATATTTTGAAGCATTTTCGGTTACTCTTTTTCTCAGCTCTTCATATTCCTCTTCATTAAAATATGGTGAGTTCAAATCGATTTCTGGCTCAGCTAACTCTACACTCGCGACTTCTTCAATGTGAATTCTGCTAAGTGCATCTGGGACAACATGGTCTTTACCTTTTCGGTGACTAACAGTAAATTTAAAACATTGTAGCTTGAAAACCCAGCGATCCAATCTCCCAGTCAGATCTGGTTGCTTCATAAGCCATACAAGGGAGGAATGGTCAGTTATCACCTCAAATTCCTGGAGTTCTAAATAACATCGAAATCGTTGAATAGTTTCGATTGCCGCTAAGCAATCCCTTTCAGTCACGCTATAGTTGCGTTGTGCCGTGTTTAGCTTCTTTGACATGTAAGCGATCGGCTTTTCTGATCCATCGGCGTCCAGTTGTACAAGGACAGCGCCAATTCCGGTATCGCTGGCATCGCAATGTACGTAGAATTTTTGGGAAAAATCTGGGTTAGCTAGTATCGGGGCTGTGGTCAACATTTTTTTTATTTGTGTAAACGATTCTTGTGCCTCAATTGTCCAATTAAATTTTGTTTGGTAGTAAGCGTTTCTGTAATCGGGAATACTACTGTAGAAAAATTTTTAATGAACCTTCTGTACCATCCAGCTATTCCGAGAAAACCTCGAACTTGTTTAAGGGACTTTGGTATAGGCCAGTTAATAATTGCATCCACTTTTTCAGGGTCTGTTTTGATGCCACCATTTCCAATAACAAATCCTAAGTACTTCACCTCCGTCACACAGAAGGCACTTTTCGAAATATTTAGGGTTAAATTGGCCTTACTAAATTGTTCTGCTATTCTGACTAAGGTTGACAAATGTGAGGAGAATTCTTCTGAAACTATGATTAAATCATCTAGGTATCCGAATACGCTATGTCTCAAGTCTGCTGGAATCAGTTGATCCATTAAGCGACACATTGTTTGTGGGGCGGTACAAAGTCCGAACGGCATAACAGCAAACTGGTACAAGGGTCGCCCTGGTACAGTAAATGCGGTTAAAGGTTTTGCAGAATCGGCTAAGCCGATCTGCCAATACGCGTCTTTTAAATCTAATTTGGAAATTATATTTGCTCTCGGCAGTCTCGAAAATATTCCCTCAATGTTTGGAAGCGGGTAAGCATCTTGTTCGGTCACTTTATTAACTTTCCTGGCATCTAGGCACATGCGAACTTTGTTGGGTTTTAACACCAAACGCATTGGCGAACTCCATGGTGATGAGGATTCTTCTATCACCCCTAATGCTAACATTCTATCGATTTCTTGGTACATCAGTTTTTCCACTGCAGGAGAAACTGGATAGAATCTTTTCTTGATAGGCTTAGCATCACCAACATCGATGTCATGCTGGATCAAGCTTGTCCTCCCTAAACCCTGTTTTTCAAAATTTGGAAATAAGTTAACTATAGTAGTTAACTATTTGAGTTGGCTTGGATTTAGTGAGTATTTATTATCGTCTAATTTTATAGACGTTGCTTTGTTTACGGACGGAACATCAATACATGATACATTTGCCCCGGTATCTAACAAACCATATTCTATAAAATTTAAAAATTTAATTTTAGCGTAATACCGTTTATCGTTTTTATTACTAATTATTGAAGATATTATATACTTGGATAATATTTTCCGATTCTTAAAATAGGTTCCTAACCGAACCGTCGACCTTTTTGGTGTTTTAAATGGACCGGCCGTTAAGGCTGCAGTTTCAAAAATTTCATTACGTTTAGCCATATATTCATTGTATCTTATATGATATGGTCGAGTGGGGTAAAGGAAGTTGGAAATGGGTGATTCTTGTACTTCAGGTCGTTTTAAAATTTTTACCACTTTATCAATTTCACACACGCTATTTATAAAATTTCTGTTAGTAGTGGTATCAGGAGTGGTCAAATCAGATACGGTTTTTAATGGTTTAAGTTTTTTGACACTAACAGTTTTTTTGGTGAACAACGAGAACATTGGGGCTTATAAGTGTTTTTTTCTCCACATCCGTAACAAAAGACAATTCTGTCGCGAAGGCAATCTTCCCAATAGTGACCCTTTTCATCACAGTTCCAACAGGTGGTTGAAATTGGTCCTTGCCGAACAGCCTCTACTGTAAAATCGGTTAGCGGAGTATGATCCGCCAATTTTTCCTCTGACAACTCAAGCTCTGCTACGCGCTTATTAATAAAATTTTGACATGGTCTGGTAACCATATTTCGTTTGAAATATTCATCTCCCAGGAGATTTTCTCTCATCTGCACCAATTTCCGAAGATGAGCAACAGATAAAATAAGAACAAAGAGTAATTCGTGGCGAATGTCGGGTCTCAAATTTTGAGTAAGTAGTTCAACTAATTCTGACTCAGGAATTGGATTTTCTAACCGATCTAACATAGAGCTAACTGCATCAAAAAAATCCTGAAATGTTTCTCCTGGTTTCATTTTTCGATTGCGGACGTCTTCCCGAATCTCAAAGCTGGAGCGGAAATCTTTATATTGATACCTCAATGATTCACAGAATTCCTTCCAATTTATACTATCCACTTTCTTATGATACGACCAGTACCAGTCACGGGCTTTGCCGGTAAGCAGGATATGCAGATATTTACATATTATTTTGAAATTACCATTAAAATGGTCTGAAGTTAGCGACCTAACTCTATAAAGGAACTCTTCTACATTTAACCCATTGCTAGAGCCATCAAACTTGAGGTTCCAATTCTGAATAATCTGAGTTATCTTTTCTGATCTCATTGGAGCAAATTCTTCATTATTCAAACAATAAGAAGATAAATTTCTACGATCATTATAAGCATTAGCATTGATATTTTGTTGTTGTGAACCTAAACTTGGAGAACTAAAATTTTCATTTTGTTGCCCCATATGTTGTGAATGCGAGTTAAGGTTGGGTTGATGTCCGAAACGATGAGAATACTCTCTATCTATTGGCTGTTGAAACTGTTGGGAATTTCTATAAACATGGGGCGGTTGTACTCCATGTATAAAATTGGAATTGAGATTTTGTTGGGCAGAAAAATGTTGACTCCTAACTTGATTTTGATTTTGCCTATTATTAAGGCCGATATTAAGATTAGTCAACAATCGAGTTACGGTATCCTCGATAATTTTGTTAAGTTGGGCGTTATTTAACGCGGATTGAACATTTGTGACATTATTTGGTTGTTGGGTTTGTCGTGCAATTTGATCCAAACATGGCGTTTGCATCTGCGGCGGATTTGGCATATACGTAAGTTGGGGTTGTTGTCCGGCATTCATAGGTCTTTGGGGTATGCTTAATGGACTTTCAAAATTAGCTTGCAAAGGTATAGTGGCGGAACTGAGATCCGAGTTTGGAACTTCCAAAAATTCTTGCATTAGACTTTTACTGTAATTTCTTGTATTATATTTTTTTGCCATATCTCCTCTGGGCTTACCACGATTAGCATCGGTTACTTTTTGTTTAGGACTACTCCTCGCTAGTTGCGAATCAACTCTTTTTGCTACCAGGTCTGATAATTCGCACGAACATTTACAAAATGGACATTCGGATGAACGAGATAATGAGTCTTCAATACAGTTTTGGTGGAATTCGTGCTTACACTTAGCTATGATTAAAATTCTCTGATTTTCCCCCATAAGCTGGCTACAAATAGCGCACCTATTTTCGAGATTTGCCAAGTCCTCCGTTTCCCCATGTGCCAACTCTCCTAAGTTTTCCACAGAATGATTAATAAACATTTTAAAATGATTTATCGCAACCGGAATTCATTTTAATATCGCAATCAATTATAAATAATTTTAATTCAGTATTAATAATCAATCAAGTTTTGTTACAATAAATTCCCTTGCTTTATCAATGCTAAATAATATAATAGTTAATATTCTGAAAATGACCGCTTGGTCTCTAGAAAAACTCTTCTATGTTCTACGTATTATTATATTATTTGTTATTATTATTTTGTGCATAGAAAAATTTAGAAAAAATTGTTGGTGACAATTATTTCTACTTGACTTGAGGTTTAGAACTGTCAGTGAATCTTTCAGAATAAAAATAAAAAAAAATTTATTATTATTTTTCTCTTAATGACAATATTATGTTGGATTCATTGATTGAATTATATATAAACCGTATTTGAATATATTAACTCAGTTTTGAAAAAAAAATCAACTTTAATAACGTAATTTGAATTTCCTTGAAAGTTTATAAAGTTATACCTTATATGGATTAACCTTCTTTGTAGAATACAATTTCGACTTTGTAATTTCTGCACAAAGAAACTTTGTAAATTACTTGATTAGAAAAATATACCTTTAATTAGTTTTCTCACTGGTGTGATGATTGAAAGGGTTGGGGTAAGAAGATAACTCCATTAATCGAATAAACTGGATACTAAAAACCAGGCTATTGAGATTAAATAACACTATTTCAAATTGCGCTTATGTCGGAAACCAGTGTTCGTGTTGGTCTCTAAACTAGCAACATTAGACACTAAATTGCTTACTGCTAAATTAATGTAAATCCAAATATCACTAGGATACTAATATTTAAACAACGACATTTGCCAAAATGAAATCTTTATTAAATCTGCGGAAAGTAAAGGTTTGATATAGTCTTTCTTTATTCCGGGCAAAAGGAATTCCAGGGGACTTCTTGGTCAACTAATTCGGTCTGATATCGCCAAATTGTCGAAAATCCTAAGGAGTACTGAAATTTATTTGCCTGAAGTAATTCAGACTACATACCACCATAAATTTTCACTATAATTGAAATTTACTAACAAAGATTGAAGTTTTGAAGCTAAAAGGATCACATTGTTCTACGAGTAGTAAATATCAAAGATAAGTATCTTTAATATAAAGATTTTATTTAATGAACTAGCATTGAAAAATCTTCATAAAAGTCCTTTTCCTCTCTTTGACTGTGTTTTAGTTGTTGAGAAACCGAAGTAAACAATATTTTAAAGTGAACCTTCAGGCCCCACGTTGGGCGCCAATTTATGTAATGAACCGGACTGGTTATGAAAGCATGATTGCGTGGAAAACGCAAAAAGGAAACCTTAAGATGGCAACAGTATATATGTCGGTTGTTGTTATTTATTGGCCTTGTGTGGAAGAAAGGAAGGACGAGGGGGAGCCATTGAAGCCACTAGCAAGCAGACGGGTGGGGGGATCGTGTCCACCTGTCTTCCCAAAATCACATATATATATATCCTTTTTACATAAAATTTTTATAGACTCCCTATTTAGTCTTTAAATCTCTATATGGTCCGAATCATAGCACTAATACCCCTACGCTATGACCTACGCTAGACTGATACTTACGGGTTTATCTCGATTTAGGAGTTTGTATAAGGGAGGAATTTTCAAGATGGTATCGAAAACTCCCGCGTTTTCACCCACCCTACCTATGATTTCCGAGGTGCTATTTTATCGGAAATCACACAACAACTAAAACTTACCCCTTCCTTCTAGATCATCACGTAAGAAAACCTAACGATTAGCTTACATAACCATATTACTTAATTCTTTCAAATTTATATTCCGGTGTAAAAATCCTTGTTTTACCATTTTTTATATATTTTCATTTTATGAATCCTTCAATAATTCTAGTATAATAATTATCTAATAGGTTTAATTATTACAATATTCATATGATATAATTCTCGAAAAATTTATAAATTTGTCGTTCAAGTCTACAAAAAAAAACGTAAACGTCAAACTGGTTCTTATAATTCATAACACCAAGCTAAATTATTATGAACTTACAATTCGGATTAAAAATAAAAATTTGTAACCTTACGGTACTTAACAATTATAATATTGGCTACGAAGAAGAAAGAACTATTATTTCAAAATATAAAATTGTAGTCTGCTATTCCATTAGTTATTTCTTCGATATGCAAAACAACAAAAAAAATGTGTTTGTTATAAAAAATCAGGTTAATAGGAACTCACCATTTAGTGCTGCAGCAAGCCGTTGAGGCCTCTCGATTTTGCTGAAGTTGCGATTAGAAGCTGTTCTGGGAAATAATTATTAAATGTTTCTTGTTTGTATTTGCATCTTCTTTTAGCCTTTTCTTAATTATTAATAACATTACCAAAAAAATATAGCTCAAATATTTTGAATGGTATATGACTTGAATGGAGAGAGAAAAAAAAGTTTTAAGGTGGAGTTTTGATTTAGTCCCCACTAGTTAGTGACTAACAAAAAAATTATTATTGCAATTATATATTAATGGTAAATTTTCCTTAAATTAACCAACGTCACACGACGGGAATTTTATAAAAGTTCCCTCATTTTTAATAAATAAAATTCGGAGTAAACGTGCTATAATGCACGGGTTTGCGAATGAAATGTTCTTATAAAAAAGCAAATTTTTGGGAGGGTCCCAGCAAAATTGAAAACTGAGGCAGATTACTGTTTAGCACAAAAAAATGATTTTTGTACATGCGATACGCGATTTTCATTAAACGCGTACACGAATTTGTAATGAAGATGAAAGGTTGAGCAAAGAGGTCGTATTTTTTTGTTGCTATTGTCTTTTTTTGTTTTTCTATCGGTTGATGAGGTTGCTGTAGTTTTTGTAGGATGCATTCCTTAATCTTTCCTTCATTTGCTGAGGGTAAGGTGATGAATGTTTTTGGTGGTACGGATAATGGTTTCGGTGGTGGTTCACGATCTGTGACCACCACAGGTGCAATTTGGATTAATTGGTTTCCCAATCCTTTAATGAGGTGAGAAGTTCCATTAAAACCATATAAAACTTTACTTACTAAAACACTTTACCTTTAATGGAGGTCGTATAGACAGTTCTTTTCCTTCTTTTTGGCCGTCCAGGCGTTCTCTTCAACAGGTGGTCTTTTCTTTCCTGCGTCCAGGTCTGATAATTCAATTTCCACGCCGTCGTCAATGACAAAACTCACGTTTCGTTGTGCTTTTTTTTTCTGTTTCCCCCTTTTTTTTTTTTTGCTTCTCTATCTATTATTACTTGTTGCTTACTTCAAAGTCAAGATCGAAAGGAAATAGAAAATCGTCATCACCACGCATGTGACCTATTTTCGAACTTTAATATTATTGCCACTGAGAACTTTATATAAGTTTTTGCGTATTGTAGCCACTGAGGCTTTCGATACGTTTTCGAATATTATTGCCACTGAGAACTTTATATAAGTTTTTGCGTATTGTGGCCACTGAGGCTTTCGATACGTTTTCGAATATTATTGCCACTGAGAACTTTATATAAGCTTTCTAGTGTGAAGCATTTGTCATTTCCGCCTCTCATTAAAGCAACTACGTACATTATTATACCTATTGTGGGATTAGGCTTAAATATAATTTTGGTAATTTAAAACTCCCTTCTCAGACCATTTATAGTACCTAAGTAGCTTAAGATAGAAAGCTGAAAGGTTACGGATTATAATTTGGCCATCATTTCCAACTAATAGTTATAAAACTTTAGTCAATATCCAAACCTCTGGCAGTATATATTTATTTCGCCATAAGACTACATGAAACTGATACTGGTTATGGTTTTGCCATTATTTGTTCCTCATAGCAGTGCCTCCTTAGCCGGTATTCGAACCAGGGATATTGTCATTAGGGGTTTTTTTGCGGTTAAAGTATTAACTCCTGCCTGCCTCTGGGTTTTATTTCAAAAGGGAAATTGTTTGAATATGTAAAAGAAAATTCTAAAGGTAGCGTGAAATATACGCTAGGCTTTAGATGACGATATACCCGTTTTGGACAAGTTAAATAACAAAATGTGAACAAGCAACCAAAAAAAAACTATTCACATAATAGATCGTTACATAGTACAAGACAACCTTTCAAGTTGGAGCAGTGGTTGATCGCTATCCGGCAAAAACGATTATTTTTTTTAAGGTTCAGCTAAAAGGTTATCCTTTTCAACCGGATCAGTGAATATTTGGTCATTCATTATAAGAGTTGGGATAGCAGAACAGCATTATTCTTTACTATTTTAACAAATGATCAAAAGCTTTTGCTGCCCCGAGGAGCAGAATGAACTTTAGCACGAAGACGCTGTTCATAAAGAAAATTTTTGCGTCTTAGTACTTTAGTACATTCGGTTGTAGCCTATTTGCGTAGCATGTCAGTAATTCTTATTTTCACGCCAATAACTGAATACTTCATCTCTGGATCTAACTGCATTTCTGCAAGTTTGGTTAACCCAATTTTTTTTTAGGTTTAGCCGAAGCAGCAAATTACCGAGAGCTGCAAATATTTTCGTTATAAAATTCTAGTCGACCTTTTTTTAGTTTTTATTTAAAATTTTTTATTAGAAATTACTCTAATCAGGGTTTCAAGGTCATGTGTTCAGGGATTTTATTTTATTAAATATATGTATAATCTTTTTTTTTTGCTAGTTTTACATTTAAAAACTTTTAAATATGTGGTAAAATACGAGTAAACAGAACGACATTAAACACAGAATTATTATTTAAAAAAATAAATATAAAATAACATATCACAGATTAAACTTTTTCTTAATGTTAGTATCACACTTGAACTTATCTGAGTGTAAAGTGAAAAAAAGCTCGAGAGTATTTTGTCGTTGCCCTTCAATGTGCCGCGGAAAGCTTCAGGAGTTGTTAGACTCGAATCGTAAAGCCAAGAAGAGCTGTGAATATTAATATCGCCGGCATGAGACCTTCAATTTAAATGTAAAGGACATTCGAATTATTGATACATTTACGCAGACTTTGTTGTGCTACTTGCGGGAGATTTTCGCCAAACAATTTATGTTCAAAGAAAGCTGATTATAAAGTTTCCCCACCATCTCCATCTTTTTTTTTTTTGTATTTCCAATTATGTGGAGTCTCAATAAACCAAAAGAAGATTATGGACAACTCATCTCTCCACTAATTCCATTGGAGTAAATATACTAACGGTACAACACAATGAGAAGATTGTTTTATTTTAAAATATCAGTGCATATTAATAATTTGTTAAATTTGATGTTATTAATCGAATAAAACTGCATATGCCTAATTTGAGAATAAAACACATATTGAACTAAATAATTAAAATTGATAAATTTATTAAAATTCAATATAGAATATTTGATACGTTGAAAAGCAAATTGTAAATAGTGCAACATTGAATACGAGACACATTTTATTTTTTTTAAATAATGCATGTACATAATTCATGATATTTCTCATTATATAACGCTTTCTTATGCAGTCAAAAAAATTGAATATATCATGTAAATGTAGCTCAGAAACTGAACATGTGCATATCCGTGATAAATTTAAGGCAAACTTTATTAACTAAAGGCTTTGGAAAAATATATTATATATGTACTATTAAAAACTATCGAAGTACATGCACGGTAAGAATTTAGAAAAGAAATATAAAAGACATCATTAGGTATTTTGAATCAATTTCTTATTACAAACTCTGCCGCATTGTTATTCGGGCTTAACACGGAATATAAATTGTATAAGTACACATTAATTTGTGTACTCAATATGACAAAATTAAACTTGAGAGGAGAAACAACTATTTAGTTGAAAAAGCCATGAAAATTCTTAATATAATTTGACTAAATCACATTGTGCGCATTCTATTGAATATCAGTATCAGCTTACAAAATATTATATTAGCAAATGCTTACGAATAATAATTGTAATTCTTTCTTGTCGTTGCATTATTTGTAAAATAGTTGTCAAAATAAAATAGCATAAACTTACAAAATTAAAAACTTGGAGTGCAACTAAGAGATATAAATTTTCAATAATGACTAGAAACGATCATTAGGAATTAGATTTTGATTGTTTGGAATGTAAATATTAATATATGTATTTTGAATCTTTGGCTTAGTTCTCTAGAAACAAATTTTAAAATTATGTTATTAAACACGACGTAAAATAAATATAATAACCAAAACATACTAATTCGAACTTACTGAAAATATATAAAATAATAGTATTAAGAATAAAATTAATTTTTATTTTTATATCAACATTTTGAAGCGATTAATTTAACTCTCAAAAACTACTACAAATTTCACATTTTATCCAGCTGAATCTTGATATACATTCAATTACTAAAGCCGAGTTTTCGGCTAGAGTTAAAATCGTAAGCTTAACAAAATAAGTTTAACTGAAATCCTAAAAATTAGCTCTTAGGGCGATTTTTAGGTGTGAGTTAACTTAGGGATTAGTTCATCCTGGTTTAACTATGGAATTTTGTTTTTTGTATGTGATTTATCTTGTTTTCAACTGAGAAAGATTGGGGACTTACTCGAGTTTTAATTGTCAAGATGTAAACAGCTGATAAAAAAAACATACAAAACACAGTACAGCATTTCAACAAATAAATGTTTTGTTTTTTTAAATTTTGCATTTAATTTGTATTTTGATTTACTGCTTGTTTTTTTTTATTGGAATTTATTTTATTTGTGATAACTCCTGATTAAATTTATTGTCTTAACTGATAGTTAACTAAGGTATAACTGGCGTCCCAAAAACTAGCTCTAAGTGTCGCTGCAGGTGAAAAAAATATATAATTTTATTTTAGTAAAACACCATAAACTACAACAAAATAACTAACTCTAGAGCAAAGCTTACAAAACATTCACCCTTAATTTCAATTAATATCTGAATCTTAATCTTAAATAAAAACACAACAAGAGTTAAGTCAACATGTAAAAATATATTGGATACAGAGCTACGAAAGAATTAATTCTTTAATTCAATTTTGAAATTTGGATTTAATTTTATGAACTTTCCATTCTTGAAAAACAAGTTCAAGTTAATTCATAGGCTTAATTCATTAAGGTTTTGTCGCTGATGAATTCGTTCATTGAACGATAAATGTTCACTTGAATAAATTAATTTTTCTTTAATACAATCTATTAGTAAATGGTGAAATAGTAATTAATCTAATCAATTAAAATTATAAATTTTGTACAAATACTTGTCAAGAAATAATAATACAGTGTTCAAATGAAAAGGTGACTTTTGTTATAAAATTAAAAATCTGTAGACATTCTTCCAAACCAATTTCATCACCTTCAAATCTTCCAAAAAGTTGTTAAAGTCAATTTCCGGAATAGCTCACGAAGCGTGAAGCGATTCGACTTTTGTTTTTATCACCTCAATCGGGGAGTTTATTGAATAGCCAGAAGTAATATTTTGTCAATTTAGGCGAATACGGTGGTTGTGGAACAATATGCGTCAAAATGGGCTAGAAGAACCAATACAGTATGAGATGGTACATTGTCATGGTGCGACCACCAAGAGTTGTCTGCCTATAATTCTAGCCTCGTTTTGCGCATAGTTTCACGCAAACGATGCACAACATAATATTCTTTGTTCACACTTTGGGCCGGCGGATGGAATTGATTATTGAATCACTTTGACGTGATCTTTTTGGTCTTGCTTCACCTTTTGGAAGATATTCGCTGAATGGTCGGTTGTTTTGGGGTCGTAGAACATAATCATGCGTTTCATTTCATTCTGGTAGTCAGAAAGCATTGTTTCAGAGATATTAATTTTTGAACCCAATCGAGATTTGACGATTTTGTCCTCTTTTTCTATAACGCTTTCTCTGCCATCTTGGAGCTGTTTGTACCACTTGAAACCAAATACCTTATACAATATCATTAACGTTCTGAACCAAAAATTTAATTCCGCAAACAAAATTTAATATAACTTCTTTGTTCAACAAAGCCAGATATTGTTAAAATCGTAAAATTCACTTTTAGTATTCACAACTGAATCAATGTTCAAAAACTGTAATACTAATCTGAAAAACAAAATTATTTGTCCAAATCAAGAATTGAAATTTTAATTTTATTGAATATATATCAAATATTGGTCTAGTTATTCATAAATGTTAATCTCATATCTTTGTTGATTGCGTTTTGGAAATTAAAAAAAAAAACATTATATGACAATAAAATAGTCGCAATAATGGAAATTCCTTGCAAATCCTATATTTTATTGTTTTCATCTTTTAAAGATTTCGTAACAAAAAATACAAAACAATCAAATTTATAATTCTTTAATAATAATCTTTATCCTCATTACAAAATATAACAAAAGTCTATATAATTAAGAGTTTTCAGTATTCAGCATCCAAATTTATTACTAACATGCATAAGTGCAATCCAAAGAACATAAGTATGAATTGTAAGTCTGCGAATATCTATATTATAATGATTTTTAAAGACGTTTTTATTTTTTGGAGTACAATAAATTATAAAGAAAATCAAAAATATTTTTCCTAAATGAATGATTAATGAGATATGAATTCATTCAAATAATCAATCAATCGATAAGAAATTTATTCAGTTTGGTAATTAATTGTATTTAATAATAAGCTTTGAGAATTAAGGGTATATATTGATTCTTAGAAAATGGTTTAGTTTTTTCGTGAACTAGTTCAAAATTGAATGAATTCTTTCGAAGCTCGTATTGGATACTGTAAGGTCTAAAAATATACGTACGTAAAAGTTATTTCAAAGAGTTTAATTAAAAATAATTATAAATTGTGAATACAATACTTCCATTAAATACTTCGAAGTGGTTATAATTAAGATTATAAAAAGTCCACAATTACTTGAAAAAATTTTCAATTTAAGTTAAAAAATAATTAAATGATTGGTTAAAGCTAATTTTTCATTTTTCAAATATGTTAAAATTTGTTTTTGTGTATATGATCGTATATGTTTCCATCTTTAGTTGTTTATTGATCTAAATTTGTTTAATTTTTCAAAATTGAGTTATAAGCAAAACATAAATTATTTTCAAGTATCCACACCATTTCCAATATTCTTTCAGAATTGTAAAATAGTTTTACAAATTGTTTAAATGTACAGTGCCAACTGGCTTAACGTAGCTCCTCCAATATTGCAACACTTTAAATATAATAATTTGAATTGTTGATTCATTTAACGCAACTTGTTTTAAGTTCTGATCTTTTCAGTTTTTCCTACTTTTGTAAATTGGTTTTGAATTTTACTGCTATTTCTCAAAAGATAAAATTATGCGTTATGTACTGCCATTTTTGAATATTAATTTTGGGTTTGTCATTACATTAACGAAATTTTCTAAAGCAATAATTAACACACCCAATACAAATTTTGACTCGGTTTTTGCATCTATCCCAGTGTTTGTAACTGTCAAAGCTTATAGTGCAAAATATTTCAAATGTTTATCTTATTGAAAAAGTAAATTTGGATAATTTTGAAATACACTTGAACAATTTGACATCTAAAATTGGAAATGGTTTAGGCCCTTTCGATTCTATTAATTATCAAAAATGTTCATTATTGTAACTACTTTCTTGTTATTTTTAATATTTATTTAAATAACTTTAAGAATTAGTAATATAGTAATTTAATATTTAAGTAAATTTATTTTAAAATATTAGTTATTTCATTATAAAAATATTTCATAAAGCCTAAAAATATATTCGTTGAATGGGTTTTGTTTTATATTTTAAAACTAGTTCAGACCCTTTAAATATTGCATCACTTTAGTGGCCTCAAAGCATAAAATTTTTAATATCACAAAGTTTTAGTGTGTGTGTGTATTTTTTTAAATATGTATGTTATATGCTGAAAAAATAAAGCATTGTCCAACATTATAGTAAGTAAGCTCACTTTCTTCTTTAACTGTAGTATATATACTATAGACTTATTTAGGCACTCGTTTACAATTTATGATGAGTTTGTGCCTGTTTTTGTTGCTATTGCAAATTTTTAATTGAATCTATTTTTTAGTACGGTTTTTCTTATTTGAAGCCACTGAGATTTCTTTTTCGGCCCCCGATTTATAGTAGCCATCATATTTGTTAAAGTCCCGAGCTCCCGATCCACTCAAGACCATTGCTGGTAAAACTTTCAGAAAGCCATGAACACCCGTAGGTATTGGAGGTGTAGGTGGCACAGATAGACCACATCTATTGTACAGGTATGGCATTGTGCCCGTAAGACTTGTATTCAGTGCCAGCACTGCTTCTAGATCTGCTTCCTGAGCCTGTGTTAGGAATTCGAGGAAGAGTTCCGACGGAATCATTCCAATGTGATTGAAGGCGTCAACGTATGCCTCGGTATCGCGATTGTATTGTTCGAGGAAATCGCCAAGCAACTTGGCCACCATGGCCGAACGTGCCTTACTTATGACATGAATGTTTTGAGGATTTCTAAAGAACACTGGTGCCTTAACCGCTCCACCCACTCGATTCAGAAATTTAAGTATGGACTTTTCATGACAGTCCTTTGGATCCTGGGTGAGGCGATATAAAACTGCCTCCAAATATAGACCGAATGCTTGCCGAGCTTGTAGTTGTGTTAGTTCCGATCCAGTGTCAATCAACTTAAGAATTTGCTTGCGTAGTCTTTTGCCCTCTTCTTCGCATTTCGGTTCGACGCGCTTTGTAACAAACGAAACGGGTGTAGCTGTTTCCAAAGCCCGCTCGTACTGGCTAATGCGCTGTTCGAACGAGTTTCCTTCTTTGGAGCAACTGTCTTTCGTTTGCTTGCCATAGAGATTATGGTATAATATTTGATTATAGTTATGCTGCAATATCATGGAATGATAGCTTTGCCCTTGCAACACTGGCGTAGACATCGGGATACCTGTAGTTGCATCGAGGAAATTGCCATAGCGAACCATGCAGTCATCCGTGGGGAAAATACGGACAAACCCGCCACGACGTGCATTTTGTAATCGTGCACTACGAACAATTCGCTGCTCTTCCAGTGTTAATTGTTTACCAACACGTGTACATCCTCCTGAAATGCTGGTAGTGCGTTTAGATGTACTTCCAGTGCTGCTACTTGCAGCTGGCTCAGCAGAACTTGTACGTGTGTATGTGGAGATGTTTCGAAACCGTGTCCATTTGCAGTCGTAGTGAGCACGCATTGCCGCACTGAAAGCGGGAATTCCAACACATGTTAACAGATCCGTTATGAGACAGGATTTTACTCTAGCATCCAATGGACTATCTACGCCCATTGATGGTGACAGATTCACTTCTAGTAGCCATGGTTTTAGAGTATCGTCAATTAAGATATCAAAGCCATACAGCTCGAAACAATTGTTGCCATTCGGTACAAACATCCGACATGCCGATACAACAGACTGGGCACATGATAGAATGGATTTAATAATAAGATCTTCCATGTTCGCCATCAACGTGAGAGTATCGCAGCCTTGGGTCTTGAGATGTCGCAGTAAAGCCGTCAGCGTCCATTTGTGTCCAACGTCTTCTTCATGAGCATCGCTGGACTTGATATAATCCGTGTGGTATTTATTAATGCTATAGTTGCACAGATGCATACAAGGATTCCAAAGGTTGTCAGCGTTAAGATCATATTTTACAGTCGCCAGTCGCACCAACCCTTCTTCATAGAGATATATTATGAGTGGATCGAACGAAGTCACTAACACGTATACTCGCAAATCACACTTGTGTCCATCAATGCATAAGGGATCAGCTACATATTTGGATACCAACACCTGTTCATCTTGAGGGATCTGATCAGGCTAAAAGAATA
>OY821517.1:209430234-209432734 GCA_963682025.1 Cordilura impudica | reverse complement strand
AATAATAATAATAATAATAATAATAATAATAATAATAATAATAATAATAATAATAATAATAATAATAATAATAATAATAATAATAATAATAATAATAATAATAATAATAATAATAATAATAATAATAATAATAATAATAATAATAATAATAATAATAATAATAATAATAATAATAATAATAATAATAATAATAATAATAATAATAATAATAATAATAATAATAATAATAATAATAATAATAATAATAATAATAATAATAATAATAATAATAATAATAATAATAATAATAATAATAATAATAATAATAATAATAATAATAATAATAATAATAATAATAATAATAATAATAATAATAATAATAATAATAATAATAATAATTAATAATAATAATAATAATAATAATAATAATAATAATAATAATAATAATAATAATAATAATAATAATAATAATAATAATAATAATAATAATAATAATAATAATAATAATAATAATAATAATAATAATAATAATAATAATAATAATAATAATAATAATAATAATAATAATAATAATAATAATAATAATAATAATAATAATAATAATAATAATAATAATAATAATAATAATAATAATAATAATAATAATAATAATAATAATAATAATAATAATAATAATAATAATAATAATAATAATAATAATAATAATAATAATAATAATAATAATAATAATAATAATAATAATAATAATAATAATAATAATAATAATAATAATAATAATAATAATAATAATAATATAATAATAATAATAATAATAATAATAATAATAATAATAATAATAATAATAATAATAATAATAATAATAATAATAATAATAATAATAATAATAATAATAATAATAATATAATAATAATAATAATAATAATAATAATAATAATAATAATAATAATAATAATAATAATAATAATAATAATAATAATAATAATAATAATAATAATAATAATAATAATAATAATAATAATAATAATAATAATAATAATAATAATAATAATAATAATAATAATAATAATAATAATAATAATAATAATAATAATAATAATAATAATAATAATAATAATAATAATAATAATAATAATAATAATAATAATAATAATAATAATAATAATAATAATAATAATAATAATAATAATAATAATAATAATAATAATAATAATAATAATAATAATAATAATAATAATAATAATAATAATAATAATAATAATAATAATAATAATAATAATAATAATAATAATAATAATAATAATAATAATAATAATAATAATAATAATAATAATAATAATAATAATAATAATAATAATAATAATAATAATAATATAATAATAATAATAATAATAATAATAATAATAATAATAATAATAATAATAATAATAATAATAATAATAATAATAATAATAATAATAATAATAATAATAATAATAATAATAATAATAATAATAATAATAATAATAATAATAATAATAATAATAATAATAATATAATAATAATAATAATAATAATAATAATAATAATAATAATAATAATAATAATAATAATAATAATAATAATAATAATAATAATAATAATAATAATAATAATAATAATAATAATAATAATAATAATAATAATAATAATAATAATAATAATAATAATAATAATAATAATAATAATAATAATAATAATAATAATAATAATAATAATAATAATAATAATAATAATAATAATAATAATAATAATAATAATAATAAATAATAATAATAATAATAATAATAATAATAATAATATAATAATAATAATAATAATAATAATAATAATAATAATAATAATAATAATAATAATAATAATAATAATAATAATAATAATAATAATAATAATAATAATAATAATAATAATAATAATAATAATAATAATAATAATAATAATAATAATAATAATAATAATAATAATAATAATAATAATAATAATAATAATAATAATAATAATAATAATAATAATAATAATAATAATAATAATAATAATAATAATAATAATAATAATAATAATATAATAATAATAATAATAATAATAATAATAATAATAATAATAATAATAATAATAATAATAATAATAATAATAATAATAATAATAATAATAATAATAATAATAATAATAATAATAATAATAATAATAATAATAATAATAATAATAATAATAATAATAATAATAATAATAATAATAATAATAATAATAATAATAATAATAATAATAATATAATAATAATAATAATAATAATAATAATAATAATAATAATAATAATAATAATAATAATAATAATAATAATAATAATAATAATAATAATAATAATAATAATAATAATAATAATAATAATAATAATAATAATAATAATAA
Organism: Cordilura impudica; assembly: GCA_963682025.1. Taxonomy (NCBI): domain Eukaryota; kingdom Metazoa; phylum Arthropoda; class Insecta; order Diptera; family Scathophagidae; genus Cordilura; species Cordilura impudica. The sequence continues at coordinate 209,430,334 of OY821517.1, read as the reverse complement.
TAATAATAATAATAATAATAATAATAATAATAATAATAATAATAATAATAATAATAATATTAATAATAATAATAATAATAATAAATAATAATAATAATAA